>ML675603.1:76921271-77069327 GCA_007922155.1 Mesoclemmys tuberculata | reverse complement strand
ATCCTATAGAGAACCCTATAATCTTGTGGGGGCCAGGTCTTGCCTCAGGGGGGGGGGAAGGAATGGGGATTGCACCTCCAATACTTGTAAGCCAGTTCAACTGGTTCATATTTAATACATACTGAATTAAAGGTTGCAGTGCAATTCAACTATTAATCAAACAAAACTCTTAGATTTTTATACTTTGCCATTAATTATACTTAATTGATATACTATACACCTGTATCTAGGCCCTGATTAAGGAAAGCATCCCTTTTCAGGAAAGAAATAAATCACAGGCTCAAGTGCTTTCCTGAACAAGGATGGATTTAAGCAATATGCTCAAGTGCCTTCCTGAGTCAGGGCCATGAAGAGCCCTAGTACTCTGAAGGCCTTGTGTGGTAATTGTGTACAAGTAATAATTTTTCCTCTGTAGACTTACTAATTCTATCTTTGACAGGAAACTATTTATTTAAAAAAAACCCACAAACCTTCTAACTTGCAATGTCAAATATAAGAATAAGATTGAAACGAATGAAACACATTTTAGGTGCAATTAATCTGCTAGTCTGGATTTTGGACTACTGAATTGCTTGGTCACCTTTAAGAAATAATGTGTAATAACTTTATGGTATAGAAGAGACAGGATGCATTAGTGATTAATATGAAAGGGATTCTTTATTTCAGCTGTTGCAAGGAGAGATTCTTGTCATTCTCTCTGACTGTCTAGGTCCCAGATTGACTAAACAGAGCTTATACTGCCCGATGTTACTGCACAGTCTCCTTCGGCCCTGGACTATGCAGTTATGGAAGAGAATGCTAAGTCCAGAAGGCAGCACTGAAGAATTTTACTATTGGTCCTGCAGAGGACAAAAGATGAGACCCTCAGCCATGGACTCCAATCATCCGTCTCAATTGAGATGTTCAGGAAGCATCTCAGTGCTGCTCCTCTGGGATCCACCTGTTCCTTTTCTTTACCTTTTAGCTATTCGGTTCTTTTCTTTTCTTCCTCTTCCTCTTTTCTTCCTCTTCTTCCTCTTGGGATTCAGAAGTATAGAGCAGTTCAGTCTGAGAGCCTGAAGCAATGAATCTGCAGGGGCTAGAGTGCTTAGCTTGCCAAGTACCATCAAGGATTGCTCATGCTGACGTTTTGATGGCTGTTACCATGACTCATAGACTCAGTGAACTTGCAACTCTTTCCATTCTTTTTGCTGGTTAAATTCTTACTTAATGAAGTTGTCCCCAGACCTCCTTCTCACTTTGTCCATGAAGGTCAGTTCCCCCTTTCATCTTAACAAAAACATAGTGTAATGAAGGAATGAGTGGCCCTCCCCTGTTCAGCCAGCTGCATGGGGGGGCACTCTATTTGCATGGGCACTCTATTTGCATGAGAACAATTAGGTGCTCAGCATTATTGCACTGTATCTGCATAAGCACACCTAGGTTGCTCAGCATGATGGGAAATGGTCAGTTTGGCTGGTATTGGGTTACAAATCACTTTAGTGTTAATTGCAGGGGTAATGAAATGTTGCCTCCTAATTCTATGATGAAATGGCAGCAAAACTGTGTTTAGCCTGTTCTGATGAAAGATTTGCTGCTATCTAAACAGAACTCAACAAAGAAGGCTTTTGGATGCCAGAGCACTGTGAAAGCTGCAGAGAGGGGATGGAGATCTTCTTATTTGGGCTGCACCAGCTCTGACTAAGAGCTCCCCTCAGACATGGATTGACTATCTCTTCTCATTTTTCAGTGCCACAAATAATCATGTCCACTGAACATTTTGTTCTTGCGAGCAATCATGACAAATAAAGCTATTTTCATTAAAACCCTCATACACGTAGTGATACATTGAAATGTCATATATTCATTTTTTAAAATTCTAATTTATTTATGTTAAAATGGACTTACTTTGCTTGAGGCAACAAATACAAATAATTATAAGTAAAACTGACAATTTACAGAAATTACTTCTTCAAAAAGACTTGATTTTTTCAGCAGTTTGTGTATATTTCAATTCTGACACTGAAAAGTATTATTTTTCTATAGGTCTTCAACATCAATACTTCTGTACCTGAAATAGCATAAAAAGAAATGCAAATAATATATAGATGGTATTTTGGAAGATGTTACAGAAGTCAAAGTTTTTCTCAATAGCTGTTGAATGCCTGTGATAAAGTGGTTGCCATTTAAAATCAGTACGTGTCCACATTTACTTCAACATGCTACCTACGGTACCACAGCTTTCCTACTATTCAACTAGGAATAGCTGTGTAGTATCTGTTAGCAAATACTGATCTTTTTATAGCAATGGCTCTAATTTATAACAGTGCAGCATTGCATTTTAGTTGTGTGTACAGAGGGCTAATTAAGACTGTGGTTTAATGCATGATATTAACAGCTGGATAGAGTTATCTTTCCTGTGTTCCTAATAAAAATCACAGTCTGGCAATATTTTACTGAAATATGCTGTTAAAGTTGTCACAATCAGATGCTATTTGTTGGGAAAGGAATAGGTGATTTTTTTTTTGTAACATCCCGTTCACTGTACCTGCCTTGCGTTACAAAACAGATTTTATTTACATGCAAATAAAACCTGTGCTGGCACTTCAGAGGTTTCTTAACTAGTGCAGGAAGTTAGTTTTAACCATTAAAAGATAAATAGTTCGGAACAGGAAAACAAGGTAAAACACATCTAACTGGTCAAAATGTACATTGTATGTGCAATCAGAGCGGATTCTAAATTATGATAAATAGGGATGTAAGTAAAGAATGAACCTTTGGTGAATTAAGGTAATTTCTAAATACTAAATTAGATCAGTGCAGATTAATTTAGAAATAAAAGTGTTTCTGCAGGAAAGTGGTGGGACTATCTGCCCAATGGAAAAATGCAACCAGACTATATCGATTGGGAGAAACATTTAGGATCTATTACAAACTCTTTTCTAAATCCTTTGTAGTCTTTATGCATAGCTGTAGTGAATAAGGCCCATTGGATGCCAGGTTTGATTGCTGGAGAAGTGTCATGTTTTAAATGAAAGATGGTTGCATTATTATTGCTCTGTGCGGCAATGATGCCTCTTAAGAATATGATTGTCAGTGTCCCTGCAGAAGGCATTTCTTTGGAAAGATTTCAGCACAAAACTTTCCAAAAAATATTTAATCTCAAAGGTTTCAGATATAAAGACAGTTTTTCTTTGGAGACTAGTAATTATAAAGTGTATCATCAGTCTGTGGCATTCGCTAGAGTATCCCATTATCAAGCAAATTCTGTTGCTAGATTGTTAAAAGGAATATATAATTTTGTGACCATAAACATTTGTAGATACAGAGCTTGAGATGTTGGCAACTTTAATTAAATGTAATACTTCAAAGCATTAGCTTATCACCTGCTGGGCTCAGATAATGCACCCCTTTCACCCATTTTTTGTATGGCACTAAACTGGCCAGGTGCATTTTTTGTTTGTTTTCCATATCCTCTGATATTGGTCATGACTGGAAACAGGATACTAGCAGTACCTAATCTGGTATGCTAATGTCTACATACTGATGAGTGTAGATACATTGTGGGCCAACTTTCAAACATAGATGCAGTGGTATGCCTGCAAAAATACATGCATATGTGCTGCACATATAGAAATCCACCATGTATGTAGTAATCCAGTTTGAGTGCACCTTGTACCTATTTTTAAAAATGTGGACCTTGTGAAGTAGCAGCTAAGCAGAAGAAAAGGGGAACATGAAGACAAGTAAGCAGAAGTGAGGAAAATGCAAAGAGAACTCTACTTTTTCCAAGATGTCTTTATTTCCTTTAAGTACATCAATGCTGAGTTGAATGAATCTTCAGTGAGTAAAATAAACAATGTGTTATTCCCTGTGTGTAACATTGCAGTGATTGTTCCCCAGTTATTTCTGTGTATCTAGGGAAAAGTGGTTTTAAGTATGTACCATAGCAACCCAAATATCCTACCATCTGGGCCATCACTTCTGAACAACAAGATGGGTGATGCCTGGGGTAGTCCTTAAAAAGAAATAAAATTGAAACCTCTCCACCACGTAAATAAGTCTGAATAATGATTCAACCAAGCAAGGATTTCTTTGAAATTTATTTGTAAATATCTTCATAACTCTCTCTTGCAATGCTCAAGGGCACTAAAATGTAATAGCAGTCCCTCAAGAAAAGAAAAAAAACATGTTTATGGAAAAGGGATGGGAAGGTTGTAAAACAAAAATGTGCTGAACCCAGCATCCAGATACCATGCTGAACTGTACAAGGGATGTAGAAAATGAGAGGAAAATTTGAACAAAGCTATATCCACAAAACCATAAAAGGAAATAGAATGAATCTGAGATTTCAATTTTTTTTAAACTGTCACACCATTATATAGCTGATCCTGGTTTTATGCAATGATTTTACCATACACACCTTAAACATTTAGGGTGGCATCTTTTAGGCCAGCTAGGGGTTTGAATGCCAAGGATCTTTACTGGGACCTGTGCTGTTGAACATATTTATAAATGTTTGGAAAAAGGCATAAACAGTGAGGTTGCAAAGCCCAGCTGGCAGATCAAGTTCCAGTCAGCTGGGCAGTGCTCAACAACCTCTGGGTCAAAATCGCCTTCTGGTTAAGCTCAGTGAGGTTGCAAGTCATCTTCTGCTGGTAGCAAAGGTCCTGCTGAAGAAGTGATTCAGATGCAAAGTATATGATGAATGGTGCCAACTTCTACCTCAGACGGTGGGTAGGAGTTGACCAGAACCATTCATGGTTGACAAGCTAGTTAAAGCCCTTAATTCCATCAAGCTAGGCACAGTGGCAGGTCATGATAACATCTTGCAAGAATTCCTCAATCACCTTGGACCAAAGGTGTCACAGTGGGTTATTAACTTCCACATACAGGTCACCAATGAGACTCCACGCGCTTGGACTCAAGCAAAGATTATTGCCATTTTTAAGCCGGGCAAGGACCCCTATGTGTCAAGTTACTGCGCAATATCTTTACTGTTTCAAGTACATTTCAAGGTGTTTGAGCTTTTGATCCTCCAATGAATCGCTCCAGATTTGGACGAAGTCTTGCAAGCTGAGCAGGCAGGGTTTAGGAAAGGATGCAGCACATGATCAAGTCCTGGCTTTGACCACCTTTATCAAAAACAGTTTTCCACAAAATCTAAAGATGTGAGCCATCTTCTTGGATTTGCCACCTCCTATGATGCAGTTTGGCATGGAGGCCTTTTGTTCAAACTCTATCCATTTGCCCCACGACACTGGTCGAAGTAGTAGAGCTCTTTCTCCAATAGAGTCGGTTTAGAGTACACATCGGCAACTTGGAAGTATCAGCTGAACGGCCTCCCTCAAGGCGCAGTTCTTTCACTGATACTGTTCAATGTGTACGTCAACAATCTGCCAGCTACACTCTTGCACAAGTTTTTCACTAGCATAGATATCTACTGCAGCTACAAAGCTCAGTCTTTCTCAGAAATTGATGAGGTCTTGAGGGAGATATGAAGCTCCTGGCAGACTATTGTAGTCAATGGTTCCTGCAGTTGAGCTTTTCTAAGATCGTTTCTAGTGTATTCCATCTGCATAAAGCAAGCAACGAGTTAAATGTTTTTCTCAATGGCTAACACCTGCAGCATGATCCAAACCCAGTTTACCTTAGTGTGACATTGGTTAGGTCATTACTATCCACAGTACTGCAACCATTTTGAGGAAGACAGCAGCCAAAATCAGCACTTGGAAAAACCTGCTCAGAAAAATGATTGGTTCAACCTCGGGTGAGAGCACCTGGATGGTTAGATCATCAGCCCTTGCCCTCTCCTATTCAAACCGCAGAGTAATGTACTCCTGTCTGGTGTCACTTGTCTCACAGGAGGCTGGTTGATGTAGAGCTTAACAAAGCTATGCGTGTTGTTACTGGGCCTTTACAGGCAACTCTGTTGCCATGGCTACTGTGACTTAGCAACATTGCACTGCCCCATATTCACTGTGAAAAGGCCTCTGTCATGCTGCTGGCTAAGATCCGTGAGAAGAGAGACCTGTTGTTGTATGCAGACCTCTTTGACTACCCACCAGCTTGCTTGCCTTCTGACCATCATTTATACCACAACAGGATGTGACAGTGGAATCTGCTTCGTTGCAGTCAATGACAGCAGTCGTTAATCGCTTTCTTGTCACTTACCCAACCATCTGTCCACCAGGTTTTGATCTGCCAAGGTACCATTGGTCATCTCTGAACCGGTTTCGAACAGGACAGGGCAACAATGCAGCCAATCTCTTTAAATGAGGTTTTTCTAATGACCCGTGATGCAACTGTGGTCAAGTTTAGACTACGTGGCACATCATTGTTGAGTGCCCACTGACTTATTTCGAGGGTGGGATACCGGCTTGCCACTTGGCTGATGATGACTCCATTAAATGGTTGGGCACATTGCGTATACGCCGATGATGAATGAGGTGGCAACGTTCTAAAACAAACTTAAGGAAGGCCTTCTTTACACGATGCACAGTCAACCTATGGAACTGGTTGCCATGGGATGTTGTGAAGGCCAAAAATATAACTGGGCTCAAAAAAGGGTTAGATAAATCTCTGGAGGATAAGTCCATCAATGGCTATAAACCAAGATGGTCAGGGTGTCCTAAATCTCTGACTGCCAGAAGTTGGGGCTGGGTGACAGGGAATTGATCACTCAAGTACTTCCTTATATTTGTTTTAAAACTGCTGCCTTCCAATTTCAGTGAGTAACCACTGGTTCTTGTGTTATGTGAAGGGGTAATAACACGTATTCATTTTCTCCACACTATTCATGATTTTATAAATCTCTATCATACCTCCCTTTAGTGATCTCTTTTCTAAATTGAACAGTCCCAGTCTTTTTAATCTCTCATATGGAAGTTGTTTCATGCCCCTAATCGTTTTTACTGCCCTTCTCTGTACTTTTTCCAGTTCTAATATATCTTTTTTGAGATGGGGTGACCAGAGCTGCATGTAGTAGTCAAGGTATGGGCATACCATGGATTTATATAGTGGCATTATGACATTTTCTATTTTATTATCTATCCCTTTTTCTTAATGGTTCCTGACATTCTGTTAGTTTTTTTGACTGCCACTGCACATTGAGTGGATGTTTTCAGAGAACTAGCCACAGTGACTCCAAGATCTCTTTCTTGAGTGGTAATAACTAATTTAGAACTTGTCATTTTGTATGTATAATTAGGATTATGTTTTTCAGTGTGCACTACTTTGCACTTATCAACACTGAATTTCACTTGCCATTTTGTTGCCCAGTCATGAAGTTTTCTGAAATTCCTATGTAACTCTTCGCAGTCTGCTCTGAAATTAACTACCTTGAGTAATTTAGTATCAGCAGCTCACTATTTACCCCCTTTTCCATGCCATTTATAAATATATTGAATAGCATTGGTCCCAGTCTAGATCCTGGGGGGACCTACTATTTACTGCTTTCCATGGTAAAAACAGGCCATTATTCCTGCCCTTTGTTTCCTATCTTCTCTCTTCTCCTGTGACTGCTTTGTTTAAGAGCCTTTGGTGTTGGACCTAGTCAAAGGCTTTCAGGAAATCCAGATACATTATATCAACTAAATCACCTTTGTCCACTGAATGGGAGTTGGGGTGCAGGGCCACATGGGGACACAGGAGCAGGAATGGCTGAGTGGAGGTGCAGGGACACATGGGGACAGGGACAGATGTGCCTGGCTGAATGGGGAGTGGGGGTGCAGGGACACATGGTGATAGGGAGGGGGGAGTAGGGGTGGCTGAGTGCGGAGGCGGGGACTCATGGAGATGGGCAGCTATGCCTGACTGAGTGAGGGGGCAGGGACACATAGGATGAGGCAGATGTGTCTGACTGAATGGGAGGCTGGGGGTCAGCCAGGTTCTGCATGGGGGAGGTTCCCCAACTCCCTAACAATCATTCTTCTCCCCTTTCCCCCACAAAAAAAGTGTTCCATATTTCTCCCACCCACACTCAACAACACTCCAGTTTCACTCCCAAGCTCCTTCCCAACAATTACTTCTCTCTCCCTCAGCTCCTCTGTTACTCCTGGCTCCCTCAAGTCTTTGCACTGCTTCTGAGGGGTGTGGGAAATATATTTCTGTGTTGTAGTTTAAATGAATTATTATTAAAGTTCTGTAAGAATATACCTAGTAAAGAATCTATTCATCAAAAAACATTTCCTGAATGTTTTTTGTTGTCTGTATTGTTACAGACATAGTTGCTGACAGGTATTTTGAAATAAATTACCAAAATAATTGAAACTGGTGTGATTATAGCGTGTCATTTTGACAAATAAAATATGCAGACATTTGCAGAACTTTAAAATATTGTGCGCCAAATTTTCAATTTTTTGGCACAGAATTCTTCCAAGTGTCTCAATGGCCTTCTGTGCTTTGAATGCTCATTTAGCACGTTGATCATCTAGTGGCCTCACTGGTTGTCTGGCAGGCTTCTTGCTTCCGATGTTTTAACTTTTTTTTTTTTTTCTCCTTTCTTTAAGTGCTTGTGTCTTTTGCTAGTTGGTCTTCACATTCTTTTTTGGCCTGTCTAATTATACTTTTACACTTGCCCGTAGCAAGGAGAGTTAGAGAGAGCTATTACCAAGGGAAGGTGATTGTGAGAGGGTGCCTTAGCTGAAAGGGAAGGCCCAAAGGCTCTGTACTGATCATTTGGGCCTACATGATAAAAAAAAGATAGATACTTTTATGTTTCAGAGAAGAAGTGCCATCATACAAGAGTACGCTCAGTTGGTTTGAGGCTGAGAGCTCTTTATAGGTGTAAATAATTAGTAGTTAAAGTGCCAGTAGATAGCACTCAAAATATGTAGTGTTGTGCTTTCTTAACAATATCAAGGCACTAGTGGCCATCTGGGCAAATGTGGAGATCCAGGGTCCATGAACTCTGTACACTACGGTATTACAAATGACAATCAGGTGTCCAGGTGGGCAAGGTAATATCTTTTATTTGACTACATATTATTTCATCCATCTGGTGTCTCTAATATCATGAGACTGACATAGCTACAACTACATGGCAGTCAGGTGTCCAGGTTACTACCTAAGATGGGTAAGCAAGCACTCTTGGGCTTATCAGAGTTTCCCAGGGCGTTATGGAATCAGTCACCCAACAGGATTGATATTTTTGCCCAAATTTTGTGTTTGCTGTTACATCACCAGAATTAAGGTAGTTGCAATTTCTAGGCTGGCGCTTACTGTCTGACATGAATGGATCTTCTCTTTGTGCTGTTCCTACTCCTACATCACATTGTGCAGCAGCATGGGTCATTCTAAAAAGCTGCTTGCAGCTTGAGGCATATGTACTAGGCAGTCAGACTATCTCTTACGAATACTTTTATGGCAATGTTATCTGAGCATCTCAAAGTGCTTTTCTTAGGTATGATAATCTCCATGCTACAGAGTGGGAAAATGAGGCATAGATAGTTTAAATGACTTGCCCAAAGTCTGAAGCAAGTCTGTGGTAGAGCTGGGAGTTGAACCCAGGTTCCTAGCACAGGAAAGAGTCAGGGAAATTGGGTGTCAGAAATTTTACAAAAAATAAACATTATTTATTTATTTATTTCAGTGAATAAATTGTGGTAGCATCTAGATGCCAACCAGATTGGACCCCAATTACTTGGAGTTGTACAAACACAGTAAATGGCAGTTTACAAACTGAAAACTCCTTATTTCTTCTCCAGAGAGATAAATACCAAAAATAGATAGGCATGTTTATGATTTGAAAATTCATAGTGAAAATGAGTAGCATATGATATTCATTCTGTTGCTACAGGTAAACTGTTTTTTATCTCTGTCTTTTCATACCGGAGCCTGTAAACATGCCATTAAAAATAGAGATGGCTGTAGGTTCAATCTGACAAGTTTCACATTGCTAAGTGCATCTTGAAAACATGACATAATGAAAGAATATGTTTAGGAAGGACTGCTACTAGGAAAGTTCTGTTAGCATAAAAAAAATAACTGCTTTACATATTGTGACATTAATATAATTTATCTCAACAAAAAGCCAAGTAATATTGTGTTTTTTAAACAGATTTCACTTTAGAGAGCACTTATGTCTTATGATCATATAAATGACTCCTAGGGTTTTAAAACAAACCAATCAACCTTTTAACTTCCCAGAAGAACTTTAAAATGAGATAGATAGCTTTGGAGTCTCCCTCATTTTACATCTACCCTGGTAAAATTCGTAAGACAATACGCAGGCCCTATGGCAACTGACAGCTGGGAAAAACATATATTGGAATAATACTAGTGTAACCTTTGAAATAGAATGTGTTGATCTTTTTAATTGAATGGTGTAAAATTGAGCTTTTGAAATTTTTTGGGAAATTAGAACATGAGATTATAATATGCACTATGTGGGTGTATGTCCCTCTAGTGGCTGGTCCCAGCAACTCTGCAGCTTGCAACTTAATTCATAGGTGAAGACATTATCCTTTAGCTCAAAGGGTGGAGGCTAATGTGCCCAGGTTCAGTCCCACTTGATGACTGTGGATTCTGTCTGTGGCCGAAATTTGATGCCAGTTCTGTCAAAGATTTAAATAATTCAGCTCATATCACCAGTAACCATTGCTCGAATTTAAGGCTCTTTCTGCAAGTGTTAATGTTATAAATGAAAAAGGCCCTCTCTCTGGAACTTTATAAACTTTTAGCCAAGAAGCACATGTTAATGTATTTGTGTAGAGATGACATTTATGTGATAAACTGGAGAGGTGTGTGATAAACTGCACTGGAATGTGATATATGTGTTTATCACACAGCAGCATAATTTATCATGCCCCTTGTCACCACACCTATGACTGCACAGTTAATCCATCTACAGAGGATATAAGCCCTTAAGAAAGAAAGTGAGAATGGAGATGAGGAAGAGAGAGGGATGATTAAAGAAGCTATTTGACCTCTGATGTTATGTTTCTACCAACCTGTGAACCCAGCGTTATGTACCAAAGCATCATACGACCGTACATTGCTCACCTAGGGTTGTATAGTATTGTCAATCTGCATGTGCTGTTCCCAGTGATCTATGATTGTTTCTCTGATCCATGAGGAAATTAAATGTAGGTAATTTGCTCCCAAATTATCACTGTGTGAGCTTTTTCTCTTTAACGATTATGTTTCTGGCAGGGATTTGCTCTATTGTAGGTAAACTATCAGCTAAAAGAGGCCCAGAGCCTAGGGAGGTATGAGTTTTGTGGCTCCTGAGATGGAAGACGGTTTAAAGTACAGGGTGGACCAAGTTCCTGGGAGATTTTGGCTCCCCGTGGGCCTTCTGTTTGAATTTTTTTCCAGGTCTTCCTCTCCAGCCATGATCACACCACTCAGTGGCTCTGCCTTTCATACACTGATTGGGTTTTCCCTTCAGACTCATTCAGTTCCTATGAAAATATCCCAAAGTTGTGTTATATATTTAACACATCAGTTTTCTTTCTCTTTGCTTATCAGACACCAGGCAGAGCCAGTGGGAGTTTTCTATTAAAGAGACATACTTTTTCCCCCTCAATAGATATGCACATTTTTCTCTTAAGTTTTCCATTAAACAGTCATACTTTGATAAGTGATTTCCCACAGGGATGCATCTCCTGGCTCGCTTTGAATTATTTAATGTATCTCTGCAGCAGCCAGCACCAGAACACACAGAGTGACCCTACAGGACTAAGTTCTCTATTTACTGTACCCAAAGGAGACCAATGACTGTGAAACGCTAGCTAAGGCTTGAGAGCAGCACACAAATAATTGCAAGTGAAGAGGACATGTGATTCCCTGGTCACAGTAAGCAGAAACTCCAAGGTCTCAGAGAATCAGCCTGGTCTACTGCCTCAGACAACACACTGGAAACCAAGAGACCTCTGGTCTATTCCTGGCTCTGCTACAGACCTGCTGTGTGACCCTAGCTAAGTCAATTCTTTGTGCTTCTGTTTTCCCTCCCACTCTTTGTCTGGCTGGTCCACTGGGATTATAAACTTGGAAGTAGGGACTTGATGTATGTACAGTGCTGGCACCACAGGGGCTCAATATCAGTTAGCAGCTTGGACCACTACTATGTCAACAATGAATAATAATAACTTCCTCCTCCCACAATGCACTTTAAATGCTCCTTTCCCTTGAGAGGAGCAAAAGAGGAGCTCAAAGGCAGGATAGCGACTGAGTATTCTAAGCTTCTTTCGTCTGCTACACTCCTTAGAAGCCAGCAGGGAGCAAAGACTGGAACACCTACTCCCCAGTTCCACATCTAGATGCAGCAAAGGCTCTAGGGATTTCCTTCTCCTCCTCCCAGCCTTCAAAAAGTCCCCGTATGCTGGGAGAAGCAAGTCCAGGTGTCTGATGTTGATGCCACCAATGGAATGATGCCTGTTGCAAAGTGAAGGGTGTTTGTTATCACTACCACTGGTCAGGTGGGGATTGGGAAGGGCTGGCATCTGGGAGAAAAGTGTGAAAAAGGGAAGTAATGTTGCAGCTGAAATGTGGGTTCCCGAGGTTTAAATAAAGGAAAAATCTTTTTAAGCAGGCAAGGATTGATTGCCCCTGAAAGAAGGAACCGAGAGAGTTAAATATACAGTGGCTTAAAACTTTAACACCCAATAAGGCCAGGGTTAAATTAAAAATTGAACAGATAGGGATAAGCATAAATATGTAAACTTAAAGGAGAAAGTTTGGAGTGAAAAGTTGTATTTAAAATGTCTTTAATGATGTGGTTATTAAGATGTGCATCTATCAGTCATCACCCTGGTCATTGGCTTGGAACCCTTCTTCCTTCCCTCGTTTTGTTTTTGTCTCTTAGGTGCTGATCCTGTAATTAGGTCCACGTGGGGGTCTTCAGTGGGTTCTAGAGTGGCTGTGGATGTAGATCTGGTTGCAGAAATGAGGTCTTTGATGTGAGCTCTTTGGAGCAGGGGGTCATTGGCTGTTATGGAGTTATACAGTACCTAGCCCGACAGTGATCCTATCGGCACTGCTACAATATAGCTATGACTCAGTAAGGACTTAGTGGTGAGAGACAGGGAAGGTTTCCCAGAAGAAAAGTCACACCTATATGAATTCCTGAAACTTGATGACTTATGAAGGATCCCAACACTATCACATGAGATTAAGCAAAAAAGAAGCTGTATTTTCTGCTGTATTATCTTTAAGATGGTAAATGCTGCTATGTGATAGGATGTTGAATGATAACATTACTCTGTAAAACCTAAAAATTCTGGAACACGAATAATTTTCTTATTTGAGATCAATTGTCAAGGAGGATGCAGAATGTTTATTTTTACTCCTTTTCATGGCTGATGCTGCTTCAAGTGGCCTCTGTAGTAACATTTAAT
Source organism: Mesoclemmys tuberculata (assembly GCA_007922155.1). Lineage (NCBI taxonomy): Eukaryota > Metazoa > Chordata > Testudines > Chelidae > Mesoclemmys > Mesoclemmys tuberculata. The sequence goes on along the minus strand of ML675603.1, from coordinate 77,056,008 downwards.
AAGCATTTAGTGGATCAAAACAAAACAAGTAAAGCACTGTGTGGTATAGCAAGGGCAGAGGGCACTGGGAAAGTTCTAGAAGGGTGCTATGTAAGTGCTAGAATGCTCCATGCGTTATTCCCTGTAGACTAGCCAAAGGGTAATTAGTGTCAGCTGAAACCAATTAAGGCCCCACCCAGGTGCCTGATAAAAACCCTCTACTCCTGAGAGGCAGGGTGGGAGTTGAAGGAGTAGGTGTGGTGAGCCAGAGGAGTGTGTGAAGATTGTGAAGAAGAATGGAGTACGGTGGTGTGTGGAGTCGTGGAGAAGAACAGAACGGAGTACAGTGGTGTGTGGGAGAGAGGTGGAGTCCTGAGGAAGGTACTGGGCTCAAGAAGCCAGAAAGACAGAGCGGGGAAAGTAGCCCAGGGGAAAAGCCTGCAGCTGCGAGTAAGGTGCCAGCAGCACATAGCTGCTACTCAGAGGGCCCCTGGGTTGGGACCCAGAGGAGCAAGTGGGCCCGGGTCCCTACTCCCCTCCCTGGGAAGATGTGGCAACTGGCAACACCCTGGCCCACTAAGAGAGTCAAAAGTGCGAGACCCACTAGGGAGAAGCTGGCTGTTTGCCACAACTGACATCACCAACTCCTTTCATATGGGCACAGAACTGTTGTCATACAACAGTGGCTTTCATTCACTTCCAACTTAAAGATAATTGCTTTAAGTGCAGCCAATCCAATAAACGCTTCATGTCAACCCAGTTCTTTAGAGAGCGCTGAGTTTCTGACTTGTCCTCTCCTTAAAATATTTTCATTCCTTGGCCTTCTACTATACTGGAAAAAATCACTTTCAAGTAATGACCACCAGGTGGTGAGCTTGGCACAAAAATTATAGTAAAATCTTGAATACAGTATGTACGTTCTCTGGACTGGATTAATTTTGTTTAAAGTTTTTGTTTTTATTGGAACAATATTAATTTTTAAATGGAGTCTGCCACAAATAGTTGTTTTTATTCTGAATGCATAGCAGTCCCTTTGCTTTAAAATAAATCCAGATGAGGCAGTTATAAATTTCCCTGTATAAAGTGTTTCCACAGGAAAGCGTGCAGTTTTACATAGAACTATTGTTGACCTCAGGTTTACAGCATGCTTAGTATATAGGACTATCATGATAATGTACAGACATGGCCTTAAGAAAGGAAATTAGTATTAGAAGGTAATATTGTTGCTTTTAAAACACTAACACAATGAAGGACTAAAAAAAAAAATTAATGGCTCAGTTCTGGATTTTCATGGGGGAGGAAATGTCCAATATATCTTCTCTCTGTCGTCTCCTAACAGTGTTTTCTTTTCTTCAACTCACTCCAAACAGATTCTCCAAAGGGGAATTTGATTTTCTTCATAGAATCGTAGGACTGGAAGGGATCTCGAGAAGTCATCTAGTCCAGTCCCCTGCATTTATGGCAAGACTAAGTATTATCTCAACCACCCCTGACACATGTTTGTCTAACCTGCTCTTAAATCTCCAGTGATGGAGATCCCACAACTTCTTTAGGCAATTTATTCCAGTGTTTAACTACCCTGACAGTTAGGAAGTTTTTCCTAATGTTCAACCTAAACAACCTTAGCTGCAATTTAAGCCCATTGCTTCTTGTCCTATCCTCACAGGTTAAAGAGAACAAGTTTTCTCCCTTCTCCGTGTAACAACCTCTCATGTACGCCAAAACTGTTACCATGTCCTCTCTCAGTCTTCTCTTTTCTAGACTAAACAAACCCAAATTTTTCAATCTTCCCTCATAGGTCATGTTTTCTAAATATGTAATCATTTTTGTTGCTCTTCTCTGGACTTTCTCCAGTTTGTCCACATCTTTCTTGAAATGTTGCACCCAGAACTGGACACAGTACTCCAGTTGAGGCCTAATTAGCACAGAGTAAAATGGAAGAATTACTTCTCATGTCTTGCTTACAACACTCAGGCTAATATATCCCAGAATGATGATTGCTTTTTTGCAACAGTGTTACACTGCTGATTCATATTTAGCTTGTGATCCACTATGATCCCCAGATCCCTTTCTGCAGTATTCTTTCCCTAGGGAGTCATTTTCCATTTTATATGTGTGAAACTGATTGTTCCTTCCTTGGTGGAGTTCTTTGCATTTGTCCTTTGAATTTCTTCCTGTTTACTTCAGACTATTTCTCCAGATCATTTTGAATTTTAGTCTTATCTTCCAAAGCACTTGCAACCCCTCCCTGCTTGGCATCATCTGCAAACTGTATAAGTGTACTCTCTATATGTATGCCATTGTATAAATCATCGATGAAAATATCAAACAGAACCAGACCCAGAACTGATCCCTGCAGGATCCTACTCTCTATGTCCTTTCAGCTTGACTGTGAATCCCTGATGACTATTCTTTGGAAACAGTTTTCCACCCACCTTATAGTAGCTCCATCTAGGTTGTATTTACCTAATTTGTTTATGAGAAGGTCATGCTAGGCAAATCAAAAGCTTTACTAAAGTCAAGATATACTACAGCTATCATTTCCCCCAGCCCCCCATCCACAAAGCTTCTTACCCTGTCAAAGAAAGCTATCAGGTTGGTTTGACATGATTTGTTCTTGACAAATCCATGCTGACTGTTACTTATCACCTTGTTATCTTCTAGGTGTTGGCAAATTTTCTTAATTATTTGCTCCATGATCTTTCCAGGTACTAAAATTAAGCTGACTGGTCTGTATTTCCCCTTATTTCCCTTTTTATAGATTGGCACTATATTTGCCCTTTTCCAGTCCTCTGGAATCTCTCCAATCTTCCATGACTTTTCGAAGATAATTGCTAATGGCTCAGATATCTCCTCAGTCACCTCCTTGAATATTCTAGGATATATAATATTTCATCAGGCTTTAGTGATCTGAAGACACCTAACTTGTCTAAGTAATTTTTAACTTGTTCTTTCCCTATTTTAGCCTCATATCCTACCACGTTTTCACTGGCATTCACTATGTTAGACGCCCAATCGCTACTAACCTTTTTGGTGAAAATTGAAACAAAAACGTAATTTAGCTCTTCCTCCATTTCCTGTTATTATTTCCTCCCCTTCATTGAGCAATGGGCCTACCCTGTCCTTGGTCTTCCTCTTTGTCCTAATGTATTAGTAAAATGTTTTCTTTTTACTCTTTGTCTCTAACTAGTTTAATCTCATTTTGTGCTTTGATCTTTCTAATTTTGTCCCTACATACTTGTGTTATTTGTTTATATTCATCCTTTGTAATTTCATCTAGTTTCCACTTTCTGTAGGACTCTTTTTTGAGCTTCAGATCATTGAAGATCCTGGTTAAGCCAAGGTTGTCCCTTACCATATTTCCTATCTTTCCTACACAGAGGGATAGTTTGATTTTGTGCCCTTAATAATCATGTCTGGAAGCAGATATAGATGGGCAGCAGCCTTCAATTAGACAGGATCCCCATTTCTGCCTCTCCTCACTTTTTTTCCGACCATCCTCCTTCTGCCAAGGTCAAACCCACAAACGAAGAGGAGATTCTAGTATGCCCTCTTTCTCTCATCTATGCTGTGTGATTGGTGGTCTTTTAATCCATGCATCCTAGGGCCGTAGGTGTACAGCCTTTGCCTCAGCCAAGGAGTGCTTGAGAGTTCAGAATATTAGCTGGCTCATGCTGAGTTAATCATGCCTGAGCATGTCAAATGGGTCCATGGGAGCCCTGGTGGGGCGCTTGAGAATCACAGCTGAATTACTGTACCCTTAACCACACTCTTCTTTTCACCCACTCCCTTCTGGGCATTTACATCCCCATTTTGAAACTATTTTCACACAGAAGATCTAAATGTATCACTCATTAACAAATTCTATGCACATTATACTATCCTCTGTTGTAACAAAGCCGTGGTTCCCTGGGGATGTCACAGCTGTCATTTATGCTGCACACCATAGTCAATGAGAACTTCACTATAGCAGAGGGGACAGATCTTACTCTGAAAGCATGGGTCTCTACCACTTTGGCTAGAAGAGACTCTTCATTAGCTCCTATCAGTAAAAGGACTATGACACACAGCTGAGCAGTTCTGACTCTATCTTCTAATGGGCAGTCATACAATGGCACCTAACGGGGTCATGAGTTCTCAGTCCGAGATCATAAATGGGTGTTGGGATTGTAACCACCCTGCCCTTTCCATGTTACTAAATAAGAGGGGGTCTCCGTATAGAAAAGGTTGAGAAGCATGAACGAGCTCATTACACTTTAACCCCCTGCTCTAAAAAACCCTGCACATCCACACAGTCCTACAGAATTAGCCTTTAAATCACTCAATTGTTTTTAGCCAGTGCAGTAATCAGTGCTTGAATGCTGATCAACTCTCCTTTCAGGTTAATACTAGGACTTCTGCTATTTTTATGTTCCGTTCAATGACTAATGAAATAATTGTGCTCCACGTACTGCACAACTGGCTTCTGCAATTATCGGTTGGGTTCTTTGCTGACTAACAGACCCATGTGTCCACAGTTGATTTCCTGAGCCACAGATTTTTGCTTTCCTGCTGCCTCAGTGAGAACAGAGTCATGTCTGCCTGCTGCTGCTCGGATGCTGCTGCATTAGGCCATTATCTAGGCACTGATTGGATGTACCTGATCTAAATTATGAGTCTAATGAAGGCCAGAGGGGTATAATCATCCCCAAAAGAATATTTCTGTCTAGATGCCCCCTTAAATACGTTATTTGGAGTACCCACCACTATTCTCCCAGATAAATCTTCTGTTGTCCTGATCTGACTGGATAAATGCACCCAATTTTAATAGATTGTTGGCCTTCTTTCTCACAAAGAACATGTGTTGTTAATCCCCATTTTTGGAGACAGCAGCATTCTATTGTTTTGCATGGATTACTAAATACTAAGAAATTCACATGGAGCTAGAGGCTTGATTCTTCCCTGCCTTACATCTTCTGTTACCTGTGCAAAGTGGTTGTAAAATGCTACCAGTTGTGTGAATGGAGAATTCTTATCTAGGAATGTTTAAAATCCACCTTCACACAGGTATAAATGATGTCACAATGTGCACAGGAGAAGAGAATCTATTCCAAGAGTTTTAGGATTCGTAGTCCAAACCTGTCGTTGAAATGAAGGGGTGGATTTTGGAAGTATGTAAGTAGATGTAGCATCACTGAACCCAGTGGAATGGCCCCTGTTTGCAGGGATTCTGAAACTGGCCTTATATTGTACAGAAACATTTCCTTCTGAGTAAGGAACTGATTACTGTGAAGTCATAATCAATCCTGGGCTAGTATGTGCAAGTAACCTGGGTAACATTGTTTAGCCAGCTCACCTAATTCTACCAGAGTTGCTCAGCTTACCAGAATCACTTGTCTGTGTATCACCGAGGGGCATTAGACTGTTTTAGAGCTGGTCAAAAGTTATTGCTCGTCCATAAAATCAAATTTTAAGAATGCCAGAATGTACAATACATAAAAAGCACAAACTGATTGAGGCCCTGATTGTGCAAACACAAAAGAAACGTGCATAACTTTATCACCCATCGTGTACAAAGAATCTGCTCGCATGAGAAGTGTTAACGACATGCTTAAGTGTTTACAGTACTGGAGCTTATTCAAATATATAGAATGCACTTGCTTTTTGTTCTTGCATCTCTTTCCCTGTTCAACGTTTATTTATTTCTACTTTGTATCAGTGTACATTTTTCGTCTGTCTTTTGCTGGGTGTTCCTTCATCAGTCTGTTTTGTCTTTACCTCTCATTCCCTGCTGCTGTGCCCTTTCATTCTCTTCTGCTGTTGACATTTGTAGTGGGATGAAATTTAGTGCACTCACAAAAGTAATTAATTCATATGTATTTGAAAAGCACTTTGCAGATAAAAATTACTGTATATGGGTCCGTTCCAAATCCCGTTGAAGAGTCTTTCCATTGATTCCAGTGGGCTTTGGAACAGGTGCCAAGTAGTTGTTGTTGGTTCAGATTGTTTCCTCCCATGGGATATGTCACAGGTGCAGACTAGGGGAGGAAAGCTGAGATTCCTCTTGCAGTGTTTTCTTCAAATTTGCCTATCAGTTGAGCAAGACGTGACCTCCTCTAGAAGAAGCCATGGGTCAAGACCGCAAACCTCACAGATGTCCTAAAAGCACAAGCCATTTGTGTGGAAGTCCTGTCATTCACTCTAGGACCCCTGATGCCTCTTTGTCAGTACTGCTCCAGTAGCTGAGGCAAGGTGGGTAAGTAACAGGAAAAGGGAGCTTTTGATGCTTGGAGGGAGAGTTAAAGGAGGTGGAAAAACTGGGGTGGATCGAGTAGATGGAAAGAGTCAAGGCGAAGAGTCCTTCAACTAAGAACTTTCCAGACTTGCTCCTGTAATGTTATGTTTACTTGGAATAAATTACTCATTCACTAGATGTCTGTCAGTGCTGTATAGGGTTCCAGTCAGGCTCAGATTCCTGGTAAAGAAGGGAGACAAACCTGAACTCAAGCTGTGAGGAAGCCTGTTTGCGTTTATAGTTAATAAAAATGCCTCCAATTTAAGATGGCCTGTGAGTCTATGCATCATGACCGCACCTTTGTCTTTAGGATCCTAAGCTTTGGAACTAGACTGGACAATGGACTAAAGTGTGTTCAGAAGGGAATGATCCTATATTGACAGGTAATGGGCTATGTGATTTATACAGTCTCGTCTAATTTCTGTGACTGTATGAAGGGTTGCAACTTGCAACTGAATAATTTATCTATAACAGTCTGTCTTAAACTTAGACAGGACAGAAAACTGAATCACAATGTTGCTGGCCTCTCTGAAGCTGTGAAAGTAAGGCTTGGGGATATGTGTAAAGGTTAGGTCAACGTAGCTACTTCAGTGAGGGGTGTGAAAAAACACACTCCATGACCAACACAACTATGCAACACCTAACCCTCAGTGGATAGACGAAGCTATATCAACAAAAGGCTGCTTCCATGAATATAGGTACTGTCATTTGGGGACTTGGTGTTACTACACTGATGGCAAAACCTCTTCCATCAGTGTAGGCTGCATCTAAACTATGGTGTTATGCCTTCATAGCTATGCTGGTGTAGCTATGCTGGAATAGTTTCTGTAGTGTAGACATAGCCTAATTCTATTTGAAAACAATTTTGCCCGTAGGCCTAATAGACTGTATTTGTCTTTTTTATTCTTTGTTACTAAGGACACTTGCATGAGAACAGGATCTTTGTTTTTGAACAATCAGCTGGCCCCTTCACAGTGGTGATGAGCATTGAATTGGGTTGCTCTGGAAGTGATTATCAAAGGCAGAGGATTATATTGTCTAGTGGGCAAAAAGCTGCAGAAGTTTATGAATTCTTCACAAAGATCCTGTGCTTATGCTAATGTTTTGAGCAAAAAAAGGAAGGGGAGAGAGCAAGTGAGGGGGGTAATGCTATTACTACGGTAAGTAAAATAGGGTATTTTTAAAAATACTTCCCATTAGGGATTGGCAGATTTTCAACCTTTCAGTCACTGACTAATCCTTAGGGATTAAATCATACAGTTCTCTGAAGTCAATGGAAGCTTTACCAGAGCCTAGTGTATCACATGCTGGGGACTAGCACTGTGCTGGAAGGAGGATGTATTCCTGGCTCCTGGGAGTCAGTACGTTCTCCCTTGCCTGATGTTATTTCCCCAGTATCCTGTCTTTGTTCTCCATTTAGATTGTAAACTCTTCAATCTTTAAAAAGAGGGTTGCATTCAAGTAGTCCAATGCAGCCTGCTACCTGTATATTTTGGAATCCAAAAGGCTGAGTTAGATTGTTGGAAAGTAGTTCACTTTAAAATGCATGTTCCATCTTGACTGCACTTTCTATGCAAGGCAATATCCCTGTGAATGCATCTGAGAGCTTAACAGAAGCCTGCTCAAATACATATAATAGGGAAAGAAACCATGTGTGAAATTTAATTTGCTTTGCAAGCCTAAGGGAGAAGGTCGTCAGAATGCTTTATAATCATGAAGAAAATGCTTGACTTCTCTGCTGTAGGCCGTTGCCACGTGGTGTGTGTGTTCTTAAGGGTCTTGATAATGGCCAGGATTAGGTTAGGAGACCTTTCAGAAAAATGACTGAGAAACAGATCATTGCAGTACCTGAAATGTTGATACCTGACAGGATTTAGACCAGTCTCTTTAAGAGGGCTGAGCAGGTGGGATCCCAGAGACAGGGAGTGGGTAGTTAGTTCGGTTAGGAGTTCAAAACATTGAGCAGCTCTTTGAATGCATCTTCTGTGAAGATATATGCACTGTTCCTTTAAAATTGTAACAGGAAGCCTCGTAGGTGGAAGGGCCCTGGTAGATTCCAGGCATAAGTTCTGCAGTGAAGAAAGGACAGAAGAGCTTTAGGGATAATACTGCTTTCCGTATTGTAGGATATATGTAAGTCAAAAAGATACAGCGTCAGAACAAAACTGAGAATTTTCAGGTCAAACATACTCTCAGTGCTAACCTATGGCTGTGAGAGCTGGAGATCTACTGCAACATTAGACTGAAAACTAGGTGCCTATGGAAGATTATGGTCATTGATTGGAAAGACTTCATCACCAGTAAAGAGGTCCAAAAAATTAACCACCAGCAGCTCGTTTCCATCAGAATCAGAAGGAAACACCGGATGTATTTGGAGCATGTATTCTAAATGCCAACACACAAACTCCCACATACAACGGTTTAAGTGGACACCAACTGGTTTGAGGAAATGAGAGCACCCAACAGAAACCTTAAGAAAGACCCTTAGCAGGAAGTGCAGAACAGTCAATCTCAACACCAAAGAGCAAGTGGAAGCAGCAGCAAATGATGGAGAGGAATGAAGAGACTAGTTTCTGCTCTATGTGGCAACTTTGGCTAGAAGGATGTAACAATTGTAAAGTGACCCAATAGAAGAAAATAAATCTTTCAGAGATTCTTTACTCTAGTTGCATTATATTCTGTAAGGCATAAAAAAGTCTTGGCAAATACAGCACTGAACCCTCTGCTCATCTAACACTGGCTTCATTTCTGGCCACCCATACAATTTAATCACTGTCTTTTCCTTGTGTTTTCTACATGGAGGGCTCCTATCTCATTTCTGGTCTCACCTGAAAATACATCTTTGCTCCCTGGCCAATATGTATAAATTTCTCGCTACAAAAATGAAATAAATGTATCAGAAGAGCATTTTGGGACACAGTTTGTATAAATGACACCATACAAATTTAAAAGCTGACCTGAAAACCCCTACTCGTATATGTTGTCTCACTGATGGCAATCACTCACAGAAATAAGGACTACTTAGTAATGGCTGCAGTATCAAGCCCTTAATTTGTATTTATAAACTGTCTTGAAAAAGGTTGGTAGGACACCTCAGTGCTACCAGGAAACAGCCTATTGCACTGGTTCAGAAAATGCTTGGCTATAATAATCTTTATTATCTACAGATTTGGATTCAGGCTTGCATCTGTCTTGCCTTGAATGGAACAAAAGATGACCATTTGGTTCATCCTGAAGTTGTAGAAAACCCTGAGGTTTATGTAGGTTTTAAATGCTCAGCTCTGAGTTTATCTGCTCCTGCTTGGAAAAGCAACTGAAGTTAAACATCTCCTCTGGTTTCTTTTATTTTTTATTGTTTTATTTAATTTTTTTTTAAAGAGTCATTTTTTAAAGAGTTTTTTTAAAGAGTCATAACATTTTAAAAAATCCTTTGGCTATTATCGTCCTCTATGTGTCTGACTTGCAGAATAAGCACTCGAGCTTTGTTGTGGCTGACTCACTAAGATACAATAAGTTGTAATGTGTTATCCTGTGTATTATTCTAATTATCCTCTACCAGATGGAATGTCACATCTGCTATGGTGTGAAACATAAAATATTTTTACATAGTATCTTTAATCTCAAATGCTCTGCAAATCATGGAACCAATGCTCTGACACTTGGGTGGGTAAGGGTTTCAGGATTTGGATCTCTGAGCTTGATTCTCCTCTCACTTGCCCCTGAAACTCCACTGACTTCAACAGAAGAATTCATGATCTGATTAATATAGATATAAAGGAGAGCAGTATTAGAAGTAACAATTTCAAAATCACGTAAGTGATTTAAGAATACTCAAAGTCAATTGTTAAGTCACTTTTGAAATGGGACTTGGGCACCTAAGTCAGTTGGGTGCTTTAGAAAATTTTACCCAAATACTTATTGCAGTATGGCAATATGTTCACTTATGGGGTTGAGGAAAGCAACCCTAAGGGAAGAGGAGATACTTTTCCTAAGACACCAGAGCAAAAGCCACCTCTAATGAAAAGTGCCATGAGATCTTTAACGTATACAGGAAGAGGACAGAAACTTGGCCTTATCTGACCCACATGCAGTTCACTGCAAGGAATTCTATTTACCTCAGAAAGATAAAAGTCTGAGTGAGGCCAGCCAGGATACAAACCTCTGGTTTTTAGCCAGTGCAGTGACTTTGAACCTAAGGTTTAAATCTCCCAAACCATCCCTTGTGGTTACTGCTCATCCCGCAGAAGGAAACAATCTACTGGAGCTATTCCTTTTCATGCTGGGCAGTGGCTACTGTTCCTGCAGCCACGGTTCAAGTGAAACATGTCAGTGGCTAGCAAACAACTGTGGTGTCTACATCTATATCTATATCTATCACTATGGATCTGGAGTCTTGGAAAGAGGATACCAGTATTACTACAAGTGACAGCTATTGGATATTCTTCTCTCATTTCAAGTGGAAGAGCTGCTTCTTTTGGATATGGGGGTTCTTGGTTAAATTCCCAGAACATAGATAGATTCCTCACATAGGCCCAGTTGGTGGGGTAACTTTCCCTGCATTGACTCTGATGCAGCCGAGGATGTGCTAGTCGGAGCTTCCTCATGAAACCACATGCCTTACTCACACAGGCATTATTGAACAATGGTGACAGATTTAGCTGCCAGGTAGCAAAGTGGCTACCTGTAAAATTTCCCCCTTCTGATGTGCTTTAAAAAGAGGAGCTGACACTTAAGAAAACCACTCTTGTGTGTGGGTTTAAGTGAGATTCTGGGAAATCTTCTTTCTAAGAGCTGCAGGGGATCCTAATGGGGAAGACATTTTAGTTTTGACTTCAGAGGAATATGAAAATGAAAATAAACAAAATGAACATAGTAAAAGACCCAATTTCCTTTCAAATGCCAATTGCAGGAGACATCAGCCAGCAATACAGAATTGTTTCCTGTGTTTATCTGATCACTTTTACTCTACACCTGGACATCTAATATTTCAGGTCCAGAAAGTTCATAAAAGGATAACTATTAAACACATACATTATTAATAACACCATACCCTTTAGACACAGGTGCTCGTTCAACAAACCAATTGCAGCCTGTGCTCACAGGAGCATGTGCTCTAGGAATAAGTATGCATCCAGCTGCTTAATTACTGCACTAAAAGCAAGTTTTTCTAAACTCTGTTTTACATGGAGCCTCTCTTTGATTTTTGTCCACTTGAGTGAATCCTTCATTGAAATTCAGTGCTTGAGATAATGATGTGTTTCCTTAGTATCTTTATCTCCCTTTGCCCCCAGATTCCTAGTGGTCTGTGTAACAAAGATATATTTATTGTTTACAGAATGATTTTGATAACTAATCAATAGCTTATGAAAGGTAACACTCTGTCAAATGATGACTTCTTATAATATGAGTTCAGAACTTTAATTGAAGCTGGAGTGAAAGGAAGAACCTTCAAAATCTCACAATTCTGTTTAACCCTTCTTGGCTTTGTGATATTTTCCTGCGGCTGGTGCTACTTTACTTCTCCGTACTGATTTGCTGTTGCACAGGCTATGATGTGGGAAACCAGTGGTTTTACTAAGAAGCACTAGTTCCTTCATGGACGTAGCATACATACACTGCTACGGTGTGCAGCCTTCCTCCTACTTGTAATAACATGCTTCCATGGGCAAAGTCAGTTTTGTTTTGTTCAACATTTTAGTGCTCAATCAGTATACTGCTGGATCTGTGTCTAGCTGTATAGGTTTAAGTAGTGATCACACTGGGTCATAGCAGAAGGGTGTAGGAGGAGAATTCAGGTACTTTTGTGCAATGGCCTATCTACCTTGGAAGGGTATTACAATAATACTTATAATTTATGTAGTGCATCTCAGCTGTAGATCTCAAAGTGCTTTCCAAAAGTAGGGGGCTAGTATTATTCTCTTACAGATGTGGACACTGAGGAACAGAGTAAAGTAGCTTGTTCAAGACTACAGATTGAGTCAGTAGCAGTGCCAGGAATAGGACCTAGAAGAAAAGGGAACAAATTGGGAAAATGCTTATTATACTCTTTGGTGGCTTAAAACAATTGAGGCAGGGAAGAAATTCTCGCTATGTCCTAGGACTTCCTGGAAATGAAATAATCTCTCTGTGTTTCCACCTGAGAATTGATCGGCACAATTGCAGTATGAGTCTGTAATGGTGCTGAACTCCTAAGTGATGTTTGCATAGCAAACTCTAGACAGTTGTTAGTGGCCCATGTTAAAATCAAATATGGGTGTAGGGAAGAAGTGCCATTCCTCTTGCATGACTGCCAATTCTGTTGCAGAATTCTCTTCCAAAGAGAGAACATGGCAGCAAATCAATAAGTATAGCACTGAAGAACAGGTGGCACGAGCCATAACTTGTAAATTTAAAAAAATCGTCTAAATAAATGTTGTTTGTCTTTAGTTTGCGTTAGGTAGACAATTTACAGATTAATTTGTAAGTACTTTTGCAATTTTGTCCTAGATATTCATATGGCCCCATCACTGTAGTATCTGAGCACCTCACAATCTTTAATATATTTATCCCCACAACACTCCTGTAAGGAGAGAAGTGCTATTTGTCACAGTTCAGGACAATGGCAACTGTATTCCTTCTCTATGGACCATCAAGGACACTCTCTCTAGGCTCATAAATCCTCCGCCATCACCTCTCTTGGGCAGAGACCTATGTGTCTTTCCCATCTGACTGGCAAGTGAAGTGACAAATATAATTAGGAAGGCCAAAAAAGTAACAGCAAAAATATTTTAAGGTACATCAGAAGAAGGATGCCTGCTAAACAACCAGTGGGCCCACTGGATGATCGAGATGCTAAAGGAGCACTCAAGGAAGATAAGGCTATTGCAGAGAAACTAAACAAATTCTTTACATTGGTCTTCATGGCTGAGAATGGGAGGGAGATTCCCAAACCTGAGCCTAATGTGACATATCTGAGGTGGTATTAGAGGGGTTTTTGAAACAAATTGATAAATTAAACAGTAATAAGTCATCAGGACCAGATGGTATCAACCAAGAATTCAGAAGGAACTCAAATGGGAAATTACAGAACTACTAATTGTAGTATGTGACCTATCACTTAAATCAGCTTCTGTACCCGATAACTTCAGGATAGCTAATGTGATGACAATTTTTAAAAATGTTTCCAGAGGTGATCCTGGCAATTACAGTTTGGTAAACCTAACATCAGAACCAGGCAAATTGGTGGAAACTATAGTAAAGAACAGAATCATCAGACACATAGATGGATATGATTTGTTGGGGAAGAATCAACATTGCTTTTGTAAAGGAAAATCATGCCTCACCAATCTACTAGAATTCTTTGTGGGGTGTCAACAAGCATGTGGATAAGGATGATCCAATAGATATAGAGGACTTAGATTTTCAGAAAGCCTTTGACAGGGTCCTGTTAAGTAAAGTAAGCTGATGTGGGATAAGAGGGGAAGTCCTCTCCTGGACCAGTAACTGGTTAAAAGATAGGAAACAAAGAATAGGCATAAATAGTCAGTTTTCAGAATGGAGAGAGGTTAAATAGTGGTGGTCTTTACTGGGACCAATACTGTTCAACATATTCATAAATGATCTGGAAAAAGAAGTAACTGTGGGGTGGCAAAATGTGCAGATGATACAATATTGCTCAAGATAGTTAAGTCCGAAGCAGAATGCGAAGCGTTACAAAAGGATCTTAAACTGGGTGTCTGGGCAACAAAACGGCAGATGAAATTCATTGTTGATAAATACAAAGTAATACATATTGAAAAACATAATCCCAACTATATTTATAAAATGATGGTGTCTAAATTAGCTGTTACCATTCAAGCAAGAGATTGTGAAGTCATTGTGGATAGTTGTCTGAAAATACCCACTTAATGTGCTGTGGCTGTCAAAAAAGCTTACAGAATGTTAGGAATCATTAGGAAAGAGACAGATAATAAGCCAGAAAATATCAAATTGCCACTTTATAAATCCATGGTACGCCCGCATCTTGAATACTGTATGCAGAGCTGGTCACCTCATCTCAAAATAGATATATTGGAATTGGAGAAGGTATAGAAAAGGGCAACTAAAATGATTAGGGGTATGGAAAAACTTCCATCTCAGGAAAGATTAATAAGACTGAGACTTCTCATCTTGGAAAATAGATGACGAAGGGGGTGGGGTGATATGAGAGAGGCCTGTAAAATCATGACTGCTGTGGAGAAAGTAAATAAGGAAATTTTAGTTACTCTTTTTCATAACACAAGAAAGAGGAGACACCAAATGAAATGAATAGGCAGCAGGTTTAAAATGAACAAAAGGAAGTATTTCTTCACACAACACACAGTCAACCTGTGGAACTCTTTGCCAGAGGATGTTGTGAAGGCCAAGACTATAATGGGATTCAAAAAAGAACTAGATAAGCTCATGGAGGATAGGTCCATCAATGGCTATTAGCCAGGATGGGCAGGAATTGCTGTTCACCAGAAGGTGGGAATGGGCGATGGAATGGATCACTTGATGATTAATTGTTCTGTTCATTCCCTCTGAAGCACCTGGCATTGGCCATTGTCAGAAGACAGGACACTGGGCTAAACAGACCATTGGTCTGACCCAGTATGGCCGTTCTTATTACACGGTATCCCTTGATATATTGTATTCCAGTCATGCAGAATCATGGAGGGGAGTGTGCTGAAGTCCACTTCACAAAATCCCACTGGTGGATAATGGGATCTTCAGCATGTTTTATATTGAAGTCAATATCCTATTAAGGTGATTAGGTATGAAGGTGTGTAATTTAGCCCCACATCAGAAATGAGAAAACCAACTTGTTTACCTAATCATTTAACCCATAAACAGAAACAATTATAAAAGTGGCCCTGGCTTGGTGTTTGGATCTGGGTATGAATGTAATGTTATGTCTTTGTGAGTTATATTAACTAGATACTTTGTGGTTTGAGAATAATTTTAAAACATCAAATCTCTCTTTGGGAAGTTGCTGAAGGTTTCTGAAGGATAATTGTCATCTGCGAAACATCATCTTGTTTCTCTTTCTATGTCCTGTTGAGTGAATTATTTTTTCTCCCTCTGATGTTTTCTGAGACTCTTCTTGCAATCCAGGTATGTAACACTCTTACCTGGTTTTCTAATATTAAGAATTTTCCCTATAGTAGCTAAACCATCGTTTAGGGTTCTCATCTCATTTCAGGGAAGTAACTGTGGATTTGTAGATACTAGTAACATTGTTCACAAGGACCTACCTAAAAAGATATGAAGGCCTTTCAATCCCTTCCTCCAATAAATCTGCAGGATAAGTTGCAGTAGCTCATTGTCTGACACCACTACACTAATATTTTAGGATTCCTGAAATGATAGTATAGTCCTTATTTATCCGTCTACAGTCTCTAAACTAGTTTGTCTAGCCTATGGAATATGTAGGTTGCCCACCATAACGGTATCTATGCTCATACTGGGCATAATCTTGCAAGTTTTCTCAGTGCCCTGAACTCCCATGTGACATTATAATAGTTGGGGCCACCTCTGAACTTTGCAGGACTAGATCCACAATAACTTGTTTGGGGCATGATCAAAAACCCACTGATTCAACGGAAAGGCTCTCAGTGATCTTAATATGCTTTTCTGAATAAGGATGCTTTCCTGAATTGGGATATTAGCCATCTAGGTTACTGGAGTATACAGATCAGGTGGGTAAGAAATAAAATTTATGCCTTTTGGCTATTTCAGAAATTCTCACTTGTCAGCAAGGGGAGTGACTGGTGCAAATTTTCACTTTTATAGGCAAAGTGTTTGCCATCCCACAAGGTAGGTTATAGCAACTCCACTGATCTGAATATCTCTGTATCCAATTAGAGGTGAAATACTTAGAACAGTTGAGATATTTGCAGAATCGTCAGATCGGATTCTAAATAAATAAAATCACGCAGTGGTGAAAGGGTGAAAGGAAGGGGAAAAAATAAAATAAAACAAAGTGCAGAGAGATCTAATAGGCTTTAATTCTGCAGTTGGCATTGCTTCAGATTTGGGAGAATTAGGCTAGAAGCCAAAATGAATTACCATACACATCAGTAAGACCCTATATTTCCAGTCACAGACTCTCATGAGTTAGGCATCTCATTAGTAGTGACTGACAGAAAGGCGCTCATAATAGATAGGGTTCAGTTTAGTGGTGAGACCTCTGTAAAGTAAATGTGGCAATTGCTCTGTGCCCCTTTCTAATCTCTGTGGAGTTTGTAGTCTTTGTTCAGTAATGACATTTTTTTGGTGTTCACTTATGATTTGTTATGAATTTGCTCATTCTTTTTGTGATTGAGGCAAAAGGTTTGCTAAAGCCAGGTAAGAGAAGAGTTGGGCAAAAACCTTATGACTGATTGGGATGTCTGCATTTTGCACCAGATCTTGTAAATATTTGCTCACATGAGTAACTTTACTTAGGTGAGTAGACTCATTGACTCCAAATAGAGAAAGTTCCCAGCTAAGGTTACTTGAGTTTGTAAGTGTTTGTAGGATCTGACCCTTAGTGGCCTCATGGAAGCATTTAGAGGTATTTTGCAGTCTTTTTTTGCATTGCCACAAGGAAAAATAGAACATATTTCTTATTATCATTGAATTTTGTGAAATGGTGTGAATTTTGCAGTTAATTTCTATTTCCATTGTGAAATCTGCCTCTAGTTCACACACATATTTATAGGTAAATATGTATGCCTCTGTTATAAAATATGTGTAAGTACTAATGCAAAACCTCTAAAGCATTGCATGCTCTGAGCCAGGTCATTACCTGGTATAACTCAGCACAGCTCTGTAATGGAGCTATGTCATTTTACTGCTGATGATCTGGCCCTATATTTTATAGACATTGGTAGTTGGAAAAAGGATAGCCTCTTTGAGAGAGACTTTCACGCTAAGAAAATAAGTGTGATGTGGTGGTGGGGAGCTTTTAGATGTAACAAGTCATTTTTCCGGGGGGTTTCTTTAGGTCTTACTAATGTGTGTAACTAGACTAAGGACTTTTTAAACCTCTGTGTCCATGCTAGCTTCTTGGGCACTCCTGTATTATTAATTATTAATCTTTCTGCTTCGTTCTGCCATCCATCCGCAGTCCTTGCTTATACTGTCACATTGTGACCCAGGAAATGATTCTGATGTCATAAACTCACCTTTATTATTTAAATACCAGTTCAAGCAGGAGGAGCAAATGGGCTGTGAAAGCAAAAACTTTTCATTGTCACATAAAGTGTTGTTTAAACAAATGTCTGGAGGAAATCACTTAAAAAAACTGCAACCTTGGACAGGGGTGACTGTGTTTTGGGAACTGGTGATGATCTATGGAGTTTTCACCTCTAAGTCACTAGTACAAAGCCATCCAGTCCTGTAATGACCAAAAGTGATTATCATCTGATGGTTCTTCAGTGGTGCATATGAACATGCCGGCCCATTAGCCATTACCTTTATTTCTTTGGTTATTTGGAACGTTCCCTTTCCCCAATGTCCTGCTTGCTGTGTCCTGGTTCTTGCTCCTGTTGGGCCACCAGTGGCTGCATCTGAAGTTATTTGGTAGTATACCCTTGGGGTGCTCATTTGGGAGCTGCTTGTTTTGTCTTGTTTTAAGAGAAGTCAAACTCAGTTATGTGGTGTGGAGTGGGTTGGGGGTGGGGGTCAGAGATAAAAGTTGTTCTCTCTAAATTGTAACAAAATTTGGCCTTTCATAGGGTCTGTCTTGCCTGTTTATTCAAAAACATACCAGCCTGCTTAGGGGGGAAAAAGGAAAAGCCCCAAAGTCACCAGTGGCATCTGTCTCTGTTTAGGCAGCTGAAGGTAAAGTGCACGTCTTAGTGAGGTAGATGAGATTGTACAAGTGGACAGGTTTATCCCTCTGGCAGGAAAAGCACTTCAACTTCAGTGCAGCTGAAGAGTTTCCAAAAGAAATCTCGCTCTGCTCAGAGATGGTGTATATCTTTCAGACAGGAGTCTTGTTATTATTCTAGGATTGTCTTTGCTGCTAATCCCTGTTGTTGCAATGTGTATCTTGATGCTGTGGCTCCTAAAACCATTCAGACACAGTAACTGATGGGCCTGTGTCCCCCCCATCTCCTTTGCAGAACTGACTACCTGAGGCAAGTTTGATGCCTTTTGGGCCTTTCCCCCCTGTTTTTTGGGGGTAGGGCATGGGAGGGGTTCAGTTTATTGTAGGACCTATAAATTATAAACTTGAACTGTTACACTTTCTAAAACTGCACTGCTTAGATTCTTAAGATGGTGGTACGAGGGAGAGTCTACTGATTCAGTGTGAGCCAGTACTGTGCTACAAGGAATACCAGGGTTCAGGGGTGGGGTCTTATGAGAGCTCCCTTGTAATTTTGCCACTAAGTTGAAGGAAGGGAGGGTTGGGATAACATCTCTGCCTCTGATATGGCTCACCCCCTTTCTGGATACTGCCAGTTATGTGCTGAAAAAATGTTAACATGGAGCTTTCTCAACTTTCCTGCCTCACCTGGTGATCAATCCATGTGATATTCTCTGGGGAAAATTCCATTTTCCTCCCCATCTCAAAAAATCAATAAATTATGTAGTCATCTCCTTTACACTACATCGATCAATGCCTCCACCTCCATGCCCGACTACCACATACCTCTCAAGCCACCATGCAACCCTCCTCTTCCATGTAGCTCACTGGGTCCGTTACCTGTTTCTCGCAGCAGCAGCAGCAGTGGTAGCAGTCCGATTCCCCTGTCATCTCTGGCAATGTGGAGGTAGATAAGGTGGGGAATAGTTTCATTTAGGTTCCTGTGGTGGGAAGGTATCTTTTGACTTCTGGCGGTCTCCTCGAGCTAGCATGGGGGAATGGGTCTCCTCAAGTTGGGTGGAGGGGTTGGTTTAGTGAATGGGTCTCTCTTGGTGGTAGGATTAGCATAGATTTTGGGGTTCCTTTCAGTACCAACTCTTCAGACTGAAGGCTGGGGCTGGACCACTTCTGGTAGGGTGAGCAATGAGCTCCAGTTTGGCTTTGTCTCTTCATAGCTGCTTAACCAGTTGATGGGAGACGGTGTGTAGTTGGAGGATTTATGTGGTAGATTCCCCAGGTACAAATAGGAGAGCCGGTGGGTGATGCAAGAGATGAGTGCTCCTTACAACAGTAGGCATAATTATGGTAGGAGCTAGAGCTGGACAGAAAATACTGATTTATTTTTCCTGGCAAACTTTGAAAAAAATGATGTTTCTGGGTTTGGTTTGGTTTGGTTTGAGGTTTTTTTGGTCAAAATTTCCTGTGAAAATGCTTCAGTTTTCTGACCAAATGTGAAAATGAAATTTCAGAAAGTTGTTTTGGAATACAAAATAAAAGGCCAGGTTTTGTTTAAAATCATTGTTTCAAAACTCCCAAACTTTGACCAGAACATTTTTTAAATTTTTTTTACTGACAACCTAATATTTTTTGCTGATTTATGGGTTTTATTTTTTATGTTGAATATTTTTTTTAATGAAAAGTCATTTTTTCATTAAAATTACTTTGTGACCAGCTGTAGTAATTGTGCGCACACCCAGGGTGCGGCATCTGCCTGAGTCAGCAGCAATGGTTTAGTGTCAGCCACAGAGAGGGCTGAAACTTTTAACAAGCAATGGCAGCCTCAGAACTTTCAGGCAGGCCTCTCCCTGCCACCATGTTATAGATTCCTGACCACCATTATTCCACTCCTGTGCTGAGGTCAGGCCTAAGGATTTGGGGGATGGCTGGGAGATGATTCTTTGAGATACACCCTATATTTAACTGACCCACTTCATATTAAAAAAAAGTCCATTGTGCTGATTGTTAATCTCCTGCCCCAGCTTTCTGAGGCAGAACTGGATCTAGCTCCTTGTTCCTTAGTGATCGGCTGATTTTTTGCAAGGATTAGTACAAGGAAAATACATTTTCAGATATATGTGAGCTGAAATTCCGCTTCAGCTCTGACAATAAGGAGCTCGACAGAGTCCCTTGTGACTCATCAGTGGATACTGTGAAATCCTCCTTGACAGAGATGGACTATTTGAGGGCTCATAAAAGTATTTACAAGCAATTGCAAATTTTGCCATTTGCATGTATCAGACTGCATCAGATGTCCGGTACTTTAAAATAAATGCTTGTCAGGGAGGGTAGTGCTGAACTTTCCTGCTAAGGGCCCAATTCACCACTGTCCTGCACCTAGTGTAATCATCTACATCACTGCCAAGTGGGTGCAAAATGCATTTGGATCAGAACGGCAGCACTCGTGCAAGGCAAGTGTGGAGCAGACACCCTGATAGTGCGGGTAACTTGCTGAGGGGAGAAACTTTAGTGGGATCCCCTTGTTTAAAAAATTGGCAGCCCATCACTGGGGTAAGTCCCATCAAAATAACATGCCATGGGTTAGCACATGTGCTCTTTAAAATGCCTTTGCCTGGGAGATAGGCATTTCCCGAAAGGCTGCTCAGTCTGTGCTGACATTATTCCCCAGGCCTGTTTTGAATGGAAACTCAGGTTGAAGGTACTGTACTGAAGAATGACAAATGTGGGACCTATCTTTAAACAAGGTACAGCACCTATTATTGGTATTGTGGTAGTGTCTGCAGGCCGTGGTCAAGATGAGGGCCTCCACTGTGCTGGGTGCTGTACAAACACAAAAGTAGCTAGGGTCCCTGCTCTGAAGAGCTTACTCTCAGATACAAAACAGGATTGTGTGTGATCCACAATAGATATGAAGGAGGTGGAAGGGTTACAAGTTTGTGTGGGTTAGCTGCTGCGCAGCCTGATGGTTCCAAATAATTGAAAGCGTAGTTAAAAAAAAAATACAGCCTTTTTTTTTTCAAATTTGTATTGTGCCTGTTAGGCGGGGCTGTACAGACAGCCTCTGTGCATACCAAGGCTCAGACCTGGCTTAGGAACGACTTACAGGTCAGTACAGCATTATAAAGGCGCAGGTTACTGCCTGTACAAAATTAGTTCGACTTTCATGCACGCCTCCAGCATCTAGCCTGGGACAGACACAAAACTGGAGGACTTTGTCTGACCTGTGTTGAAATAGGTTCTGAAGGCTCACAGGGCAGAAGATTGGAGGGGTAGGGGGATGTTGCAAAGTTGCTGGCAGATCCTGTTAAGTAAATGGGGTTGCTTTCATCTCAGACCTTCCCCTTTGTGGTTTTCTGGTCCCTTCCCCTTCACCGTCATTCTCTACCACTGGACCATCCTCTTCTCCCACTCCGGTTGAGCCATGAAGGAACACAGAGTGCAAACACTTGTGCCCTGCTGCTGAGTTCTTAGCTAGGGATGTGGCTGCACTGAAGCAGCAATGAAAATGGAACACCAATCGTTGCAATGAGCTGCAGCATCTAGAGCCTCAGAGTGACATTTTCCTAAGTGACTTAGGTTCTGACGTCTCATTGAAAGTCAGTGAAACTTAGGCTCTTGGGAGACTTTTGAAAATGGGCTGTAGGCTTCTAAATCATTTAAGGTCTGCCTGCACAGCAAGCAGAAACCTGCATCAGCACGCCTCGGAGCTCGGGTCTACGGACTCATGCTTGTGCTAAAAATAGCTGTGTAGTTGTTCGGGCGCTGAGGCCTGGGGAGTAGGGTGGGCTTCCGAGCCTGGGCTCCAGCAACAGCCTGAACATCTACACAGCTATTTTTAGTGCCTATAGACCCAGGCTCTGAGACTCGCTCCTGTGGGGTTTCTCTTTGTTGTGTAGACATACCCTTGGTCTCGTCTGAAAATTTTAACTCTCTGACCTTTGGTCTTCATAACTTTAAGCCTGATTTCTCTAATGTTGTTTTAATTTCTCTCTCTCTCCCTGTATGAAGATGAGGCAGCTGTTAAGTTATTGGAATGAAGGCATGTTTGCAAAAGCTTTGTGCATAACACTCATTCTCATTCATTTGGGGAATGATTCACTATGTCTTTGTTTGAGATAATTATAAGGACTATAACCTTTTTCACTCCGTGAACAAACACAGAAAAAATACAAAGCAAAAATATAAAAGGCCTAACAAAGGCTACATTACTCTTGGCAAGCCATCATGTATTTGAAACACGAAAGCAGTACTTTCAGCAGCAGCCTCCTTAAAATGTCTGTCTAAGAGCCCAAACGCATGCTTTCTGTGAACAAGAAAAGTTTTTCAGTCATTGTTTCCTTGATAGTGCTCAATCAGCTCTTGCTTTTCCATAACCAATAATTCCATGACTGGCTCTGCTAGATAAAGACCATAATGGACTAGTGGGGTGGATAGGGTAGTTTACACACACTGCCGTCATGCCCTTTAAAAAGTCAGCCTTAATCCACCAGGATTTCCTCTGCGATGTGTGCCTGCTGGCTGGCTGTGGTGCTGTGGCACTGAGTGGGGACTGCTGGACAGTGCAGCAGCAAGGTAGGATATTTCATTTGCTCTCCCTTTGCCCTTCTTCCTGCAGTGTCACAGTATTGCCCAGCTCACAAAGTAAATCACAAGACAGACCTCCCCCAACTCATAAGATTGGCTCCAAAACATGGTTTTCTTAAATAAGAGCTTATTGTGCAGGGTTTTTTTTTTGGTTTGCCTTTTGATTTTTGAACTGCCCCTGCCCAATCCTCAGTCTGTGTGATAATTAGCACTATCTACTTTTCCAGATGTATTGGTAAAGGGATTAGGGGCTCCCTTCTCTGCCCCTTCCCAAACTGGGTGCTTCAGTAGCATTGGTGAGTGGGAGGAACAGAGGCATCATCCTGTCCCTGTTGCTCACAGAAGGGGATGAGGGTATGGAGCCACTATGTAGCTCATTCCTCCTGTGAGAATGGCTATGGGTTGCTGAGGGGGAGGAGGAGACACTCCACCTGCAGCAGTTCTGATTAGTCATTCTGCCCCAGAAAGCAGGCAAATGGAGCAAGCAGCCAATCAGAGGGTTAAAATTCACTAGAGCTGGAGCTTGTCGCATCACCACCAGACTGGCTGAAGCCCCAGCCAAATTCATGTCACCTGCAAAAAGAAATTGTGAAAATTGGCAACAGTGGTCAGAGCAGGGAGAGTGGGGGAGCCCAGACCAAAGGGCTAAGAGATAGAAGTGAAGATCTTGGAGCAAATTCATCCCTTTAGGCCAGTGGAAGGGAGTGATGAAGTGAGGGATGGCCTTAAGGGTGAAGGAATTAAGATGCTGGCATTTCCCCCTGAAGCTCCTGGTAGCCCAGACTGAGTTAGATGAAAGGAGAAGGGAAGGAGAGAATGAATCAGATGGGGGAAAGGGTACTAGATGGGAAGGGGAGAGGAGAGACTAAGTGAAGAACTACAGCTGGATTTACAGTTTCAAACCTTGGCAGGGTTTCTTCAGGCCTTCTTTCTCCTGAGGCAGATAAACTGAATGCCTGGATGTGGGTTTTTGAGAAACTATGGTTCTCAGTCCTATGGTGTTTTCCCCAAGAGTAATAGTTTGCCCTAACTTTCCTTTCACCCTGTCTGCCTCAATTGTGCAATGTACCTCCACCAGAAAGGTGCCTGCAATTCCATGGTGTAGTAAATGTGGTTCCAAAGCCCTTTAAGGTGCAAGATATTTATATATACATGATTTAAAATGATAATATCATAGTTAAATACAAGGTGGGACAGATTGTGAACCATAAGGGATTAAGACATGGTGTAGGCTACCACTTCAAACTAAGTGGGCAATTAAAATTTCTTCAGCCATAAGACAAAAGAGGGCTAAAAGGTTACATATTGTAATGAGTCGTGAAAACAGCGTTTCTGATAAGTCCATGATATTTAGTGTTTAACTGAGTTATGGTGCAGGAGATGGTTCTTCAGTTTTTCTGAAGTCCTTCAGCAGAGCTGTTTCAGCATATTTAGAGTTGTATATAGTGGTCAGAGGCTTACAGATGGGGATATTATCCTTTGGGGATAATGCTTTGTTTCTTGCATTTGCTGAAGAAATAGATTTAAAGGCTCATAAATCTTAAGGCCAGAAGGGACACCATGATCATCTAGTCTGACCTCCTGCAAATTGCACCTCACCCGCCCACTCCTGAAATAGGCCCATAACCTCTGGCTGTGTGACTGAAGTCCTCAAATCTTGATTTAAAACCTTCAAGTTACAGAGAATCCATCATTTACACTATTTCAAACCAGCAAGTGTCCCAGACCCCATGCTACAGAGGAAGGTGGAAAATCTGCAGAGACCTTGCCAATCTGACTTGGGGGAAAATTCCTTCCCGACCTCAAATATGGCTGTCCATTAGACCCTGAGCATGTAGGCCTAGCAAAGCTGCCTGGCTTTCTTTTTCTTCACGTTGTGGAGTTTCCAGCTCAGATGGCAAAATTTGTAATCTGGTTGACTTTCCTAGAACTGAAGAGCTCTGTGAAGCTCAAAAATGTATCCCTTCCGCCAACAGAAGTTGGTCCAATAAAAGATAGTACCTCACCCACCTTTTGTCTCTCGCTTCCTGGGATCAACATGGCTACAACAACACTGCAATTATCATAGCTGTGGATTAGAAAGCGAGAGACTGTGCCACTTTATAGGAAGGCTTTATGCTTTGGATGGAATGCCTGAGTTAAACAAGAAAATAACCTTCTTTTGCGTGTTTAGTTTAAGTAGACCTTTTATTTCTAATCCTTGTGTTGTTTGATGGCTTCTGTTTCTTCACAGGAATCCATGTAAAGAGTGCATGCAACCACTGAGTTCAGATAGAATGTTACTTCCAGTGTCCTGAGTATTATCTGCCAGTTCATTTTTAATTAGTACTGCTGTGTATTAATTGTTAGAAATGCATTGAAATGTTAACATCCTAGCCTGCTAGAAAAATATGAGATGACAGCATCACTGTTCAAAACCTTAACTGAGGAGTACTCTTTCCTAATCTACTGTACAATTCCATTCATTTATATAGTTTCTCTTGCATTCCAGTGAGTTACTTATTGAACATCCAGTCAGATTCACTGATTTTTTTTTGTTTCATAGATTTTAAGGCCAGAAGGATTCATTAGATAACCTATCTATCAGTTTAAATCAAATATTCCATGTAAATTTTCTTTTAGAGTATTCCAGCATCAAGAAAACCACATGGTTTTCCTATAAATGGTGGATCTTTGCCAAAGTCTCTCAGCAGTAGTTTCTTAATTTTAACAGTCTGATCTTGAGGAGGCATTTCCTCCATGTCCATGCAGGCTCTCTCTCTTTTTTTATAACAAATATAAAACACTTTCTACCGATGTGCTTAAAACCATCTCTAAGACACACTGCTCATCACTGTACTGTGTTTATATAGTCTACTAATTATTTACAAACTATTTATAAATAGAACCTTAATATAAAGTGTGATCTTAATCTCAGAAACATCATAACATTAAAGTTATAAAAAGAATTTTGTTGCATTTTAATGGCTTATTTTTCCATCAGGGAATGTGTGGTTACTGCATGTGACCAGGGACCAGGTATCTGGGCTCCTGAGTTTTAATCCCAGCTCTGCCAATGATTTGCTGTAAAACTTTGAACTAGTTATTCAATCTCTGTATATCAATAATGATTAAGGCCCCAATTCGGTAACCGTTACTCAGTAGTTTCTCAGATAATCCCATTGATTCCAGTGGAGTGAAGTGCTATTCAACATGAATAAAGGTGGCCAGATCTGGATCTGACCTGCTAAACAGCATCAATAAAGACCCAAATGCAAAAAGAATTTTCAAGAACTTATTTTTTTCCAATGCAAAATTTCATAGTCAAGATTAACATTTCCTGAGAAAACCAGATCCAGCATTCACTCAAGCATTATGTGGTAGTGCACTGCATGGAATCCTAGTGGAATCCTAGAACTGTACAGTAGAAATTAGTGAAGGTGTGGGGAACCTGTTGCATCTCTGTCAAATAGGACCTTCAGACATCATTTTTCTGAATGTCTATCGGGACTCAAGTGGTTAAGATACTGAAAAGTTATTGTTGCACTTACATGATGCACACTGCTAGCTGTGGTGTTAGGTGTTATGAGAAGCACCATGTATTATAGGCTAGATTTTGTGGATGTGCAGGGGGGAGGAAGATATAAAAAGCATTTCCTTCCACCCTGGTGCACCTGAAGAGGCAGAGCCCAGTCTACAACTTCAGCTTCTGGTGCACAAGAGCTGAGAGAATTTAATTCCAAGAGTGGCTGTTGAATCTCTAAAGAGAGTGGGGAGGAGTGGAGCCACACCCTTCCACTTGACAACCCCAGTGTCTTGTGCCTCACTCATGCTCAGTGCCTTTGAGAGAGAGGCTGCTGGTAGGGCTGGTTGGAAAATTGGGTTTTTGATTAAACTATTGTTATTTTTTGTGTGAAAAGCGTGAGCTTTCCATGGAAAATTTGATTTTGTTGTTGTTGTCATTGAAGAATGCCTGGGGGCAGGAGGGAAGGAAAAAACAAATCTCTAGTTTTCATGTAATATTTCAGGCAAAACCCAAACATAGTGCCTCATGGGAGTTGTAGTTTGGGAGCCTTATCTTCCCATTTCCCTCTGTAAGTGAGGTTCCTCAGCTGGACTGCATCTCCCATGAAGCACTGTGACCATGCAACTGCTATCTCCGCTCACCAGGAATGGAGATTATAGGGCATCAAGGGAAATGTAGTTTGACCAGGGAACCCAGCCTATAGGGAAGAATGCGGGCATGAGGAACTTAAACCACACCTTCCAAGAAGCAATGTAGTGGCAGATCAGAATTGAAATATATCAATTTTGGCTGAAATATTTCAGTATTCAATTTTTTTTGTTGAAACCTATAACTTTTCCTTGGGAAACCTGGATGAAAACTATTTTTCTTTTTGCCAACATTATTCACAGGAAAAAAAACAAAAACAAACAAACAAAAAAAAAACAAACAAAGCAAAACCCTGTTGCTGCTGGTGAATAGCCTGATCTGGAGTTCCCTAAGTGGGCAGTAGATTAAAGCTGCAGTCATGTCCTTAAACAAGAAAAATGAAGGTTCAAGGCACTGTCTTGCTAAGATAGGAGGAGCTGGTGGCCTGAGTTGCAGCCAATAATATCAATAACTAATCAGAACCCAGACCCCTGCCTATTTCTATGATGAAGATGGCAAACAATCCCTGAGAGAGGTGTGGATTTTTTTTTATAAGCATTGCAGTACAATTTGGTTTTCAGGAAGAAACTTTTAGGGACTTAATGATCTATGTACAATAGCCGGACACTATGCTTGAATCAGCTCTCAACATTTCACTCAGCTTGGGAATACCAGTGCTAGATAATTACTCTTAGCCAATGGCTAAATGAGACTAGATACTGAGGGACAGATATCCCTTGTCTGAGTGTGGGAGATTGCTCATCACCATAACTTTTTATTTCCTCTCATGAGCCTCAAACCCAACAAAGTCTCCTTTTGTCTTCCTTCATGTTCCAGGGCAACTGTCCTAGGTAGTTGTATTTTCCTTCATGTTCAGCACATTTGCATTCCTCTGTGAGCCTGTTCCTTCTGCTCAGGTTTGGCCATACTTTCTGTTCTGCATGGCTGAGCTCCTGGATCAGCTCTGGGAATAATGTACATTGCCTACGAGCAGAACAATACTGTTGGAAGATTTAGTTCAAACCCTGTTTTTTTAATGTGCCCTTTTCCTTTCCATTCATTTGATGTCCTTTCCAAACAGGCCAAGAGAAGAGGCAGAAATGTCTGAAATGTAGTAGGAAGGAACCTTATTTAACACAGGAAAATTTAAGACTCTCTTTGCAAGGCAAATTAATGTGTTGCCTATTTATATAATGCAAGGGTGCTTCTTAAATGAATTTAACACTGGAGAAGAATCCTACACCAGAGAACGACGACTTCATTATAGCAACAGAAATGCTATGGTGTGTGGCAGAAGTTGTAGTGCAACCTTCTCTAAGCTACCCCACCAATGTGCTTCGTGCTAGACCAACTTGAGAGGTGCGGCGGTAGCTCAGGCTCCATGACCATTTGGAGGGGTTTACCAAGGGCAAGTAGGTGGCCAACTCCCATTGAAAATTATATTTTCATAGGAATGTTTTCCTAGTGATAGAACCCTAAAAAGCACTAAGCAGCCTCGCAAGTAGTGCAAAAGCCATTACTGAGGACTGGCTGCTTCTTTGAACTACAGTCATCAGCACTATTACTCTAGTTTAGTTTATTAGGGGCAAAAATGCATCAGCTTCTCTATACATTAACTTCTGCCTAGGACAACATACGGCAATTGTTCTGGCACAATTAGTCTCCACTTCTGTGTGTCCATGGGGCCAGGCAGGTATAGTGAAAAATTGTGACTTCTTCCTTTTGTCTGCATGTGCAGTCGCCAGACGCAACCTAGCCTATATATTCACCGAATGACCATCCTCCAATTTTTGTTTTAAAGGTTCAGCTCATTTGATTATTGGCTAGTCTATCCCTAAATTAAGTAGGTAGGCTTTTTAATTGTATTTTGAACTTGACAACAGAGAGATCATCCAGTGGGCTCTGATGAGATAGGCTTAAAACTGCTTAACAGACTATTGAAAAAAATAGGCTTTATTGTACCCTGTGCTTTAGAATGTGCTTGATTGATTTAAAAAAAGAAAAAAAAATAGAGCAGATTTTGTGCCTGACTGACAACTGGATTTCCAGGAAATAGACTCCAAATGAGTTGGACCTTTACAAATTCTATCACCTATGCATAGATATTAGGGCCAGAGTCTCTCTAGGTCTCAGCTGCTGCTGTTTTCCAGGCAATATAGCTTACCAGCCTATCCTTCTGTGTCTCTTGTTTCCTGGCTACAAACTTGATTCCAGTTCTCACTCCCCAACCTCCTGCTGCCCAGCTCCATGGAATAGTGCAGCAAGAAAAGATTGTAATCTAATTAATCCCCCCACCCCCATGAGAAAATATGCAGAGCAAGACCCAGCTGCGGGCAAGTCTTAGCAGGGCAGGGAGAGTAAGATCAAAATGTCAGGCACTTGGCTGCAGCAAAATGGTGAATTCCATGCTGAATTCCCTGACATCTTGCAAAATGCCAAATTACACAGTTGCAAAGTTCATGATTATCAGGGCAAATTGCTCCTCTCGGAGGTATTGTACTGGGCTCCCTGCAGATGCAGACAGATGAGACTGCCTCTGCTACACTCTGTTCATATTTTTGAGGCTTTT
The DNA here is from genome assembly GCA_007922155.1 of Mesoclemmys tuberculata. Lineage (NCBI taxonomy): Eukaryota > Metazoa > Chordata > Testudines > Chelidae > Mesoclemmys > Mesoclemmys tuberculata. Next base: position 77,026,658 of record ML675603.1, on the reverse strand, counting down.
TTTGGCAGCCATAAAGTCTAGAAACCTAACTTTATTTTAAAGCAAGCTAAGAATTTGGAGCAAAATTCCATTGCAAAGTGGCAATTTCTGTGCCAATTTCTGTGGCTATGGATACATGGTGCATTAAAAAAAGACATTCAGGAGTTGACATGTGCCATTAGCTGAAACTGGGTTAAGGTATCACTACAAATTCGGCTCTGAATCCCTTCTAACCTGAAACATACCCATTTCCCCCATTGAAAGCACTGCAAAGGAAGTGAAGTCCTTCATCTCAGACTCATAGACTCTAAGGTCAGAAGGGACCAATATGATCATCTAGTCTGACCTCCTGCACAACGCACGCCACTGAAGCCCACTCAGTCCCTTCTGTAATAGACCCCTGACCTATGACTGAGTTTTTAAAGTCCTCAAATCATGGTTTAAAGACTTTAAGGTACAGAGAATCTGCCAGCAAGTGAGCCATGCCCCATGCTACAAAGGAAGGTGAACCCCCCCCCAGTACCTTTGCCAATGTGCCCTGGGGGAAAATTCCTTCCTGACCCCAAATATGGTGATCAGTTAAACATTGAGCATGTGGGTAAAACTCACCAGCCAGATACCCAAGAAAGAATTACCTGTAATAACTCAGAACCCACCCCATCTAACATCTCTTCATAGGTCATTGGCATATTTGCCACCAGTAGTCAAAGATCAGTCAACTGCCAGATTAGGCTGTCCCATCATACAATCCCCTCCATAAATTTATCAAGCTCAGTTTTGAAGCCAGCTGGGTTTTTTGCCCCCACTGCTCCCCTTGGAAGGCTGTTCCAGAACTTCACTCCCCTGATGGTTAGAAACCTGCATCTAATTTTAAGTCCAAGCTTCCTGATGGCCAGTTTATATCCATTAGTTCTTGTGTTCACAATGGCACTGAATTTAACTAATTCCTCTCCCTCCCTGGTATTTATCCCTTTAATGTATTTATAGAGAACAATTATATCTCCCCTCAACCTCCTTTTGGTTAGGCAAAACAAGCCAAGCTCTTTGAGTCTCCTCTCATAAGGCAGGTTTTCCATTCATCGGATCATCCTAACAGCCCTTTTCTGCACTTGTTCCAGTTTGAGTTCATCTTTCTTAAACATGGGGGACCAGAACTGCACACAGATTCCAGATGAGGTCTCACCAGCACTTTGTATAACTGTATTAACACCTCCCTACTGGAAATACCTCATCTGATGCATCCAAGGACCACATTAGCTTTTTTCACGGCCACATCACATTGGTGACTCATAGTCACCCTGTGATCAGCCAATATGCCCAGATCCTTCTCCTCCTCTGTCACTTCCAACTGATGAATCCCCAGCTTATAGCAGAAATTCTTGTTATTAGTCCCTAAATGCATGACCTTGAACTTTCCACTATTAAATTTCATCCTATTTCTTTTACTCCAGTTTACAAGGTCATCCGCATCTTCCTGTATGATACCTCGATCCTTCTCTGTATTGGAAATGCCTTCCAACTTTGTGTCATCTGCAAACTTTATTAGTACATTCCCACTTTTTATGCCAAGGTCAGTAATAAAAAGGTTAAATAACATTTGTCCCAAGACCGATCCCTGAGGAGCTCCATTAGTAACCTCCCTCCAGCCTGACAGTTCACCTTTCAGTATAACCCATTGTAATCTCCCCTTTCACCAGTTCCTTATCCACCTTTTAATTTTCATATTAGTCTCCATCTTTTCTAATGTAACTAATAATTCTCTATGTGGAACTGTATCAAATGCCTTACTGAAATCTAGGTAAATTAGATCCACTGCATTCATTTTGTCTAAAAGTCCGTTATCTTCTCAGAAAAGGAGATCAGGTTGGTCTGGCACATTCTAACTTTTGTAAAGCCATGTTGTATTTTATCCCAATTACTGTTCACTTCGATGTCCTTCGTCTGTTTTCAAACACTTCAGAGTCTTTGACATTCTTTCTGGTTTTGGCATGAACTGCTTCTGTTTGCAGTACTGAATTTAATACCCTAAATGCAGGAGCATACGTCTATGTCTTCATTCATGGTGGCACTATCAGTGCTGACGGATTGATTTTGCGGGATCAATTGAGTGGAAGTGGAGACACACTCAATCGATCCGGAAATTGACCGCGTTAATCCATCCTGTCAAAAAGAGTAATGCTGCGTTGACTGGAGGGCATTTCCAGTCAACGCTGTATGGTGGGGATGATGCGGTAATCAGAAGTTAGGAAGTCAATGGGAGATACGCAAGCTATGTAGAAGCCCCGTCGACTGCCATCAAATTTTGCTGGCAGTGTAGACCAAACCCCAGTCTGATTAGGCTAGTGGCAGGTACCCAATAGAAAAGACAAGTTTTTCTGATAAGCTACATGTTAAAGTGGTTTTTGGCATTGTGCCTCTCCATAACTTGATCAGATCCATATTAACAGGACAAGACCTTATGTGAAAGAATAAGGAAGTGCAGAATTACAAAGTTAATGACAAAAAAGGGCAAGGTTTGCCTGGTATTAGGACTACAATTGCTCTTGACCAAGACCCTTATGTACAGTAACTGAGTAAAATCCTCTTGCAAATATTTATTTTTGTGCCTCGTGTAGTTTTTTTGATGTGCATTAAGTTGTAAACCATCTATTACTATTTTCAACCCTGCCTCTTACAGTTAATGGAAACCTGTCTAATTCAGCTGCTTTCTGATGTGGGTGTGGTGATTAGGAATCGGTGAGCTGCTTGGCATAAAGTAAGAGCCAACTTAAATTGGGAAACTGAACTAATTTTTTTAAGTCTATAATTTAAGATTCAAAAAGTGTTAATTGTTTTTGTTCTTTAACTTTTGTTCATGCTTCTGGATGGGATGGACATGAGAAGTATGGTGCCTGGCTATTTGTATTTCTGACTTGAAAGGCACCTCTTCCTTGTTCCCTTTGGAGTACACTGCACTCTGAGGAATCGATATTTTTCTGATACCAGAGACTATAATTATATCTGTCCCTTATGTGATCAAGTAACCTGTGCAGAAAGATTCTTCTTGCTGCAGCCTCCATGCCTCCCAGTCACAATCTGGCCTGACTGATTAATCAAATCTGTTAAACTGTTCTCTCAATTAGAAGTGGTTTAGTGGTTAAAGCCCAGGACTGAGAAGATCCCAGTTATAGTCCCAGCTCTGCCATTAAACTCCTGCTGTAAATCTGTGAGAACTCATTTGACCTCTTTGTGCCTCAGGTTCCTCCATCTTTAAAATGGGGGGAGAATGAAATTTATTTCACAAGGAGAGTCTGAGGTTAATTCATTAATGTTTGTTAGGCAGTTTGAGGTCCCCCCATAGAAGCAAGGTGCTATAGCTGTGCAAAGAACTGTTTTCAACCTAGAGTACCCAAACTCAAACAGCTGATTATTATAGCTCAGGGGTTGGCAACACTTTATTTTTCAGAGCAACTTAGAGTTTTCACAGAAATGCAAAGCAAATGCACAGCAGTCACGGCAATTTTTCACCTGGTGCTAGATCCTCAGCTGTTGCAAATACCGATCCACACTACCTGAGGATCCGGCCCCTCCTCTTTAGAATAAGAACTGTGATCCAAGGAGAGCAAATGAGCGACGCATAATATGGATCTGTGCGTGCTCTGTCCGTCTGGGAAAAGGAAAGTTTATTGGAATAGTTGAAAAGTTCATCAGCTCATTAGCACTCAGCTGGAAAAAACCAAAAGCGACAGACTCCGTATAAGCGTTCCAGCACACTGTCTACTCAAAGCACTTCCGCTTTCCCAGCATTAGTGCTTGTCATTTTTCATATACTTCGCTAATTACATATTTACTGATGGCCTTTCAGAAAGAGAGGTGTAGGAATGAGGCCTCTGCTTTTCTCATTTGCTCATCATGAGCAATTAATACACATTTGGTGCTGTGCACACTGTTGGTAGCTCTTACCTTGGAATGGCTCTTCTATTAGTTCTACATTACAAGCATAATGTGAATGTTGATGCACTATGCCAACTGCTCAGTAAATCATCCATGTCAGCATCACAAGGGGGTCTCTGAGCTGTGAATCATCCCTTCTAAGGAAGCAAACCGACAGCATGCAGACAGTCTTTTGATTTATGAAGAACTATTGAAATCGTCCTTTCCCTACGTGAACGATGCTACCATCTCCATGCAAGGAGACTCCTTCTCTTCAGTCTGGTAATGACTGACTTGTAAGAGTGCCAGTCCTTAGTCCATTCATCCTTTTTTGCTGCTTCCAATAAGCCATGTGCCCTTGTTTTCCAAATGCATGTACTGTGCAAAGCCAGTCCTTCAATACAACGTTCAGCCGACACTAAATCTAAGGCCAAAAATGGATTGCTGAGATTACAGTCTATTCTGATTGTCTGGAGGCCAACCACAGATCTCATCTAAACCTCACAGAAGTCAACAATAGTTTTTCCATTGACTTCAATGGGCTTTGGTCAGGTCCCAAGTGTCCCTTATCTATTTCTTTATATGAATTATGGGCCCAATCCTGCAACTTTCCTCTCCTGAGAACCCCGTTCCTTTAAAAAAAAATCATAAAGAAACAGGAAATGAAAAGTAAAAGACCTACAGCTTGTGTATGTTTCCAGATATGGCATACTTAATGGGATCTCCAGTATATTTCTGCAGTTTTAGAACTTGTCAAAGCATCAAGACTAGCCTATAGCAGCCAATGCTACACTGACAAAACATGCTAGGCTGGGGGTAACAGTAATAAGGTAGAAGATATAAAGCAATAGGGAAGGAGGGGCTGAGGTGTAGGGGTAGGGAAGTAGAGGAGAGGTTAGGTGGAATGGAAATCTGTCATTCTTGGAGCCATCTCAACATTTTTTATCCAAATGTATAAACAACCCTTGCTCAGAAAAGAAGGTCCATTGAACACACAGAGGTTACAAGCAAGAGTGAGGATTATTCATGTAAGGCTTGGCAGAAGCAGTCATTGTCTGCCTCTTTGCTTAGAGTTGTCCATCGTTGCTTTCATGTTACATAATTGTTTTCCTGCCGGGAAACTGACTTTCATATTCAATGAAATTTTTTTCCTGCCTCTCCCTAGGAGGCCATCTCCTCTAAGATGTTAATATAAGCATTTTAAATATCTCCACTTATGATCCTATATTTTCTCCATGCCTATGATCCTATGTATCACTCAAACCAAGGTCTTTGCATGATGGGAAATTTTGTCATGTCTTTATCGGGTATGGTTTCCTGTTAAGATACCTCTTTTCAACACCCATTACTGTGCTGTTTTGAATGAGACTGGCAAGAGGCCACCACAGTGCCACTTAAACTTGTGGATGACACTTTGGCAAGGCGTGCAATTTCTGTTCTGCTTCTGCACACTGGTGTGCATGAAATCTCCCTCTACAGAGGGGGCCTTTATTAAGCCCTAAACCTTATGTGATGGATCTGCTAAGCAGTGGACTACAATTTCTATCAGCCCCCTCCCTACTGCACATCCCGTTCCTCCTGACCAGGTAAAGGGAAAGGTCCTATACTAGGAAGTGGCTGGGCTCTGTTTGGGAAACAGCAACTGCAAGGCAAACCAGGAGCCGCAGGGAAGCAGAAGCAGCAGCTGTATGGCAAATAGGGAGCTGAATTCTGAGCAGATTCCCCAGGAGCTATATGCAGAGCCAGGTGTGGAACAGGGCGTGACTGCTGGGCATTACAGCCAGATGCCAGAGGGAGCGTTAGTGGCTGGGCAGGGATCCAGTGGGGCCCCAATGAGAGACACTAAGTGAGCCTGGCCTGGAAACCTGGAAGCGTCTATTTTGGTTGAAATAGAGATTGAACTGGAGAGGACAGCCCAGGCACTAGGCCTGAAGAGCTCTCCATTGGACCACATGGCATACAAACAAGAACCTCTATTGCTCACATTGAAGTGCGACTGTTTAAGCCTCTAGGATGTCTGCAACCTTGCTCTTCCCTGCACCCCAGTAAAATACCCTTTCACTGAGCCATGTGTCTGATTATTGGGACCCATCAGGGCTAGTGCCGACCAGGCCTTGCTGCTGAAGCACCTACAGTGCTTGCCTCCGAGCCATGGTACACCTGGCACGCTCCTGGCATCTTAAGAGGTTGGTATATACTAAGCAGCCTCAATAATTACACTAACTTAGTCCCTTACCAGAATGTTTAAATGGGAGTTCCACTGTGCAGGCTTTACACAGGAGGTAAGTTTCACCCTCTGTAAATGAAATGAACAGAAGAAGTGCATACGCATTAATGGAACCGTCACTGTATTGGCTCTGTCAGCTACTGCCACAACTTCTCCCTGCAGGGGCTAGGGAATATTTCATCATAATAAAGCTTCAACAGTTGTTAACGTGTAGTGCTGGGAGCTTGTTATTTGAAATAGAGAGACCCTAGAGTATGTGCTGTCTTAGGCAAATTGGAAAATATTTGCCCCTACAGTCACTTTTTTGTGTGTGCAGTAAATAGCCTCTGAACATCTTGATGCCCTTTCCTGGTGCTAGGTAATATCTGCTTCTTCCTAAATGGAGGAGCTAGTCCTGGCTTGAGAACTGTGCTGTGTGGATGTAATTGGCTTAAAGCTAGTATAGGATAAGATGCACAAATTATGGTTACCACCAATGTAGGTTTGAGAGGATCTCATATAAGAACCTACTGCACATGGTAAGTATGGCGGTACCCAAGAGGTTTAAACACATACAATAAAGCTATATTTATGTAGGTTCAAAGGAATGTATAATGTCCTGCAATGAATGTCAATGAGAGATCAATATTGTTTATTACACTTTGGAAATTGCTTGGGCTAATTTATATTGGTAGCTTTGCTAGCTGAATAAACATGGCAATCTCACTCGCAGGAAGCCTCAGCTTGCTCACATAGGAAAAAAGTATTAATGGACTGCTTCATCAACCATGACAAAACATCCTCTCAAATGCCTGGGCAGATAAAGCAAGTGACAGGTTTTACTGCCATGTCCACCTTTCTGATTTGCATTGTCCATTTGCTCTTCTGTGACTTGGGTTTTAAGCAGCACAAGCTGACAACTGAGATCCAGGCACCAGCTGGAAATACTGATATAATATACAGCACATTGGATTTCAGAAGGATGAAAAGCCACAAGCTGGGGACAGACCAATAAATAATGGGATGCCTCCTTGTCTGTTGTCTGTAAGGGGGAGAACCCCCAGCCCAATGTCTGATAGAGATAAAAGGTACCCACTTTGACTCTGGTTTGTCTTTTTATTTATTCCTGACAAACTTGATTTATGAATTGGAGCACTTTTTTCATTACAGAAAGGATCTATCTGCTCCATGCCCTGACAAAATGATTTGCTTCTTAGCCGTTCTGTCTACTGTTATACATTTCCTAGTCACATTTCTATACCAACTTGTCCGTTTCATAAATCATTACAGATAAGTAAATCCTTCTCTTAACCTTTTGGAGTGATAGTGTCACAAATATTTTCTGAATGCATAACTCCAAGCCTTACCTGAAGAGAGGGTTGTGTTAGGCCCAGCTGCTGCATTGTTGTTTAACAGAATAAACTACAAGAGCCGAGGCTTGTTCATTTTATCGGTCTCCACGTTAGTGCTTTAATGCTTTAATGCTCTCCTTTGTTTACATGGAAGCTCTTTTGATAGAGAAAATTTCAGACACATTCTAGACCTGACTTTTGAAGTGTGGCTCTCATTCTTATTCTCAGTATTTAGTCATTGAATATGAATTCTGCAAAGCTGCTTAGCAATTTCATATCATGTAAAATAATGCTAGTATTTGCACCTCTGCTGAGAGTCCCTCTCCTAGCAAAGTGTGATAGGCCATTTGAGTCCCATGCTGCTGTTTATGTCAGAGGCATATCCTTTTTCCATGATCAAGAAGAGCTACACCTTCCCATCACAGTTCCCTGGAGTAAATATTGGGTTTAGAATAAGAAGTTGATGACTGTCCTCCTTAACACGAATAATAATAATTAATAAATAACACCTAGCTTTTACCTACTGCTTTTCATCAGTAGATATCAAAGCACTTTACAAAAGAATCACTCTCATTCCCATATTATGGGGAAGTTGAGGTGCAGAGCTGTAGCCCTTAGTTGATGTGCATTTGTTCATTAATGGAAAACAAACCATGGATAGAAATCTGGGTACAACATACATAAAAATAAACATCTTTTGATTGTTTCTGTTTCTCCCAGTTTATGATGCTTGTACTTAGATACCCCAATCCTGCAACTTGTTGTGCATGGCCTCAGGAGTCTGCTTATGCGGAGTTCGGTTGAAATCATGCAGCCCTTGTGCTCTCAGTCATAGCATTGGGACCGTAGCTCTTTGGCCCATGTCTTCATTGTATACGCAGCCTTAAAGGGCCAGATTCTGCTCCCCTGGCAGTAAGCAGTATCTTATGTCATGAATAGTTGAATTCATTTCAGTGGGACTGCTTGAGGAATAGGTGGTGTTTGCTGTAAATAAGGCTAATTCTTAACTATAGCAGGAGCCTTTCAGTGCTTGCTGAAATTAATCGCCATTATTCTGAAATGGCAGGAACTTTAAAAAAAGCACTCTGATTATTATTACTATGTTTTTAAGATTCCTTCGGAGTCTTGAAGAATGGCTAGGTCTTGCCACAAATCTGTCAAAGGACTGTCAAACCGTATTCTGTAAGGTGGCAATGTAGGATTTCTATTGTGCTGTGCTATATCCTCTTTTGTAATTGTAAATCTTTTAATTCAGTGTGTTTATAGCATGTAACTCATTCTCCTGGGTGCTCACTTCCATAAAATCGTATCTATATTCACATTTCCCCTGTCATTTCAACCAGATGCAATTTCATCTCCACTTTCTGGCCCAAGAGTTGTCATGCAGTTGCTGTGCACTGTTAAAAAGCTGACGCATGCTTTTCAGTGGTGAGACAATTCCTATATCTAAGGCCAAATCCTGCCTCAGTTAGCCCTCTCTAGAGGGAACAGAGCAGGGATGCTGGTAGATACATCCTCTTCTCCGTGAATTTTTCTGGTCAGGGTTGAATGCTGCAGGATGGAATGTGTGGGGGTTGCCTTTGCAGATAATAGTGAGAAGGAGAAGGATACATCCTTGGTTGTCATGTGTTGCACCGTAGTGTCTGTGCCAGTCAGCTGAGATGCTCACCACACTCCCCAATGTGCAGAGTAGTGATATGTGGGTCTTCTTTCTCCCTCCCCAATGCAGGTAACAGGTGTAGGAACTGCTGCAGCTGTAGGGCAACAACTCTAGACTGCGGCTCACAGAGCATCAGTATGGGGGAGGATTCCTACCCTGGAGCTCCTCAGTACTCAGGCTCTGTGCTGCTGGGATAGATTTAGTCCTGAGGTCAGATATTGCAGACCCATGTCCACCAGGTAAGCACTAGCTGGAACAATGAAGGTATTTGACTGTATGAAGCACGCCCTTGAGCAATGTCTATAGATTTTACTTCAGGTTAATTGATGAGATTCAAACTGATTTGGAGATGTAGATATTTGTTAATCTGAATGAACTGCATATGATAAAAGGCTGCACACAGTACAAGATGAGCTATCTAATGGGAACAATAAACGCACTAAATCTTTAGGTCTCTAGGGGTTAAATTAAGTTACCATCTCTGCCTCATTTGTAAGGCTGTCATGTGCAGCATAATCATATCTGCCAAAAGTGGTGCAGTCTGGACAGGAGAAAATGACATCCCTGCCTGATGAGAAGAGTTTATTACCTTGAAAGTAGAGCAAAGCCGATGACTGTTACTCAACATGTCAAATCTCTTGGTGTGTGCAGGGCCCGTGTTAGAGCCTTCACTCTGACTGAGTACTGCTGACAGAGCTGCATCCCCATTGTCATGCCATGGGCTAGACCATCCCTGAGGATACTGCAGCCAGGAACTTTCTAAGTAACGCTGAAGAAGAAAGATCAGCCTCCAGCATCTGGCATGTCAATGGGCAATGTGGTTTTTGGGAAATACCATCGTAGGCTGGTGGGCATCTCTGATAGTTTAGTGCCAGTTTAGGTCATCTGATTCTTAAACTTTTCTCAGCCGTGGCACACCTCGATACCTTTCATTATTCTGCAGCACATCACCAGATAGTCTCCAAATGAACTCATGGATATTCATGAGCCAACTGAGAACTCTTCAAGTCATTTTTCAAGAAATTCCGTGGCACACCTGCTCAGGCCTGACGGCACACCAGTGTGCTGCAGTGCACCGGCTGGGAGACACTGCTCTACTTTACAACTTTCTTATAAAGTGCTGCATCGAGACTACAAAGGAATCACTTGTGCATAAGTGTTTACAGGAGCAGGCCCTGCGGTGGTTTGTTTTATTTTAAATGTTTTAAACAGGAATTGACTTGGAACATAAGAGATAAAGAATATGTAAAGTTTTGTGAATAACAGATCTGTGGAACTAAATATATGATAAAGATGAATGTTTCCACTGTTATTGTTCTTTCCTTATTCTCATGTTTGAACAAAATAACGAACACGAATAGACATATAAACGGTGTGTCTATTACAGTGTTAGTATTATACTATTAGTAGTATGGGAGTTAAATACTGGTATTATAGTACTAGTATCATATTAGTTTGTACACACTCACTATAACGATGATGATGATGATACATGTAGCTGCAAGTCGGGGAGCAATATTCTGGTACCTACCGAGTTCTATTAAAGAATATTTATGTCTATCTCCTCAGACATTTCATACACATAGACGAATGTCCTGATGAGGTATGAAGGCTTCTAATAAATGCAATGTGACGTTCACACTTTCTGACAGAGTTTTAAATTCTTTGCTCCCCACATTAGTCATCACATTGCATTAAAGGAATGTCTGTAATCTGTACAGCATTTGTAGTGAACACGACAATAGCAGCAACATTTTTGCACTCTCTACTGTCCTCCTACTTCTCTCTTTCCAGTGCTCCTCTCACCTTGTTTCATATTCCTTTCTATCACAAACTTTTCTTGAGTGAAAGTATTGGGCATGGAAGGTACCTGACTGAGACTTTAGTGGCCATGCCTAATGATTGTACATCAGACGACATCCCACAATAACAATGCAAGCTGCCCATGCTGTTCTACCAGTCTGCCTGAGCTCTGTCCTGGAGTGACTGGCCTAAGAGAGTTCCCACTCGATGCTCATTCAGTCAGTGGTGTTTCTGCTGAGACGGACAACAGGACTGCTCATTAGAGCCAATTCAGAGGGTGATTTTATTCAACTTGTTTGGTGGTGTTAGCATGTTTTATACAGTTCCATTTTGGACTCTGTGTTTTGTCAGGATGTAGGAAAATACTTCACCTGGTGCATAAAATGCTGAGATTTCTGACTAATGAATTGTACCTGGCACATGTGACAGGACTTCATTGTGACACTGGAAGGATGGGACAAAGTCAGAGATGGCCAATCAACTTCTATGTCCTTATATAGTGATTCTCAATCTCTTCCCAGCAACATTTTCTCCAAAGAACTGTGGGACTTTGATCATAGCAAGGAACTATGTCTGCTGCTAAATGGCGGTGCTCTGGGTTGAGTTAGATGAGGTTGCTTGTGTAAACATCAGAGGAACTTCTTATAATATTTCTTTTAATGAGTTATGGATGTGGGCTAATGGGAACACAGCAATCCCCTCAATTAAACACTCCTTTCTCCAGTCTTTTAAGGCCCTTATAATGAAATGACCATCCAGCTCTGCTGATTGACTGAGTGATACAGCCCCCCGTCTAGTCTGCACGTTGTGCCTAAATTATCAAGTGAGAAACTGCACTTTCATGTTTTCAGCAGAGTAGGGAAACTGGATTGAAGGGTCAAAGATGGATCTGTGTTTGTGGTGCAGCAAAAACTGGAATGGGATTGCACCATGGGATCAACAGTGTTCCTTGTCTCAACATAGATAGGCAAAAGAATGTGGGCTGGGGAGAGAGGACATCCATGTGGATGTTGAGAGTTAAGTAAAGCACAATTTATTTTTTCCATAAATAATGAAAACAAGTGCCAAGTTGTGTGTTTCTGAATATTGCCTGACATTAGTCTATACTTAATGAATCCAGTTTGTTCTGGATTTATATAAGCTGAGAGCACTGATTAGCTAGAATTTTTGCTAAAATCTTTGTTATGATTCAACAGTGATATGGGCCTATAGGAACTGCATAAAGTAAGGTCTCTTCCATTTTTAGTGAGAACAACCACAATAACTTCTTTCATAGGTTGTGGAAGTGCCTCCCCTAACAGGATAACATTGAAGGTACCTCTTAACAGACCCACTAATACCACCTTAAACACTTTGTAAAATTAAGCTGGAAAGCCATCAGGGCCTGGAGTTTTACTACTTTTCATATTTGCTATTTCCTCTAGGATTCCTTCTTCCTCCACAGCTACCTGTAGAGCGCTAGCCTGGGCCCCATCCAGGGTAGGAGGCTTGCTCCCAGATGCTGTGTAGACATGCCCCCAAAGGCCAACAAAACTGGCAGGTGAAGGAAGAGTGGGAAAATAAAAGATGAAGTAAGAAAGCTTTTAGCATTTCCTCAGTTGTGCCCTGATGCAAACCCAGAGAAGTCAATGGCATTGTTTCACTGACTGCAACAGGCTTTGGATTGGGGGACCTAAAAGAAGGAAAACCAACGCAGGTGCCGAGTAGGTTGTATTTCCTTCCACAACTTGTTTGCGGTCTTTGGATCCTCTCAGGTTTATTTGAGACTTGTGTTCTGGCTTCAAGATGGCCACGATGCCATCAGGTTTCACTATCTCTTACCTCCTCCAGTCTGCTGCTGATGCTGAAACTTGGCCTTGCCATAGACAAAGCTGAGCATTGACCTTGGTGCAGCTGCTGTAGGAGGCAAATGCACTGATGATGTCGTTGACATTTAGTGGTTTGTTCAGCATACAGAATTCAGAGTGGCAATGAGAATTGGTCTGTCATCAGTCCATCAGCTGAATGTTGCTTTAGGCAGTGGGCTGACAGCTACTAAATTTAGGGCCTATTTTTTTTTTCTACAGCTTCATTTGTTTTGGTGGCTTACAAAGAAAACATGTTCTTTCTATATCTGAGTGAAGTCTCCCACCCACTGTTAATCTAATCTACTTGTCTTTTTTTTGGATTGCATTATTGTACAGTTCCTAAACAGAAGGACACAACCACCTTAAATAGTTTGCAAAATGCTTAATGACTCCAGTAGAGATCTGATTGTCTAAAGCTCTTGGGGGCACATGGCCTCATTTGCAGGAGTGCTGAGCACTCGCAGCTGCTGCTGACTTCGTTACACATGGTTAGCCCTTCTGAAAGATCAGGCCTGTCCTGTTTATGAAAGAGTTCATGAACTGCACAGCAGTAGGACCCATGGCCCCAAAGTTTGACACATGACCTATGCTGGCCATTGGAGGGGCTATTCAAATGGAGACACCGGGCTTGCAGATGTGACTCAGAATTGTGGTCAAACGGAGCTCCAGGATCTAATGGCTATTGCAGCATAATGAAGAATTAAAGATATCTCAGTGAAATGCCTACTGAAGCAGAAAAACGCATGTATGGAGCTTGGTGGCTATGAAAGGGTTGAAGCACTTCTTCTGGGTTCTTCTGGCCCACCCTGTCAACAGGTGTAAGAACCTTGCAGAAAGCTACTTTCTGCTGCCCTTTTATGTCAGGCCTAGAGTAGAGACAGGATACTAGGATGTTAGGACAGAAGAGGGAAACCCTAGGGGGCAAGTTAAGCTTGGGGAAGAAGCTTGCACTGAGTGCTGTGTTTATGTTTGAGCCAAACCCCAGGAAGTGGGTGTGTGGGGGAATGTGGACATGAATTTGTGCTGTGTTCAGGATAGGAAAAGGATTCCACCCAATCACAGTGCCCTAAACACCCAGCTGAGGAGATCTAACAATTGGCAATGAAAGTAACGGGGGAGAAGAGTAGTGAAACCAAGGGAACGATCAGCTGCTCCAGGTTAGGACTGAGAGCTTGATTCTCAGGTGATCTCTTGTGCCTGTGCAGAGTAGCAATGTTGTACACCCACTTCGCATGGGTGTAACTTGTTGGGCAAGACAGCAGAGAATCAGGCCTTAGGGGGTCTTTCCAATCCGTTTTGTCTTGAGACTGGTGCTTATCCCCATGGTAGCAACAGCCTTGCAAAATCTATGTGTGATGCTACCCTGGACTTGAGTTTTCTCTTCTTTCCCCATTCCAGGAGCAGGTAGACCTGCTAGCTGCTAAGCTGTTCCTTTGACCCCATATCTCATTCATCAAGTTGGATCTCTCTGTTGGCTGCTCAACAGCCTCACAGCTGTGCTGTGCTGCTGAAGCCGTTGTCACCAGTCCTCTGGCAGATATTTGCTTTCCAGGTTGTTTGCTGTGGTTCTGCAAAGGTCACTAGCGAAGCAAGGGAAAGAGAGAAATGTTGTCACTGCTGACAGCTCACTGCTGCCTCTCTTCCGGCTGGCATCTCAGCTGGACACTCAGATGCTGGATAGAGTCATGTGAGGGGGAGGAAACCCGGCAACGTGTGGTTCCTTGATGTGAACTACGAGACAGACATTTCATTCAGCGCGGGAGGCTGGGAGTAGTATGAACAGTAGGAGTGTTCTTGCGTTTTCTGGTGTGTGATGATGACTAAAATTGGATCATTGCTCATTTTGTTTTATTGTCCTTTCCTCTGTTGCTTTGTCACATTTTATAGTCTGCCTGACAAACTTGCCTCTCAAGTTTTCACTGAACAAATTAGTAGTCAGGGCTGATGACATCGGCGTGCAGTCCCTCCTTTCTACCCCGAGGACTTCCCCACTCCTTCTGTATGCATGCAGGCTACAGAGGGATTTCCTTGATCGCATATTCGCTTTATCACGTATTTATTTCTGATGCTCATTTCTATGGTGTCTGTCCTTTTGGTGCTTTAGATACAAAGATTAAAGCCGGAATTTTGTGTGTCACTCTGAAACAAAAACTAAAACCGAGCACTGGACAAAATAAACGACTCTGACACTGTGCCCTGGTAAGGGGAAATCATGATTTTACGTAGCATCAGCACCATGCTAGGTGTCTTTTAAAAAGGTGAATGTGGAGATTCTGCCCTGAAGATCTGATAGTCTGACGTGCAACATTACTAACTGAATTGATTGACTGAATTCTAAAGCTCAGCTCCCTCGACTTAAAATGTTCTGCTGCCATTAATGGAACATCCAGCCCTAGGTATTAGCAGACAAAGCTTCACAGCTGATCTTAATTACTATCTAAAGGAACAGAGCTAGATGTTGTTATTATCTTTCACATAATTAGGTCTCAGGCCATTCAGATCTTAAGCACCTCAAATTGCTTGGACAATTAGTCCAGAGATCTGAGCATAGGTGTTATATGCTGACAGTGGACTGCACCATGCAGCAGTTTTATTTTGCACAACATGGGGTGTTTGAGTGGACTTCAGATGCAGCCCTGATTAGACCGTATTGCAATAGTAAAGCCTGGACATTACCAAGGTGGCATAGGTGACCATTACAAGGTCTGTATAAGACTGTTTGTGTTCTCCTGAGCTTCTGGGCTTTCCAAGCAGAGAAAGGATCAACATCGGCACATGTGCACTCAGTTGCCAATGCTTTCATAAATTCATGTTGGAGAAACAGTGTAAAAATGCGTTAGAGAGGCCTCCAGGATGTTAAGTCAATGAAGAAGTGGGGTACAAAATGAGAAACAACCCCAAAACTGTGCAAGAATTTGATTCTCAAGGGACCTGATCTATGATTGGGATCCCCAGATGCTACTTCAAAACAAATAAATAATCATAATATTAATAATTAATAATGTTCCACTGTCATTTAACAGTTAAAGTCAGTAAAGATTCTTAGTTTCAACTTTCTTGTAAATGTCTGAAACAAAACTGTCAATTATGTCTATGTAATCACATCCTTTAATAGAAAAAGATTATGTCAAGTCAATTTCTATGCTTGCAGTACATATTCCAATCTCCCTTTGTTTGTTTATAATAATCCCCTCTCCTCCAAAATCAAAAACTTTCTGCAATTTCATTTCTCAGTAGGGAAAGAAGATAACCTTAACTCAATTAAACAAGTGTAAAATTTCTCTTATCCCCTGCTGGATTTGTAAAAGGATCTCTAAAGTACTAGATGCAGAAGGAATTTGCATCCCAGAACAAACCAATGGTGCACATAATCCAGTTTTCTGGCTCTGAAAGTGACCACTACAGGATGCATCAGAGGAAGATATAAAACCTCGTGAGGTTTTAATTGAGGTAGACTTTAAATATATTATAGTAAGAGAAAGTTCTTTCCTGATCCATGGATGGAGATCAGTTTATGTCTTGATTATGAGTATTGTTAGCCCGTGTAATTGTATTTTACTGGGAAAAAATCCTCCATCAGAAATTTGCACATGTTACTGCTGAATCAGAAGCTGGCAGTAGTAAAAAAAGGTATACCTTTGTATGGGGAATTCTCCTTCCTGTGAGAATAACATTAAATTTTCATTCTGGGCAATCAAGAGATCCACTTCAGTGTGCAGTAATTTTAATCTTACCCCAAAGGTTCCTGCAACAAGGGCCTAGTGCTAACAAAGGCAGGATTTTGGGCCAGGTACTGAAAATACCATTATGCCAGCTCACTGATATCAAGCCATGGGAACTCTTGAGTCCAGGAATGTTACTCCGATTTTGCATTTGGTCTGCTTTAGCTTTGCTTTTTGCTGTTGCTGGCTAAGAGGGGAGGTCGGAAGGTCGGAAGGGGGTGCCATGTGAAGGCAATAGACTTGCTTCTCAGTGCATCACTGAGCCTTCTTATGGGGAGACATAAATGAGCCATGTGGCTGTGTTCTCCTTTGATCCATATGTCGTGCATCTGACTGTGCAAGGCGCCTCCTTTGTTGGGCTTTCAGTCCTTTGTGGCCACAGCTGTGGTCTGTGAAGACAAGGTTTTCTAATTCATTAATTTGCTTGTTGTTACCATGGCATATTTTACTTGGCAGGCATGAAGTGCTGTTAGCAAGTGCATCTAAGTCAAATTGATCAGAATGCATGGGAGAGCGTCCCTGAAAAGTCATTTTATTTTTTTCACAAATGAAAGAGCACTGGTGACAGATTATTTCCTGCTGTGCTTTACCTGCTGTCTTCTTGGTAAGCAAAAGGTTGCAGCTAAACCACCTCTACAGGCTGCCCTGTGAAGGGAGCAGGAGCTCTAGGATGGTGTTTTGAATTAGAGCTGGCTCATGAGTGCTCAAAGCCGCAGTGGCAATCCAAACCCATTAGTATAAGTGGGCTTGATTCTATGACATCCCTCCTCAGTTTACGAGCACGTTAATAGGGAAGACGGGAAGGAAAGGAGACAACTTCTCATGCCGTGACCCTTCAGGGTCTGGATACCGTCTGAATTACGACTCTGGTCACAAATGTTGAAGGTCAAAGATGTTGACAAAGCTGCAGTCTCGTGTTTAGTGCAAACTCCAGCCAGCTTGGGAAATTTTTAAAATAAACCTATTAAATTATTAACACTGCTAAAAGCAGAATTCCTGTTATAGTTTTCCTTCCCACGCTGCCACAGTCTCTCTTTGATCAATTTGAGACAAGACATAATATTTCTTTCTATTTATCATGCATTGCTATAGGCAAAGAGCAGTCATATTCTCTCAGGCTGAATTACTTGTCTTTTGATTTCATGGAAATCAACAAAACATGAGAGGACAGAAGTAAAGGCTTTATATGAGAGCACGGTGTGTGTGTGTCTTTTCTCTTGCAGGCTACACCTATACAGAATGTAAAATAGCGACCACTGGCAGCAGAATTCTAGAAAGATAAGACACAAGGGATGCAAAAACAAAGATAAGAAATGAGGGATGCCACCTCTTGATGCAACCTGTTCACTAGTTTTCAGTGAGGTCCATATTAGGGACTCAACCATATATGGATCCTGAATTTTTTTTCAGTAGATTACAAAATGTCGTGTGTATGTTATGTCTGGTGCATATGAATAGTATTGTGCATGAATGGAATATTCCCCCCAAATTAGGAAAAATTCCCACCAGGAAATATATTCTGGCTGTGTGTGAGTGATGTGTGTTATGCCCAGAAGCTTCGCTTTCCTGAGCGATTCCTGCTCTTTACACTTGTGTCTTAGATTTCAATTTAATTAGGGCTATGAAAAAGCAAATATATGCAAACTGTCTACCTTAAATAGTCTGACTAGCAGTTGCTTTCTTGAACTTGATGGGTCAAGTTTTCAAAAAGGCCCTAACCTAGCTCCCATTTATGGCTGCTCAAATTGCTTGTGTCTGCAATTTCGTTGAATGCCCACAATGGGTAGAAAGTACTATGGGCCTAATTCTCCTCACTTACACTAATTTTACACCAATATAACTTGGTTGATTTCAGTGAAGTCACTCTTTATTTACACTGGTCTAAATGAGAAGATTCAAGGTCTATGTGCCTACAACCTGTTTGTGCTCAGCAGAACATATCCCAAGCTCAGTGCTCAATTCAAGTGCACTGGGCATTGTGGGACAGGCAAGGAATTCTCCCACCAAGCCATCATACGACTGCTACATGAAGGCTACTGTACCCCAATAGCAGGACTAGCTCTGCACTTCCTGTATAGGAGAGGACTAGAGGATTAGCCTAACAGCTGATCCTGTGTCCTGCACGGCCCCCTGAAAGCTGTTCTGCAGACACCTCACTGGATGCACACTCTCAGCTCCTCATTCTCCCTGCAAAGTGGAATTGCATCAGTTCTTCTGTCTGTCTGGTATTCTTTCTTCTGGCCTGGCTGGTTGGCTACAATGCCTCCTGATTTAGCATTATTTGCATTGTTTTCTAATACATCATTTATGCCTTTTCCTAAAGCAATAATTATCCGCTTATCCAGCCAAACTTTTCAGTCTACTTATATGGCTCCCATCCGTACAGCACAGTATCTGAATTCCTAACACCTCAACTGACATCGATCACTGTGGTACTTCCTAGACATGTCCCCTCCCAGCTTCAAATACTGCCTTTTGTCATGTCCCTTTGTGGATGGCTCACTGGTCAAATTTTTAACTTATGTGACCGTGTTCACATCCAAAGCAGTTTGAATGAATTTTGAGAGTAAGATTTGGTGATAGGGTAATAAATGTTTTATTAAATCCTGCTATATTACAGCTACTTTTTCCCCCTTTGTCCACCCATTTTTATCATTCTATTTAACTCCTCCCCAATGTCCCCATAGTCTTGTTTGTCTGGCAAGGGTTTTTCTTTATAAACCCATAACTGTGGTTGTATTAACTTCTAGAAATGTAATGATTTTCTTTCTCTTAATATTTATTCCAATGCAGTGAAGTAGTAAGGGCTGTTGTATATACACACTCATTCATTTTTTAAATAAATATACAGAACATATTGCTAAACAAACTCCCGAGCCTGTAAAACAATCATTAATTATGTTAATAATCCTTATACAAACAGTCCCTTTGAAGCCAATAGGGGGTACTCATGTTAGAGACGATTTCTTTTGTGTTTCAAGATTGGGCCCTAATATACAGGCTAGCGAACCTATGTTATGACAACATTCAGTATTACTAAGCAAGGTGAATTTGGAGAATGTAATAAAGAGAGAATGCTGAATAGTCATCCAATATGTCATCCAAAACAATTCATCAGGAGATCTTGTGAAGTCTCTGATGGTCCTAAAATGTATTCTCTCCCTCCTGTTCAGCTATCCTTTCTCTATTGGATGAATTCAAACAATTTAGATTTTTCTGCCATGGAAGGTATGGTCCAAGTACAAACACCTTGTATGCTTTTGTGCATTTATTTTTGATCTTTAAAAATCTGTAAATGGATTTGCAAATAGGATGATGACCGCAGGGCCCTGACAAATTGCAAGCATAGTCCTTAAGGTCACAGAGTTTGGTCTTCTTGATATGGAGCCCAATTCTCCATTCTCTTTCCTGGGCAAAATTCTTTTGGAAACTACAGTGATGGACTGCAGGATCAGGACCTAAAGAACAGCTGCTTCAGTTTATCATGAAAAGGCAGTTCTCAAATATTTCAAGTCATGCTGGACCAAATTCATTCCTGGTGTAATTCCACTGCTTTCAGTAGGGGTTCATTGGTCTGTTATTTATCTGATAAAGCTGAAATTATTCCAGGTCTGTAGCACAAATAGGAAACTTTAAAATTCAGAAATTTCTCAAATCCTTGTGAAAACTAGCAGTGGGGAAATTTTCCATTTTATGTACTATTATTTTAAACATCACTTAAATAAATGTGCTGCTGGTGAAAAATATTCTTAATTTATCCATTGGATGAGTACAGCCTGGGCAGCTGAAGTATGTTATTAGCATATTAGCATATATTAGTATGTTATTAGCAGCCCTCCTAATGTACCGCATTGACCTGGAAGGATGAATTTTAGAGAGCAATTTCTGTCTTCCTGCTCATTCAGACCTTGGCTTTTCTGGCTGTGTGGAAATTTCAGGTAAAAATTTTCATTTGATTCCTGTGGGTTACTAGATTTAGAGCATCACATGGGTTTATTGGTCTGCCACTGGGCCTTAACTGGAAGACAACAGATACGAGCAGAAACTAAGATCAATAGAAATCAGCTAACTTATTCTCCTGCATCAAGTTATGAGTAATTTCTATCAAAGCAAAGGAGAGTTACTTTTATCTTGTGGTAGGTGAGAACAGGGACTCAAAAATGATCATTGGAAACCAATAAGGACCAGGTGAGTAATTGTAACAGAGTCTATGGGAATTACAAAGAGGAGTGATACTTAATGACAATTATTAGCAGAAGTTACACGCTATTATGGATTCATCCTATGCCAAAGATTGCTTTTTAATCAAAGCTATTTTTGAATGACACACATTGAGAATGTATTTTAAATAAAAAAATGTGTGTGATGTATGTAGGTATACTATAAATGCAGTTATGTCCGTGCAACTCAATTGAACTCCATTATATTGCATATAATTGTATGTAGAATTGTACACAAAATATGTGTAACAAATACATTTTATATAAAACCAATTTTTTTTCTCAGTTACACCGGAGTACTGCCATTGATTTCAATACAGTTGTACTGGCATAACTGAGAAGAGGAAGTGGCCTATATATCTGTGTGCAGGCCACATTCTCTTTTCTTTTTGTATGTATATACAAAAATCAAATTCTGCACCGATTTACTTTGTAATCCCATTCATTTCTAAGATTTTAAGGGGTGTAAACACGTAATCTGGCCTATAGTTTGATTATTGTTGAATGATTTAAAATGATAAATTTAAAAAAATGAATGTTTGTGCAAAAGGCCTAAAAAACCCCAACCCCAGACCGTTCCTTCCCTGAGACATTGTATATCAAGTATGAGTCTAGAACAAATATTTATGCCTTCAGTAGAATTCTAAACAAGTGAAAATGCACTTTACAGTATGAATCCTGCCACGAAACAGTAGAAGACAACATTGTGTGCACTAAATAATAAGAGACTGAGTGTGGTCCTCTGAAAGGATACACTGACGAAGACACTTGGAACTTTCAAGCTGAGTTGCTGGCTTTGAATTTTGTGAATATTTTGGTCATTTGAGAGCTCATTTTAGCTGCATTAATTTTTCATTTCCTTCTGTATCCCATTCTCTTTCTGGTGGGTAAAGCAGCCTAAAGAAAAGGTCACAAAAAGGCCTGACTCATATTTTCCATGAGATGGATTGGATTAGTGACAAAGCAACAAAAGACTTCTACTAATTGATCATTCTATTTTGAAATAGTTGAAAATTAGAAAAGGGGAAAGATATCCTTGCTTTTCAATAGCTGAACCTGAATTGACAGATTCCTGTCATGCCTGGATTGCTCTAGCATGAGTACGTACCATACTATACGGCTGTCATGTTGCTAACACACTTTCTTTTCAGAACAGATGCATACTACATACTTGCATTCTGTTTACTGCTGATAGATGAAAATTCAGTCTTCGAATCAAGGAATGTCTTGTATTTCATGTGACCTTACCCCTTGGGTGATTTCTTTTATGTATTTCAACAGACTGTAGCGCTGATATTATTATTGGAAGCTGCCAAGACACTTAAACATTCAAGGATGCAATTGCTTATCACAATGAAAGAAGGTTGTGTTCAGCTTCCATTTCTTTAGTGATGTGCTGTGGATCACAATGACAGGTGTTTGAATATGAGACGTAGGGGAACAAAAGGGAGAGTTTGCTAGGGGTATATCATTGAGAATGGGAAACAGGGCACTGAGAATACACAGTGCTTGAGGGTTGAAGAGATCTGCTATGTTGTCCTATGAGTATGTGGAAATTTCAAGTGCATTTTAGGAGTCAATGGGGGCACATTTTTTTTTTAAACTGAAAATTTAACCATCAGTGTAAACAAGGT
Source organism: Mesoclemmys tuberculata (assembly GCA_007922155.1). Taxonomy (NCBI): domain Eukaryota; kingdom Metazoa; phylum Chordata; order Testudines; family Chelidae; genus Mesoclemmys; species Mesoclemmys tuberculata. Next base: position 77,004,323 of record ML675603.1, on the reverse strand, counting down.
TATATAAAGGGTCCAGGAAACTGTAGGCCCCTTACTGAATGGGGGAGGCAACCAAGTGACAGATGATATGGAAAAAGCTGAAGTACTCAATGCTTTTTTTGCCTCTGTCTTCACAGACAAGGTCAGCGCCCAGACTACTGCACTGGGCAGAACAGTATGGGAAGGAGGTGAGCAGCCCTCAGTGGTGAAAGAACAGGACTATTTAGAAAGGCTGGATATGCACAAGTCCATGGAGCTGGATTCAATGTATCCAAGGGTGCTGAGGGAGTTGGCTGATTTGGTTGCAGAGCCATTGGCCATTATCTCTGAAAAGTTGTGGCCATTGGGGGAGGTCCCAGATGATTGGAAAAAGGCAAATATAGTGCCCATTTTCATAAAAGAGAAGAAGGAGAATCCGGGGACCTAGAGCCCAGTCAGCCTCACCTCAGTCCCTGGAAAAATAATGGCGCAGGTCCCCAAGGAATCAATTCTGAGGCACCTAGAAGAGAGGAAGGTGATCAGGAACAGTCAGTATTGATTCACCAAGGGCCAGTCATGCCTGACCAACCTGATCGCCTTCAATAATGAGATGACTGGCTCTGTGGATGTGGGGAAAGTGGTGGACATGGTATATTAGCAAAGCTTTTCTCCCACAGTACTCTTACCAGCAAGTTAAAGAAGTAGGGGTTGGATGAATGGACTGTAAGATGGATAGAAAGCTGGCTAGATCATCGGGCTCAATGGGTAGCGATCAATGGCTTGATGTCTAGTTGGCAACTGGTAACAAGTGGAATGCCCCTGGGACCAGTTTTGTTCATCGTCTTCATTAATGATATGGAGGATGGATGGATTGCCCCCTCAACACGTTTGCAGTGACACTAAGCTGGGAGGAGTGGTGGGTACACTGGAAGCTAGGGATAGGATACAGAGGGACCTAGACAAATTGGAGGATTAGGCCAAAAGAAATCTGATGAGGTTTAACAGGAACAAGTTTAGAGTCCTGCACTTAGGATGGAAGAATCCCATGCACTGCTACAGACTGGGGACTGACTGGCTAGGCAGCAATTCTGCAGAAAAAGACCTGGGAGTTACAGTGGACAAGAAGTTTGGATATGAGTCAACAGTGTTCCTTTGTTGCCAAGAAGGCTAATGACATAATGGCCTGCATTAGGAGAAGCATTGCCAGCAGATCGAGGGAAGTGATTATTTCCCTCTATTCGGCACTGGTGTGGCCACATTTGGAGAACTGTGTCCAGTTTTGGGCTCCCCACTACAGAAAGGATGTGTACAAATTGGAAAGAGTCCATCAGAGGGCAGTAAAAATGATTGGGGGCTACAGCACATGATTTATCAGGAGGGGCTGAGGGAAGCAGGCTTGTTTAGTCTGCAGAAGAGAAAAGCAAGGGGGGATTTGATAGCAGCCTTCAACTACATGAAGGTGGGGTTCCAGGGAGGATGGAGTTAAGCTGTTCTCAGTGGTAGTAGATGACAGAACAAGGAGCAATGGTCTCAAGTTGCAGTGGGGGATGTCTAAGTTGGATAGTAGGAAAAACTTTTTCACTAGGAGGGTGGTAAAGCACTGAAATGGGTTACTTAAGCAGTTCATGGAATCTCTATCCTTAGAGGTTTTTAAAACCTGGCTTGACAAAGTCCTGGCTAGGATGATTTAGATAGGGTTATTCCTGCTTGAAGCAGGGGTTTGGACTAGATGACCTCCTGAGGTCACTTCCAACCCCAATATTCTATCATTCTATGGAAAAAATGCTCTTTACATTTAAGGCCATATTTTCAACATCTAGCCACCATTTTCCTGCCTGCAAATCTTTTGAATATGTTATTTTTGTGCATATAAATAACAGAACTTACCTGTTCAAAACCAATTTGCCCCCAAGTTACATAAACACAAACGATTTTTTGCACACACAAATGATTGCACATGTATAGATGGATAGCACACAAGACACAGTTTTATCCCCTGAGACTGGTTTTCAGATGTTCTGAACAGATGCCACAGAGACTCCATGGGTTTAAATGAAGCTCCCCCTGATTTACATCATAGTGGCTGAGAACATAATTTGGTTTATAGAAACTTTACTACTGATGATGATGCATGAACTAGAAAAGATGCAGTTTACCTTTCAGAATCCACGTTGAGTGTGCAATGATGGTGGTAGCAGATGTGAAGCTAGTTCTGCATGGCTTCTTCCTCTTGTGTTAGCCTTTATATCTGTTATAAGAAGGTGGAAAATGCCCCCAGATCAGAAGGACAATTATTTATACCCCATTAGCACAAGTGTAAATGAAAATGCATAGTGCAAGGAAGTGGAAAATCAGTCCTGCCATATTTTTTAATTGTAATCTGATCTGGAATCTCTGAGAAGCAATAAGCATGGAAGTCCCCATTGCAATTTTTATTGTCACTTTTCAGAGGCATTGTGCAATAAGATGGGGCTTATTTCAGTGTTGGACTAAAGTAAAGGGCTTTCTTTTCAATGGATTTAAATGACGCTAAGATCATGATAGCAAGAATATATGGAGGTTGCAATGAACCAGGAAAATTCAAAGCCCAGCCTTTAAAATAAAGATGTATAACATATGTAGAGTCTGATTTCCTCTTGCGTATGCCAGTGTAGTAGATTAGGATTCATGCCACGCAAGTCAGCAGAGCTCACTCATGTTAAACTGTGTATCAGACACCTTGCATGTTCTTATGATTCATGGTTTTGAACCCTGGCCAATTCTATAATTCTTTGACCCTTGCAAAGGCAAACAACCTGCCCCTGTCCACTCTTTAATCTTCCATCCTATTATTTGTTTGGAGTCTGTGCTCCATTAGCTGGCTTACATTGATATTAATCTGACATAATTATTCAGAGCCATAGCTGCTGATAAGAAATTGCAGGCTCTAAACAAAAGAATGCTCTGGTAAACAATGGAACAGTTTTTTTCCATTACATCAACAACAAAGTCAAATGGGCTGCTAGAAAAAAAGTAATTCGCAGAATAACTGTAAAAGATTATATAGTTACCTAGAGAAGTGGAAACACCATTCATTAGACACAGATCTGGAAGGTTACGTATCATTTCCAGCAGACAACAAAGATGCCTTCTATGATGCACTCATTTGAGACGTGACAGTAGCTGCCTTAGTAGAATAGCTTAGCCCCTCCATCTGGGCTAGGTAGTTTGCACTGCAATTTCCCAGAAGAGAGAAAATTATGAGGAAAATAAATCAAAGTCCTTGAAGGTGCTAGTAGGAGTGTTGGTGACCCTGTTATACACTTTTGTTTTTTTGAATTATACAGTTATAGGCACTACATTTTAAAATTTTCCTTCATTTTAAATGAGAGAAAATTATGAGAGAAATAAATTGACGATATCATGCCATTCACTCTGTTATACCCGTCCAGGGCCCAATTCAGCAGTTGGCCAAGAATAGGAGTGGGAGAGAGACATATGCAAATCAGTGTCATCTTTACTCCCCATTCTGGTTAGCACTGACTACCTAAGGTCCATATTTACAGCTACCCTTGTCAGCAAGCTGACGTAAATTTTTTTTAAAATGAAAATGTTGGCTTTGGATCAGAGTTTGGCCCCAGGTATTGATATCAGGAACTTTGCCCATGTTCACAGTTGTCTTCACCCACATGACATCATTTCTTCCCTTTTGTGCAAAGGTGCAATCTTGGGTTGCTCAAGGACACAAACAGTTGCAGGATTTATTACTCCTGATGGTCACAGTTTTTTTACTGATGTTGCACAGCCTTGCTGGTGTGCAAAATCTCTAAGTGTGCCTCTGAGCATCCCTTTGCATAGGCTGATGCACAGTCATCCCCCATCTCATTTTTTATTCAAAATGTCCATGGATTTATGTTTTCCTACGGGGTTTCCTTTTATGCCCAGCACATTGGTTCTGATTTGATTCTCGGTGTCTGATTCTGCTCTCACAGGCTTTTTACACAAATGTAATTACACTTGGCCATTAACAGTGGCTAACAAAAAGAGGTTGGAGGCTGCTCATCACAGAAGGCTTGGGAAGATATTACACCTTTCATAGAAAGATAAAATAATAAATGCAAGAGGAAGGGAGCTGATAGAACAGCACTTGTTAGAAAATATAGTGGAACCCCTATTATCCAATCTAATTGGGACCAGGGCCAGATCATAACCAAAAATCTGGATAAACTGGAGAATGGTTGAATGGGTTCAACTGTCAGCCCAAGGGGCCAGGTTTGTTCTGTCAGCCCTGCACATAGCAGCTGGTGGTTTGGTTTACGTGGAGAGCTAGATAATGGTGGTTTGGATAAATGAGGTTTTATTATATTATGAAAGAAAGAAGGCTCATGTGGTTGGGACATGTATCCTGGATGGAAGACATGCTAAGCAAACATCAAACTGGACAGGTTAGGGAGAAAAAAGAAAGCATGGAAGGCCCAAGAAGAACTAGCAGCAGACAGTGGTAGAGGATGTTGAATGTGCTGCTTCATGTGGGAAGAAGTACCAAAACTAGTGAGTGACCATAATCAATAAGGGAACTGAACTGCCCCATGTGTCTGTGGCACAGGATGAACTAATGTCTAAAGGTAATTCCACTGATATTAATGGCATAACTTATGATTAACATCATTGTGAGATCAGAATCTGGCCCCCGTAGTCTGGCTGACTAATAATGGGTTTCAAGGTTAGAATTAACTTTGTTTAGACAATTGAAAACTGTAATTAACACTGCAAACACTCTGGCGATGTTAACTCAAAAAAAAAAAAAAAGCCACTTCTCTAGCTAGGAAACATTTCCACCTCTTATTCCTGGATAGCACAATTGTTCCCTTTTGTTTCTCTGTACGCTCAGTAGCTTTAGTACATAGGTACTTGTAAGGAGAGATTCCCTAAAGATTTTTAATGAGTCATTGCTTTTTATTTTTCAAGTTAATAACAATGATTTTCAGTAATGGTTTAACTTTCGTATCTGAAGGGTACTCAGAAGGACACCCTTCGTCATTTTGGATTGTTTCTTTGAGCAACTGAGAGGGGAAGGGCCTTGAATAACTTTTTGAAGAAAGAAAATGTATGTACCCGTGCATAAGTGTGTGTGTGTTTAAAGCTCCTTTGTTGACTTGGACATAATGTTCCTAGATTGCAGCTTTCATCAACACATATTGGAAAAAGCAAGGAAACGAGCAGTTAAGACCTGTTACCAAGCCCATTGACATCAGTGATCTTTGGATTAGGCCCTTCATGCCCAGCATTCTCCACCTCATCTGCAGTCCATTTCTCCATTTCAATTTATAAAGCGACTCTTCTTACAGTACAGCAGGCCTGGAACATGCTGCTTTATTCAGCTAAATAACAGAGAAGAGGGGAGCCCCTCACTAATTGAACAGTGTGTTAGGGAAGGGGGAGCATGGCTCCAACCCAAAATGCTCTGAGTAACCCACTTAATCCCTCAATGACCACTTTATTACAATATCTCCATCCTCATACTGGTGACAAAGGGTCTACTGGAGTAGGATTGGAAATGGTTGTGATTATTTGGTCACTTTCTGGTGGAAAGGTGTGGGCTAGCAGCAGATGAGAAGGCCACGGTCCAAATCTTCTGCTGCTTTAAATCGAAGTCATGGAAAGCGCTAGTAGAAATGTTGGTGTCTCTTTGATATAGTACTTTTTCTTTTGAATTATTCAATTATAGGCACTGCATTTTAAAATTTCCCCTAATTTTAAATGGCTTCTATCCAGGTATTTCTCCCATATGTCTCCAAATGTTTTCAAATTCTCTTCCATTCAGTTCAATCACTCTCCCTCTGTTTTCCACCCCATCCTTTCTTTCTAATTCATCTTGCTTTGCCATTTCCTTATTTTTTTTTTGGACTCTGATCTATTGACTACATGTAGTATAGGCCTGATTCTACACAACATGGGAATCTTTCAATTGATATTAATAAGAGTTGGATCAGGGCCTATATAGCGAGGCACTGATCCTGGAGTAAGCTCTTTGTAAGAGGACTCATCTGCCCACCCAGAGCCCCAATGATTTCATTGGGATTCTGTCCATGTGCACCTAATTGCAGGATTGGGGAAATAATTCATAAAATGTGGAATCAAGATCTTTGTTTGATTCCATTGTGTATACATATTTAGTTGAGATTTTGCTGCATATCCTGGGCAAATAATAACCTACTGCCGATATTACTATGTTGCCATCTGTTTCATTGGTGATTAATGCCTGGGTTCTGCTTAAGTTGTATAAATAAAGCAGTGGCCTTTATTCTCAGCTTTTGCTGTGGTTTTGCTTTAATGTAAGATGTGTACCAAGTGGGAGGAGGCGGAGGTGGGCCAATACAAAAGTGCCTTTCATAGGCACACAAATTCTTCAGGTTGCAATTCAAGAAGTTAGCTTTGTCTCTGGAGAAACAAAAGGCTCTGCCAAGGCAGAACAGAACTGCTTCACTGCATGTGAATGGAAAACGATATATTTTAATGCATTTTTGGTTGCGTTATTGTGTATGTGCCTGCGCTGGGAGGTTTGTTTATTCACCGATGGCTATTTTAGTGTACTAAAAGTAATGCTGTTCTTGATAAAAAGAGAAGACCAGATTAGCAAATGTTCTTCTTCTGAAAGGATAGCTGTGCTATTTCTGTGTTCTGAAAGTTCACTATCAAGCCCCTTTCTTCTATGAATTTAAATTCAGACCATCCACTACTTTATAATATCAATCCCTGCTTTTTACTACTGAAAATATTTGGAAAAAAATTAATTATTCATGCACATGCACTGATATATGTGTATGTATATGTGTGTGTGTATATAAAATAATAGAATTAATTCACACACTTAAAGCAGAGCTAACTTTATAGAGATCTATTAACTGTAATCAACATGTAAAATTATACATCATTGTAAGAGAAATAGTTGAAAGAAGTGAATTCAAAGTTATGGTTATGTCATGTTTGAAAATCAGAATTAGTCAGTTATTAAATAAGTCAAAAATTATGGAAATACAGCTTTTATGTAGCATTTTATCTCATATAGTGCTTTACATAAGTGGGTATCACTGTTCCCATATTAGAGCTAAGAAAACTGAGGAATGATTTAAGTTACTGACCCAAAGTGAGTCAGTGGCATAGCTAGGAATAAGACCAAGGTCTTCCAATGTCACAATCTGCAGAGTGTGGCGGTCCCTCAGGCAATTTAGGTAAGTTCCGTGGTGGGCTTTGAAGATCAGGCATGAAGTTTTGAATTTGACACAGTATTTGATGGAGGACTGGTAAGGGAATGGCACACTGGACTGACATGTTTTCAGCAGCCTGTTTTAACAAAGCAGACAAGCTTTTGTGTTGTGAACCAACTGTTGCTTTTGTAGGACAAGCAATTTCGTATGTAAGGACAGAGACTTTCAAGAATCAAGCCTGAAGGTCATGAATGTGTGCGTAAGGGGGGATTTGTCTCACTGTAGTAGGGGAATTTCTATATGGACACAGTACCCTGGTTGAACCAAAGAATAAAAGGATCTGAGTCCTGCTCTGATTCACTTCACACCAGTACCTGCCCCCTTTCCCTTTCCCTGCAAGCCCCATGTGAACAGGACTCACATCACACAGGGGAGGCTGAGCCTAGGCGTTGCTGGGTGTTTTCCAGCATCTCTCTGTGAGTAAGGCGGACAGGGACAAGGGTGCCCCTACTGCAAGATAAGTCTGACTCACTGGTTACCCTTTTAACCTGTGATCACTGGAATCCACTTAAACGTGCAATTCATTTACACCAAAACCGTTTCTTTGGGGATCAAGCAGCACTTCACAGGGTACGCGCTGGGAGAAAATGGCTTGGGTAAAGTTTAATGCAGCAGTCTTGAAAGCGCAATAAGCTTTACCGTTACAACGAATGTATGTGGCTGATGCCTTCTTCCTGGAGCTGGATGAGCTGCTGTGGCTGCTGGTGTGCCACTGCTCCGGGGTGGGTTTGGGCTCTCTGTCACAGAACCCATTCACTACTTTTGGTTCTGGTCCCCCGTCAGGCCACGTCTCCCTCTGGGGCTGGCACTTAATGCCCTTCCGACAGACTTTGGGAAAAAAGGCCCAGCTCTTCCTCCCTTCCTGGACCAGTGCACATGGCTCTGCTGTGGGAGTGGGAGACCCCCCAGCATTATCGCTCCAGCGCTTCTCTGGCTCTAGCTGCTGCTCTGGCCTCAAGGTTCTGGGCTGCTGCTTAGGCTGTTTACTTTCCCCAGCACTGCTCTGGCAGCCCCAGATCAAGCAGAGCTCTTGACTCCCTTCCTGGCCTGCCTGCTCTGGCGATCTGGCTGACTTGGAGCGCTGGCCTCTCCTTGTTGGCCCTAGGGACCTGTCCGTGCCTGGTTCCTGGCTCCCCTGCATCCCTTCCCCTTTCTCTTGGTATTGGGAGGGGGCCAAAGAAACACTCCTACGTTTCAGTAAGGGGCCGACAGCCCCTTACATGTGGATCACTGTGTCTGGCTTGGCTCTAGCAAGGGTGGCTACTTTTTATAGGTCATAAATGGAAACAGAACGGAGTCCAGCCCACCACCTGGACCCCAGCGCTGCAGACTCTCAGTGATCTGAAGGCAGATGCCCTGCGTGAAGTGATGTTACAGATGTCACTAGTTCTTCAAAATACTTCTCCCTCCCCTCCAGCATCAGCTCAATCTTTCTCACGGGTGGCGGGAAGGGTACACTTTACTGGGGCCCGGAGGCCCTGGGGGCCCGGCCCAACCTCAACCCCCATGGGTGTGTGTGTGGGAGAGGGCCCATGTTACGCGTTTGTACGGGGCCTGAAAAGTTATGCTTGGGCCCTGGTCTTTCCAGGAGTTAGCTGCAGAAAGGTGCTCATTGTCCAACTGATGTGTAACTACTGAAGGGCTGGGACTTTGTGTATTGCCGACATTTTAGTCCATGCCACTTCACAATCATCCTCAGTAGCTTCCTATGGAGGTGGCACTAGCTGAGGTTCTGTTTGACAGCGATTGCTTCTTTCCTCCTCCTTCTATCAGTTTGTGAGAGGATTAAAAGCCAGTGCAATGTGCCAAATGATTGGAACCACATGTGTGACTCGCCACTGGATACCTACAGGCCTGTGCCTTGTGATAGCAAGACTGAATGCTTCTCTTCTTGACAACCCAAAAATAAAATGGGACAGGAAACATAGTCCACTAGCTAAATCTGGAGGGAGCTCTCTGTCTACCAAATTAATTATTTCTGAAACCTGTGGTTTCTTTCTCTTTAAACTTAGTTTCCTGAAGTTCAGATTTCTTTAGCTAATACTTTGTGTGATGTATCATGAGTCATATCCCATACACTGCACAATAATATCACACATGAAGACATAATTTTTGGAATTTTGATTCTGCCCGGCTGCACAAAGCGTTCCTTATCATAACGTGGTAGCCATCTTCAGGGATGTACTTTCAGTACATGTTGGTACAACAGATTGGGTATTTTGAATGACATCAGAATAATTTTTCTCTGAGGCCAGCAGGATTGTAATTAGCTCAATGTCCACTAAATGACAGCCGGCATCTGAACTAATCACTAATTGCTAAGCAACTCTGGATGGCTTTGGTGTTTTAGGGCTTGGACTGAACCAAATCATGCAGAAATAGTGTTATTTAATATTGCATTGCAAATGTGAGTGCGAGTTTATTATGAACGTCTCCAATTTCCTCACGATTGATGCTTCACCTCAACCCACCTTTGTGTGCTCCAGATAACGCCTAGCCAGCATAATCATGCAAAAAAATTATTGCACCAAATATTGAACTTTGATTAAAATGCAAAATGATATATTAAAAATGACCTTAACAGAAACTGAAAAAAGAAAAGTCATATTTGAAAGCATGACACACATTGTGCAGGAATCACTTGTTGGGTCCGGGAGGTGAACAATAGTATTTTCTCTCTCCAGCTTTGAAAGAGTACTGTTTAGATTGTGTAAAAGTGTTTTGTTTGGATCAGAGGTGGAGAGTTAATTTATCTGCATGTCTCATGGCTAAAGTCAGACCTACTGATCTGAAAATGTATTTCGAATTGCAGCTTCTAATAGGCTCAGTTCTGTAGCTGCTCATTGTGCTCAATGCCAGCTGAAGTGAATGGAAATTCTGCACATGGTGAGGCTGCAGACTAAGTCCTTATGAATTCTTCCCCTCCTCCCCCCCCCAAAGTCAACAAATATATAAGAATAGCCCTAGTAGGCACTGTGATTTGAGAACACATCTTTCTGAGGCATAATTCTTTCTCTTGCATGTACGTGATAATGAGTTACTGCTATGTCTGTACCAACAATTAATTACTGATTTTTCCCTGCCTCCTCTCTCAGCTGCTCTGTACAGCCACTTGGGTGGTGGAGTCAAGATTCTACCCACTCTCACAGTGGAGAGGATCAAGAGAGCAGGAGCTCGGCTTTGCACTAGACCTGGGTCCCAAACCCAGGAAGGCTCAACAAGGGCATATAGAGGCCTCAGCTAAGTAAGACGAGGCACAGTCGAGCAAGTGTACTGCAGTACTTGCTAACCTTATCCTTATAAGGTGGTAGCGTATAGACAGCCATAGGGTGGTAATCCTTTAAATAGTTTGTGAGCCCTTTCGTGGTGCTCACTGCATTCTGTGTGTTAGACGCTGCCAGAAAGGTTTGTGTTGTGTATAAAGCTATAGGTAGGCCTTTCACATTTGTATATATTTAGTAAATATGGTTATTTCAGAACTGACCCTGTGACTTCATCCTGTCATTCTTTCTTCTGTAAGGAGCAAGAGATGAAAAAGGCGAAGAGGCTGGAGTTCCAATCCAGAATTACAATGGGAGGGAGAGTACCCGCGGAGGCCTAGTGAAACTAAACTGCATCTTGCACCAACTGGGTCTACGGGTAAATTGCTCATTTAGAAAGAAAACAATACTACCTTCTTTCTACACTACAGAGGTCCACAAGGATTAGACAAAGGCTTGCATGGAGCCCTTGCTTTGGCCTGCATGCATCATCGATAACCTTTGTGCGTGCATGTGCACTTTTTTATGAACTTTTTGAATTTAGCAAAAAATAAAATCAGCCCATCTAAAATATACTGTGCAAGGATCATATTTTGGCCCAGTCAAAACTTAAAGGGCTCTTAATTAGGGCTGTTCTACCTCCAAATGTCAATGTTCCATCCCCAGCTGTTGTGGTTGGGGAGCTATTCAAAAGGAAGGTTTTACAATTTCTTTTATATTGTGAACAGGTTTTTTTTCACCTCATGCCCCAGTGACTTAGCTTTTCATCCGTTTGTGATGGTTTCAGAAATTTTTGTCTGACTGAAAGGGGCTGGTAGGACCAGATGGTGTTATGCAATGCAGAGTGGTGTCTGCTGTTCCATTTATAATGACAGTGTTTGCTTCGGGCCTGATCCAAAGCCCATGAAAGTCAATGGAAGGTATTGGGCAGAGGTAGTTTGTTAAAAGAGTGTGTGGAAAAAGGCTTATTGGGTGGCAGGGAAGCTAAGACTCTGGCATGTAGTTTATGGCAGTTTTGGTAATGGTAAGGACTGGAGGATGAAGGTGGGTGGAAGTGTTAAGTGGCTTACCTTCCATTTCTTCACTTTGGTAGGTTTGTGTCATATTATTTGCACAGCTTCACCACTTCCTAACAAAGTTTTTTTGTGTGTGATATTATTTAAACTTAGCTTCAAGCATTCCTTTGAAGGGTACTGGGAAAACATTCTTTAGAGCTAGTTGAATATTTCCCATGGACATTTAAATTTAATTTAGTTTTATTTTTTTTTTGTTGGAAAATAGCTTTTCAATGAAATGGAAAATTTCACGCAAGACTTTCATTGTTGTAGAAAATGTTCAGGCTTTAATTGAAAACTTGAAAAGGGACTATTTTCAGTTTTAAGCTCACAACCCCCTTTTTCTTTTCTTTCCATAATTTGATTATAGAAACAAAATTTAAAGAAAAATTTCCATGAAAATGAAAAAAGACATTTTTGTTGAAATTTTTCACATTGGTTAAAAAAAATTCTTTCCTAGTCAGCTCTAGTATGGCTAGACCCATTTTACAGGTAAAAAATCTGAAACAGACAGAATATGGCTTGCCCAAGATAACAGAGGAAGTCTGTGGCAGGGCCAGGAATGGAATATTGTGGATTAATTCTCCCAAGTGCAGGTTAAGAGGAATTCCAAGTGAGTTCCTTATATTCTGTGGCTGAAGAATAGTGCCCCAGATGTCCTAACTGCCAGTCTTATCTCTTAACCAGAAGATCTATATTAACTGCATATGCACAGCGCTTAAAAAAACAGGTTAATGAATGAGATAGTTTTGTCCATGTTAATCTCTCTCATGCTACTGTATACATCATGGGTACACCCTCAGCTCAAATTCTGCATTACATTTTGATTGCCTATTCTCCAAAAGGATGGAGTCAACACAGAAAAGTCCAGCCAGAATGAATGACAATGTTTAGGAGCATGGTGGGAAGACTGGGTTTCCATAGAAGGAGGTGGGAAAGGAAACTCCCATAAAAGGAGAGACTAAACAGACTGGTATATTTTAGATCGGTGAGAGTGGATGAGATGGGGTGCATAAAAGCAACAATGAGTTTAGTGACAGCTTTAATCCTGGCAGAATTTGAGGCTGTTTATTTGCAGCCTCAAAGTATGTAGACCTTTCCAAAGTCTAGCTGGGGAAGAGAAGCATCTTCATGTACCTGCACAGAGTTATCACTGACAGGTCTGGTATGCTATCACTAGTATTCTTCTCAAGAAACCTTGAGGATGATAGAGGCTTGTCTACTAACCTCTGTTTGTTTAGTCCTTATATGAATAATGTGATGAGAAGGAATACATGGTTAGAGGTTTCTGACTAAATGTTTTAAGACAATAAAAAACCTGGGATTATTAATATAAACCCTCCTCGTCTCCTCATCTGTTCTTTCATTCTATCTTGTAACTCATTTGTTACGTCTCGTCTAATCAACTGTGATTTCCCCCTCAATTTTTCTTAATATTAGCCAAGATCTGTTACCTGTCACCTGCTACTTAGGTTTGAATGAAGAGCCTGACACTGTTTTACTCATTTCAATTAATTGACATGCTTTGGTGCTCCTTTTTAATCCTTGCTACACCAAGGCAATTTTAATCTGCTGTTTTGAGAGGTGATTAATGACTTTTCGTTTCCTCAGCCAGCATGACAGGCAAACGAGAAATAAAACAATCAAGCACAGATTTTCCTTCTAACTTTCCTTACACCTGAGTCATTTCAAGAAAGAAAGAGAAGAGTAATGGATTTTTTACTGTTCTTCAAGGAACACCAGCCATGTTGGTGCCCATGTTAATCACATGAAATATTTAAATGAATGAATAGCAGCAAAAGAGACTTGTTCTGTTGTCAAATGGGCCGGGGACAAGAATAGATTCCTTTAGTAACTGCTGGCAATCCTGAACATTCTCTTCTTTTCTTTAAAATCTGGCATTTTTCACGGACTTAAATCTGATTTCATCCCAGAGTTGCATCACTGCAGTGGTCTCAGCATTTGCCTATAGGCTGCTAAGCACGGCGACATGTCAGTGCTGATAATAATACTCTGTGCTTCTAGGGCGCTTTACATATGAGATTCTCAAAGCACTTTTACAGACAATGAATTTAGCCTTTTCATACATTAATGAATTTTATTACTCTCATTCATCCATTTCCAGCACTCAATGGCTTGTATGAATTTGGTTCTACATTGCAGTAATATACAGTGATTCCACTTTATTCAGATGAGATGTGATTGATTCACATGTTCTTCCTCCTCCTGCTCTTCCTTGGGGCGAAATCAGGATTCCACACTCCTCTCGTCTTCTCTTCTTGAGAAATGATCTGTCAGACTTTATTGCTCACACTTGACTGCAATTTGACACTTTGCCTTTTATGTATCCCAGGTTGCCTCATACATTTTCTACCACAATTGGAGCTACAGCCATTCATCACTGTTTGTTTGATCCGGTAAATGTCAACTGTGCCTTCCTTCTCATTATAACCCCCAAACTCAGGGCCTATTAATTCAACTCTCATTCTGTAGACCTGCAGCGACCCCTTGTTCTTTTCCACGTCTATGTACAGTTGGGGCCCTTCCTTGAATATTCGCCAGTTAGTTATGGAATTTGCCACAGTGCCCTGGCTTGCGAGTATTGCGCATGTATGGCAGGGTGCACTATTTATAGCTCTTGTATTTTCTTAAAGACCTGCAATGCAAAGCGGTAACAGGCATGTGGTCCAGAAACCACCGCAAACTAAATCTGCCTGTTTTTTTTTAATTTCAATACTCATTTGACATCTGTGAGGCTGGCAAATCATCCACTAGAGAAATTCAGGAGTTCGTGTATTGCATCTAATCAGTTCATTTGTTGCTGTGGTATGTACTAGTAAGTAAGTATACTGTCTCTATGTTGCAGGGAAGCAAACAGCCTGAGTAAGGATCTCTGAGTTTTGCATGACTGTATGAACTTGCAGTACTGTCTATGATATCTTGGTAATATGCATATATGGGTCTTTCTGCCTCTGACCGTGTCTAGAATGGATGGAGGTGTCATGTACGATAGTCAGCAGTGTGTCTTTAATGAAGCATTGAACCATGCAGGAAGCATTATCTGCCTCACTCTAGCTCTCATGCCGTCATTGTATAATTCCCTCCGCAGCTCAGTACTGCGACTGCTTCTACTTTTCCCGCTATCCAACGGGCAAGGAAGGTTCATATCTTCACTGTGTCTGCACTGTAGCAATATGCCCCAGAAGCTACCGCCACACGTTAGGTCCTTCTCTAGCCACTCTGTCAGGCACTCCTGTGATTGATATTCTGCCTGGGGCTGATCAAGACAGGGCACAAACAAGGTGACATTGGGTGGAAGGAAGAAATCTTTGACGAACTAGCTGGGATTCTTCAGCCCCATCTACAGCTTGCTGGGGAACTCCATTTCTACACCCCAGATCAGGTTCTGGACAAGTTCACATTTACAGTAAGAGCCTCTTTTACACCACCCAGGCACCGCAAATGGATCTGAAAGCAGGTGCACTCATTTTAAGGCCCCTTTACAGTGAAGTGTCAAGAGGTCCTAGTGTAAATGAGCATCTGCCCCAATGGTCTGTGCATTCATCACCCCCTGTAGTGGATTTCTGGGATTCTGGGTCTGAATGTGGATGCAACACTGTATCTCCAGCTTTCACAGAGTGCAGCTTTCTGCCTTGGCAACGAGATGGGTAACTATTAGTACTTTGCCTCTCTGCTCTTCTCCCTCTACTGGCTCTCAGTTCAGTTCCATTGTCAGTCAGTTTTGGTCCTGATCTTCTTAGCCATCAATCGGTCCAAACCAAGCTACATCAATTACCAACTCTCCATCCATGACTTGCCTAGCCAGCTGAAGTTCCTCTCAGAAAGTGGAGCTTACAAAGCCCTGAATAACACTGTAGTGAGGCAGTGTGGCCTTCTCCTAAGTCATGGGGTGGAGCCACCCTCCCTACCCAAGTGGGCAGAGCCAGACCAACCTCATCTCTCCCACTGGAAGTGGGTGGGTGGGAAAGGAAGTATAAAAGGCAGGTCTTCCACCTCAGTTGGGACAGAGACAGCAAGTGAAATAGATGCATCTGGCTTGCTCCAGGCCACTGTTTTTGCAAACAGGCCCAAAGACACTTTGCACACCGGGCAGCCTGGGTCTGCACGGGAACCACCAGGACTGCTGCTGGCTGCCTACCCCCAGGTTAAACAAGAATACTCCATGGGCTCAGGTACACTCTGAAGAGAGGGTAGGAAGTAGCCCGGGTTGACCAACTGCAATTCAGTTGTATTTGGCCTGCACCCCAGTCAGTGTGTTACAGTTGGATTCCCTGCTGACCCAGTGGTGGAACACTCTCTCTCTGTAGGGCCCTGGGACATGGTGGAGTTGGATGTGCCCATATCCCCCTACCACCTCACTCCTCGGGTGGCAGAACCTCACCACAGGCCAAGAGGCCTGTGTTTGCATGTCGTCTACTTGAGCCAAGACCCCAGGTCATAGACTGTTCCCTTGCCAGATCCTGCCAGAGGGACTGGGCTTTAGATTGCTCACTTGGCATACCCTGCCTGAGGACTAGGGGCTATAGACTGTGCACTGGCCCTGCCTGCCTGAGGTCCAGAGCTCCCCTGATGGTGTATTGGCTGTGTTCCCCCTTATCAAGAGATGGTGACATACTGAGGCGGTGTGGCCTTCCTCTGACCCAGAGGGGGAGGAGAAACTGTCAGCTGACTACACTTGGTGGAGAATGCGGGCATACTTGATCCCACCCCTGTGAGCAGGGGTTCTAGGTGAGTCGCACCTGCCTGTTCTGATAATCACCATGGATACGGATAAACTTATCAAGTTCCTGGCTGAGAGCCAGCAGCAGCAACAAACAGCCCAGCTGCAGCAGCAGCAACAATTGGTCCAACAGCTGGGAACCCAAAACCGCAAACAGCAGCAGCAGAGCCTCCAGCACCTGGTGTATGTTGGACTCAGCATGCCAGAGCACCTGGCCCCTTGGGCTCTGCCGTGCCTGTGTGGCTGGCCAAGATGGGGTCCAACGATGTCCCTGAGGCCTACCCTGTCAGCTTCGAGTGGGCCAATGGGCCACCATCCTGGCACTGTACCTGACAGGGATGACTCAAATCACCTACTGGGGCCTGTCAAACAAAGAAGCATGGGATTATGGATGAGTGAAGGCAGCCATCATGGACACCCTGAATGTTAGCCCAGAGACCTTCTGAAAATGTTTCCGGAGAAAGGTCTACCCATAGGGTGCTCGGCCGTGGATCATGGCACAGGAGCTGAAAGACACCTAATAGTGGTGATTGTAGTTTAGATTGCTCACTTGCCCTACCCTTCCTGAGGGCCGGAGCTAAAGACCTCTGCTTGGATCTGCCCCTCCCTAAAGGAGGGCCTCCTTTAGACTATAGACTGCACTCAACCTGCCCCACCTGAGGGCCAGCATACCCCTGATGGTCTATTGGCGAAGTCCTGCCTTGTCAAGAGATGATGACATAATGAGGCAGTGGCCTCCCTCCAACACAGAGGGGAGGTGATTGACACTTGACTACAGACATGCATGGGAGTCGAAGACAGAGCATTCTCAGTCAAGAGGGTCAGCTGTGGAAGAAGTTTCTGGAAAGAGATCAGACCAGTTCAGAGTCTGGCTGTTTTCAGACTGCAAGGCCCTGTTCTTTGACGAAGCAATTCCACCAGAACCAGCATGATGGAGACTGATGGTGCTATGGACAAGCCTGAGATGGACAAATATAATGTCCTGGAAATAGTCCCTTTTAATGGGCCATGTCTTTGCAACAATCAGCATTCAGAAACTATTTGAAAGACAAAGACAGGTTTCTGCATGGGCATGGTGTGCTCTGGAAGCACAATGCCCTTACTATGACCACTTTGCACTTTGCTGTTCAAGTAATGTGGCCATAGTACAGCTCCAAAAGGGAAGCTGAGGAGTCCCCCGGTATGGGGGAGTAGCCAGCAGGCATAGCTGGATCTCTACAGTATCTTCTGGCTATTGTAGCAGAAGCAGCATGCTTGAGCATGTGTGCTCAGAGCACACTGTGATAGAGTAATGCCTCCGTGGGCCCTGAGAATGCTCTAAGTTTCACCGGAAGCCAAATCAGCTGACAACAGATTTAAGTATTGTGGAATGTGAGCAGGAAGCCTTCTCTCCCCCCTCATTTATAGTGAGCAGAGCTCTGTCACAGAGTAGGATCTAGCACAAAAAATGTGTTGCAACAGTAGGCTACGTAGCCACATTTGTCTGCTGAGGATGGTTTGCTTAACTGCATAAAACATAAACAGCTGTGAAGGGGTTTAGTGGGCGTGAAAAGCAGGGGAAAGGGTGCCATTGTCAATAGTTATGTAAGCTCAAGACATGGATTTGTTGATCTCCAATTTGCAAGCAATGTATAACATTTCCTGCTAGTGAATTAATTTGAATGGTTCAGTAACTACTGAATTGGCTGGCCAAGACCCGGGTGTCTGCTCTAGCATCTGGTCTGACAGCTGATGCGTTACATTGATCCGTGGAGGGTGCTAGTGGTGCGCTACAGCAGGCATGGTGGGATAGGCAGCTTTTTGAGGAAGAATAAACCCAGTGGGCTAGAGTGTGCAACCCTTTATGATGTCAATGGGGCTAATCATGTGAGTAAATACTCTTAGGATTATACAGACCAGTTTACTGAGAGCTGAGACAAAAATATCAGCGCTGTACAGCATGGCTTTGCTTGTAGTTGGCTCTGCCTGGGAACAGAGCCGTAAATGTGGATTTATTTCTGAACATTAGTAGATGCCATTAAAAAAGTAGCCCTTACCACTTGTTAGTGTTTGACTGTGCCAGGGTTTTTGGATTATTTCCTATGCTGAACCAGAAAATTCAGCAGAAAAGTCACATAGCAAAGGCTGCTTTGTTTTGTAATGGCATGCATTCTAGATCAGCCTTTTAGGGGCCCTGGAACTTGCTGTAGCCATACAGGCCAGATTTTGACCAGCTCTAACATAGGTGCATGAGGCGGTTGGGGGGGTGGGGCGGGAGGGGGAAGGGAGGACATGGCTTGTGCAAAGATCTTCCTTGTCTCTCATGGTGTGCACAGCAGCCTGCCCCAGTTGTGGGCCCTATATTTGAATGGAATACAGGGACTGCTCTTCTGTGTACCCTTGGTGTTTCCCATCACCTCAAGGAAGAGGAAAGCTGAGCCTGGCCTTAGCCTGCCCTGGTGCTGGCTCATACGCCAGGCCAAGCATGTGCACAAGGAGGTGTGGTAGAAGAAGCTCTCCTTTGGGTTCCTTTGAGCAGAATTCTGCTCCTCACTCTGTTTGCCTGGAAACCCCAACCATCTTCCTCCTGGGACAAATGATTTGACTGAACCTTACGGAAAGGGTTGCTCTCTTTAGCTGTCCAGCTTGTCATTGAAGAGCCTGTCTGCAGGGCGCAAAGGCGAGGTAGCAGTGGGAGCACAGCTTCCACACCTTTGCTAAAAGTAAAAGAGAGCTTGGTTTCTGGATGGCGAAGGGGCAGCTATGCCATTTATACTGCAGAGTGATGGGCTTTGCAAACCCCATACGGACCTGACAAGGTTAAGGGACTGCTGTGAGCCTACTTAGTCCTGCCTGCTACACCTGTGGTGGGTGCTAGGTCACAAGGAAGGGCTGAAAAGGGAAGAGGCTGCTCAGCAAGAGCCTGTCTAGGAAAAGCTGTACAGTAATGGCTTTCACGTGGCAAGAGAAGTTAGACAGGAATCCAGAGACGAGTAGGATGCTGCCTGCTCAAGCCTCTCTGGAGGGAGAAGGTAGGACTTGACAGGGGATGGTATGTCACTTGACAAGCCAGAAGGAGGACAGAGAATCTTTGGTGTCTGGCTGGTGAGTCTTGCCCACATGCTCAGGGTTTAGCTAGTCGCCACATATAGGGTTGGGAAGGAATTTTTCCTTAGGGCAGATTGGCAAAGGCCTTCCTCTGTAGCATGGGGCACAGGTCACTTGCTGGTGGAGTCTTTGTACCTTGAAGTCTTTAAACCATGATTTGAGGACTTCAATAACAGCCAGAGGTTAGGGGTCTATTACAGGAGTGGGTGGGTGAAGTTCTGTGGCCTGCATTGTGCAGGAGGTCAGGATAGATGATCATATTGGTCTCTTCTGACCTTAAAGTCTATGAGTCTATAAATTCAGAGGACAGATGGACAAATAAGCCCAGAGGAGCTGAGAATTAAGCCCTTCTGGGGCAAAAATTCCTTTATAGTGTGTGTTTTGGACTGAGACTCTGGTCTCTGCTACCCCAGAAGATAATGAAGTTTTATGGCGGCCTGGCTGGAGGGCTGAGCCCCAGAAGTCACCAGAGTGGGCGGAAAAGCAGTTGTAGGAACTGAGGCAGTGCACCTGAAGTGCTGTGTCTCACAGCAAGGAGACACACAGACTGTGGTGGTCTGAGTCCACACAGTAATGCCTAGATTCCAAAACACCATAGATATTAATCATAAGAGTCAGTCCTGCTCTAGAGATCACACAGGATGACTGACAGAGCTGGGAATTGCACCCAGATCTCCTGGCCCCTTACTCAGTGACTTAGCTCCAAGCCCATCCTTCCCGTTTCTCTTTCTGAGCAGCCTTAAATGATAAGGGCCTGATTCTGCCAGCTGCAGCTGGTACACAGTGCCTGGAAGGAATGCGGCCCAAGTGGCTAGTCCAATTAGCGCTGTATTAATTTGAACAGCTGTTTATAAAATATTTACCACATGTAATGTTTATGTCCTTATAGTGTCACCCTAGCCTTCCTTACCCCCAATATAAAAATGTCGTACCTGATGGCCATTTGTAAGCATGAAGGGGTGGCATGTAATGACAGTATATGTGAATAAGTGCCTGCTCATATCTAACTTCACACACCAGCTTTTCTGGGCAAAGAATTCTGCTTCCTGGGTGCCTACATGATCCAGTCAGGTCTGGTTACCCTCACCACATGAAATTAAAAGCCACACACAACACTGCCAACGCACCCCTTTCAACGACTGTAAAATAATGAATGATAGTACATTATATCACGCCTTTCTGCGTCTCCAGGTCTGGCTTTGCAAACATGTGCTTCTGGTGATGCTCACTGGTGTTGGGTGGGAGCTCAGTTATGTCACATGGTGATCTTACGAGGCACCACCAGGAAAAAATTAAAGCGAGAAACAAAACGCCCTCATTTCTCACCTGGTCATGTCTTGTCATCTCAGATTGTGCTGCAATAGTGGGAGCAAGGACAGCCTCTGGGTACTTCACCAGGGCTATTCCAGTGACACAAAACTTGCCAAAGGAGATGCAACATCATCAGCCTAAACAAAATCCACAAAGAGGAATTCCTTGTGGTGATCTAGACACCATCCACAAGGAGCATATGAGAGGACAGCTTAGCAAGGCTGCTGTTTGGTCTTAGACTTAAACAAAGCACATTATTCTATTAGGATGCTGGGGAAGGGCTATTGGTTGCACTCAGTCTGGATTTCTTTAGCCAACGTGTGGACACAAATGCAGCTATGAACTGGTCCACTCATGAACCCGCCTCTTTCATAGCTAGTATGAACTACGGCATGTTCAGGCCTTGGAAACTTGGTATGTTTCCGCAGGCTAACAAATCATCACTTTTTTTTTTTGGCTCAGACATGCAACCCTCCCCCCGCCCCACCTGACCGCCCTTCTTGGTCTTAGCTCAGCCACCATGCCCTTTCTCAGCCTTCTGACTAAAGGCACCAGTGGCTGGTAGAACAGTCATGCGGGACCTAAGTTTGAGGGCAAATGCGATTCAAGCTTTATTTGGGTTAAGGCAGAGGCTGAGTATCTAACAGAGCAGATGTGACACAGGCTTGCATAAGCAAAAGGAAGTGCCATCAAGGGCAAAGCGTGAGACTCAATGCAATCAAAACACGAATGGATGGTGGGCTAATCGTGAGGCCAGGCCAGGGCCAGATGTTTAATATTTGTCATAACAAGCTAACGCCTGACCATGTAATAAAGACACAAGCACTGGGGCTTTCTGCATATGGCATTCTAATGTGTCATTTAGAAGGCTACACTGTGAAGTTGTAAGGCTGCCTGGTTCCATTTTAAATGGCTATCTTAGCTGATTGTTGGGGACAAACCTCTGTCTTCAATGGGTGCAGCAGTCCCCAGCAGCAGAACTAGCCTATTGTCACTTGACGGTGGGGAGGGTAGACAGAAGTTGTCTTCCAGCAATATGCACTTCCTGTATTGCATAGTGCTCCGCTCTATGGTGGCTCCAGTATGCCAACATGGTGAAGAGGGGATGTGGGAAATTACTACTGTGATGGGGGGGTGGGGCATGGGGGGGTGGTTAGGGGAAGAGTGGATCTAAAAGATCTCATGTTACAGCTGATGTTAAATCTGATGGGGTGAGCGTGCTGGTGGTGCGGGGGCCCCCACATAATCATCAGTGCTGTGGGGGAGGATTTTTTCATCTTGATTAATTTCATGTCAGCAGTTGATCTATTATGCTAGCTATACAGATTTTTTTTGTTTTGCTATAACCTCTCATTGTTGGCGCTCAATTGCAGATTGTTTCAATGCTAATAATCTTTGTTTGTTTGCCACTTTCCTTTGGCTCTTCTTCAGACATCAGTGGCCTGGCAGGATACTTACTTAGCTGGACGCATGATCCGTTTCTGTCTTGTTTATGTAGATTTTTCACATTGTCTTATTACCATAGTATCAGTGTGTTGAACACCCTTTTTTTTAAATCCTCCTAGCCCCAAGTGAAGGGATATTATTTTGAATGTTGTTAGTGGGAGAAAGCTCGGTTAAAGAGGTATGTTTTACGTACCGATCTGATGGCACTGCTAGGTATGTAGTACGGCAATTTTTATATGGTAAAATAATGTAATCTCAATTATCTAGTGGCATGCATTTTGGAAATAGAAAGTATTTTGTTACATATATGCCTACAGTAGTATACATTTACAGCTTAGATGCCTGAAGATGTGCATTTGTATAGTACGCACTTTGTCTAATGCAGATAGTGCCCTCAAGTATCGCCATACTTTCCCATCTATTTATGGAGATAAACAGATGGCGTGCCACTTACCAAATAATCTAGATGCCAAAACCATAAGAAAAAAGTCAATCACGATGGACAATAAAGTGGCTTTGCTCTTACTATCCATTTGATGCGGGTGAATATAAGGGACTACTAGCATTCAGTTACAAACTGACCTGCAGCAATCTAGCTATTCGAGCTCTGGGCCTCTTGTGAGCAGAGTCTGCCAAGTGCTTGTTCCCCAAGCACATTACCATTTGCTATATAAAGAATGCTTTAAAAATAAAACTGATGTACATCTTAACTTAGAGGATCTTATTTTTACCATGGAAAAACTAAATGTGAGGAATTTGTTGACATATAGTCCCACTGGAAAATGTTAAGGCTCCAGGCACTATGTGCCTTACAAAACGTATTGCACACATTTGATGATGATTTTTGACTACATATGAAATGTACAAAATGGGCTGGTCTATGGCTATGAATAATCTAGTGACGTATAGACTAATATAAGTAGTAATATCTTTCATACCACCATCTAGTCTAGAGAGAATGAAAACTGACTTTTGTGCATTTTTAACATTTTCCCTACTTTCACTGATGTGCAAAACACTTGTTTAAGCATGTGCCAAACTTGTGGGAAATATGTGGATAGTATGTCTTTCTAGCTTGCATATGTGAATAACCATATGAACAACAATAGTGTGTCAGACCTGCTGTTCCACCAGTCCATATTCTGTCTCTGATGGTGGCCAGTATCAGCTGCTTCAGAAGGTGTTGCACGAAATCCTGCTGTAGTCAGGTATAGCTATTATGGGTCTGAGCTGTAAAACAGATGTCTGAAAGAGTGGTAACTTTGACTAATCTTTTCAGTGACTATTGGTGAAATCCAGGCCCTATTGACCTCAATGGGAGTTTTGCCATTGACTTTAGTGAAGCCAGGATTTATATGGTAAATTGAAATTGGTCCGTTGCCTTTATATAAAGCCAGATGTAGTGGAAGTGCTCTATAAAGCTGAGTTGTCTGTGTAAATAGTTAATATATAAGGTGTGGTAGCTGATACTCAAGAAATACGCAGCATTGTTCCTATGTTTTGCAGACCCAATAAAACTTTATTGTTGTGCACTATAAAAAGCTTTTTGTGTGCAGAGCTTTACATTCAAGTCTTATGAATAGGATAATCTGATTCCCCAGCATATTCTCTTAGCCCCTACCAACTGGAAATTGGTTTAGGTTCTGAAACATAAGATTTTATATCTTTCAAAATTCTTAAAAATATATACTATTATAAGTCTGGCTATCTTGTTATCCATACATGTCTATTATCTCTTTAAATCTTGATATGTTCTTCACCTTAATTACATCACGTGATCATGATTTCCATAATCTAATCGTGCCTGGTAGAATTCGGTTCCATAGGTTGTCATTGAGGCATGGAAGAATGGGTGTGATGTAAAGGTGATACGGAGATGCTCATGGCTGGCAGTCAGTGTTTGAAGTCACTTGTCCCAAATCCCCACTGATAAAACAAAACCTTTATACCATACCGCACTATCATGTACTTGGCATATGCTACCTATTTTACAGAAGAACTGTTTTAGAAATGTTTCAAAGGAGAAACTCCAGTGGGGGCAGTAGCAAGTATTCAACTGCTCCTGTCACTGATACCTGCAGTAAGTGCTCCAATAATGTCTCTGTAATGATAAAATACTCAGTGAATTGAAGAGGTTGGAACACATGTTCTTCCATTCTCCTTTCAGCAAGCCACTGCAGGTTCTTTATTAAGCAAATATAAAATTAGATGTGAGCAGCCCCTATCTCCTAAAATTCATTTTTTCTGAGCAAAGTGTCAGATGAAGTCCAGTCCATCACTGCATCTGGCCTATCTGCTTATTAATGCAAATATCTATGGTGCACTGCACCTGGTAGAAAAGCTATGGAATGCTAATCTGGAATCAGAGTAAAGCATCCAAAATTGATTAATAAAGTGTTTAAGGAAGTGCCTGGCTTTAAGCATATGATTTGTTGGCTACTCTTATGCTTAACGCAAGGCACATGCGTAAGCAACTTGCAAAATACTGGTTTTCACATCAGACAATGACAGAAAAGGAAAAAGTAAAAATAACCATGAAAGCTTTTATTTAGAAAGCAATGTTTGCTTCACCATGATGTAATCCACTTAGGGGCTTTTCAGTCACTTTATTTATTGCTTGGTATCAAAAGAAATCAAACTGACATTGATTAAAGGCCATTGTGAATTGTAGTTAATGTTCATGTTATTCTTTGAATAATAGGATGCACGTTTTAGGGAGAAATTGAAATAATAGGAGGAGACTGGCACAGGAGGGAATCACAGTATGATGCAATCATTAAACAAGAGCATATATGTATAGATTAAAACAGATTTCCCTAGTCTGTGCATAACACACCAGACCAAAGTAAGCAATAATTTTAGTTGTACCAGGCATTTGAGATTTTTTTAAAAAGTGGTGGATAGTAAATAAAATAATGTTACAAGACTGGGTGGAATAATAACATTTCTGCTGCTTTTCCTCTTTGTCTCTGAGCCGTATCAGCATCCTCAGTTCCCCCACTGAGTTTTCTAGGTTACCGTGGAAAAACAGCTGAGCTAAAGTAGTTATGTGTTTACACTGAAAAAGGCCATTTATGTATCTTTGATCTCCCTACTGAACAATAACTGAAATGAACAGGGTTTGGGTAGGACAAGGGAACCTTAGTGATTGGTGTAGATTACATTAGTTCTGAAGAAAAAGGGTTCATCAGCCAACATTACCACAGCAACGAGAGCTTGAGGAAAGCTACAATGCATGGGTCTGGTCTGGCCCATTGGGTGGACCTCTGAAGCTGTATGGAACCCCATTGTCTTCAGGAAGGCTCTACATGGACAGTTCATATAGGGCTCATCTAAGAGGACCAGGGCTTATGGATATAGATTCACAATTCTGCTGTGTCTGGTTGCAGAATTGTGGGGTCCAGCCCATTTTAGAGAGACTGGCCACATGCAAAGTTCAGATGCAGATCTGAAATGTCCCCTATGTGTGGGAATACGTGGATGTAGGATTGGATTTGGATCTATTGCTAATAGTAACATAGAGTAGGATTCTGTCATAGGCTAGACAACACAGACAAGAACTCAAGTGGCAAATATTATGAGACATAGACCCAAGGCCCTGTTGTTGCAGTTTGATCTGCACCGGCAGACCCTTATGCCTGCACGGAGAGACCATTGAAGACAAAGGAGCTCTACATAGGCACAGAGGTTCATATGCACAGAACAGATTATATGGTTGGAGCCTACCTGATGCAGACAGGATCAGATGCAGAGCAAACATTGCTCTCACAGACACCTCTTGCAGCCTCACTGAGGTTAGGCTTGCATGTGTGTGTGTGAAGGCAGAATTTAGCTTAGTTTGTTTAAAGCTCCCATCTTGTGAATGAACCAAGAGACTTTGCGTTAATGCAAATGAATGATACCTTAGTTTGTTTCTTTCACTGACAGGGCTGTTGGAACAATTTGAATAGTGGGGGTGCTGAGAGCCATTGAGCCAAACTGTAAACCCTATATATGCTGGAAATCACTTAGGGGGTGTGGTAGCACCCCTAGTTCCAGCACGTGTGCTAACTGATCATGGAATGGGAGGATTCCAGACTTCTCCTTCAATTACATCAATTCTTACTAGCATTTTCACTCTGGAAAGGGCTTGGTTGACCATCTACTATTTATAAACAGGATCAATATATAAAATCTCTTCAACCTTATTAAAGCTGGAAAAATAGAAAACTTTTGAAGCGTGGGGCTCTCACCTAGCTCTGTATTTCTGACACTTCATCTACTACCAGATAAAGGAGCAAGGATCACAGAAGAATACTTCTAGCCAGGCCTTCTGAACAGGAGGGACTCTAAGTTTGTCAGCCACCGTAGCAGCCATTACATCCAACATGTGCCAAGAGTTTTGTTTGTACACAGAGAAAACAAAGGATGTAGAAATTGGCTACTCTTTTGTACAGTCTGAGCACAGAGGAAAGAGAAAGCCGTTGACGTCCAGACAACAGTGCACTTCTCAGACTGACATTTACACAATGCCTCCAAACTGCTTTGTTATGAGACTGAACATCAGGATTTAATGCTATACTGATTGGCTAATACTGTGGACAAAACTCTAGAATCATAGACACACTTTACTATAAGATCAGACTGTACTATGAGGACAGTTTGAACCTTCCCCCCCGAAAATCACACTTCAAACAAAAACACACTCCAACAGTTTTCTTAAGACACATGAGCAGGTTAGTCTTTCAGAACAGCTGTCTGTATGTCTCCATCAGGGTAATTAATAGTCATCTTGCACTGGAAATGAGCTAGTCCAGACATTTCTTACCTTATTCTTTTTATTTTCCTTGATCCCTTTTCCCCGGAGGTTTCCTGATATATGTTATTTTAATCAACCCTCTTATCTTTTTATTTCTTGTTGCCATAACAGTCTAAGTGTCTTTTTTGTTGCTGCGGTTGTCTCACTAATCCCTGATCATCTGCAAGACAGCCCATCTGGGTTAACACAGTGTGAGATGAGGCAGACGGGCATTGTCAGCAAAGCTTTCCTACTGCAGCAAGTGCGTTGCTGAAATCAGATGATTTCTAGGACATCTAGAGGGACAAAGCCTTTCTTCTTCCCACAGTAAACTCTGATGAAGCCATCATGTTCCTTTTCAGAAGTCACGCAGATCTGAAGTTAAAGAGGGGGAGAAATATTCAGATAACCCAGTGCTGTGATGAACAGCCACTTTATTCCATGAGTGAATACTTACTGCATGGGTGAGACTTTGTGCTTATAAAGCTTGTAAATAGAGCTGTCCCCTTTATATTTCAACTCAGAATGTAAGAAATTTCACCTCCATATATAAAGTGATCAATGGTTTCCTTTTGAAAGGCCAATACACACATACAGTTTTCACAGACATCCGTGGGAGCGCTGTCTTCAATCAAGCGTTTTGAAGCAGGGCCCGTCACTTTGTGTGTGTTTGTTTAGTGCCTATGACAGCATCTGGACTCTACTAAATGTTAAATAACATATTCTCTGAAATGACTAGTTCTTTTAGATATTGAGGTTTTGAGGGCCCAGTTTGAGCCTCCTTTGAGAGGCCTGCCTTTTACAAATTTCTGAGCAACTGCCCTCTAAGAATCAGACCTTGTAATGTGTTTCAACTGGGCATCCAACAAATAAAGCACCCCACATCCCTTTAAAAAAATTAAGCCAACAAGGTACAATGTGGCACTAAGATCCATACACGTCCAACAAACAAGCTGTTCATATCAAACAGGGATCAAAAGTGATGCATAAAACAGATGTTTTGACTGCAGTGACGTGGAGCACTGAAAGGTCTCTCATGGTCTCACACCCACACCAAACGAACTATCACTCCATGGTGTTGTTTCTGTAGAGGGGAGAATACGCTGCCAGTATTTGCAATATTTAGTTACAGTTAGTCAGAGGGCATGCAACAAACACGTGGCCCTAAAAACGTATCTAATTGCATAATTTTCAGCAGCATGATTATTTATGTTACCATAGTACCCAAATGCCTTGTCTCAGATTAAGGGCCAATTCTGATAGGTGCTGTACACACATATAGGCCCAAATCCTCCAAGGTATTTAGGTGCCTAACTCCTAATGGGCATAATTCTTCATGGGTAAAAGAAAAATCACATAGTCACAAAAGTCTCATTTCATCACCCCCTGCAATAACTGGATGATGGCAGGTTGGGCTTTCAAAAAGTTTTAGCCCCCACTGCTGTCAGTGGTAACATAGAGATTAAGGCTACAAGGGAGCATTAGGCCACCTACTCTGGGCTCTTGTATATAGCAGGCCACTACATTTCATCCAGTTACTGCTGTGTTGGACCCAGGAACTGGGATTAGACTAAAGCCTTTTAGTATTTAGACTAAGATGTTTTGTGCCACAGGCAGAGCACAGGAGAGAGGCTGAGATCTCACCAATTCCCAAAGCCCCTGTAAAGGCAGAGAAATGATTAGGTAGCATATGCCCAAATGATCCTAGCAGCTGAGCCATACTCAAGGCCACAGAGGAAGGTGAAAAAAAATCCTAGGTTCCTGAAAATCTGATTCATGGGGGAAATTCCTTCCCAATCCCAGATCTGCTGATCAGCTGGACTCTCAACCCACGAGCAAGATACACCAGCTAGGCATCTATGAAAGAGCCTCTGGCACCT
This sequence comes from Mesoclemmys tuberculata, assembly GCA_007922155.1. NCBI lineage: Eukaryota > Metazoa > Chordata > Testudines > Chelidae > Mesoclemmys > Mesoclemmys tuberculata. The sequence continues at coordinate 76,975,561 of ML675603.1, read as the reverse complement.
CAGAACACCAGGCCATTCTGTCCAGTGGCCTGGTTCCAGCTGCAGTCAATCCCTGATGCTTCAGAGGAAGGCAAAACCCAAATCAGCTGGCCAATTGTGCACTGGGTAAAAATATTCCTTCTTGATCCTTGCATGCGAATGCCTGTCTGAATAAATTTCTCTTGCAAGCTTCTCTGGTTCCTTCCAGCTGGCGCTATGCCTCCTCTTTCCAGTGAAGAGGAGGTATGGGGGCAGAAATGGGCATGGCCATAGCACACTGTGCTCTGGCAATCTTTTGTTAGACATCAGGTCTTAGGAGGCTGCAGCAGCTGCCAGATCTTAGATCACCCCTGAAGGTTCTACAAGTTGTGCAGAGAGCCAGATCAGCTCCTAGCAACCTCAAGGACTGGGAGAATGTAAAGGTGGCTTTAAGCTATTTTTTTTCATTCCTTCACCTCTCTTGGATCTTGCATTGTCAATAGCTGACCAGCCTCAAGTTGTAATCCATACACCTGATTCTCATCTTGCTTTGGTGTAAATCAGGAGTAACAGGAAGTTGGTGGAGTCAAAGCACTGTAAATAGCTTCTAAATTAATGGAGCCCGAAGCCCTGTATTTCTAACAGCTGTCAGTATAGATTCGGATCCTGCACAGTGCCTCAGCTGTTACACGGACCTAGTGCTGCTGATAAATGCAAACCAATATTGTGGCTATGGGGGAAGTGTGAGACTACTGCTAGCGGGCACTTACAGCCTGCTGTATCAAATTGGAATCTGCTTAAAATGGCAACTCCTCACGCTGACCTGTTCATACATGGGAGGCTGCCATACTACCTAAACAAGTGAGCAGCTGGGAAGCGACTCCCCAATGAACTAGCAACACAGACATTGAAAAACTGCCTGTGGTTCAAAGGTTAGAACTGGTATAAGTGACCATTTCTCAAGCGATTTCTGAGATAGCAGGTGGTCCTAGCCGCAAACATGCTCTAATATTAGAAAGCCACTTCCCAGTTCTTTGTTCCCATTCTATTTAAAAAAAAAATTGCTGGGATTTGGCCTGTTCCCTGAACTTGTCAGCATATTCTGACCCTGAAGAATTCTTGTCCATCACTTTTTCCTTAACAGATGGGCAAGAGGAATGATTAGGAAATGATCTTTTAAACTGCAGAGTTATTAATATTTTACAACTCACATGAGTCCTATACTTTGCATTTAGCCATCAGAGAAAAAGGCTCAAGTGGAAAATTCCCCTTGTCAACTAGCAACGTGAGCTTTCCCTGATGTCTCTTATTTTCCCCTCAGAATGTCCCCCTGGCACCTGCATGTGTCTGGACGACGTTTCTCATTGCCATACCATGCCTTGGTTTCCATAGAATAGTAATTTGGATACAAACTCACTACCATTTCTAGTGGGAATTTAGAACTTCAGAAAGGTATCAGATTGACCATCCTGGAGGCTGATGCCCTCTATTTATCTGTAAAACTGGTGTGGCCATGTAAGCTTCCCACTGTAGTTCTGCCAATTCATTTCAATCCTGGCCTGACAGCACCAACTCTGTGGACCAAAGGAGTGTAGTTCAATCTTTCCATGCCCATTCATTCCTTTTGCCTCTCAACTGTAACGGCCAGCCAGGATGCCATTTGTGGAGATGGTTTTTGTGCCCACTAGCTCCCTAGCATTTGGACTCACAGCACCACCTCATTTCACACAGGTCACCAAAGAACGTTCTGATGGTCATGACTACTAATCCAGGCTGGGTTTGAATTACTAACACACTGATGCCAGGCTCCAAAGTCCATTCCCAATCCTCTGTGCTATCCAGTCAGTCCCTTTTGTACAAAAGGGACACAGATTTCACGTTGCCATGACATTGAGACCTTTAGTTCCACGACTGGCCTTCAGGAGTATCTGCCCTCCACCAATCCAAGGCAAGTTATTTTGGCCTAAATTTTCAAACATGACTAGTGTTTTGGGGGAAACCTCAGTTTTGAGTTTCTAAGATACCTTAAAGCGGCCTGGTTTTCAGACAGTGCTGAGCAACTACCCAGTGAAAATAGGTCGCTTTACAGCATTTCAGGTTGGGAGCTCAAAAACTGTGCCACCTAAAAATCACTAGTTACTTTTGAAAATGTAGTTTTATGTGTTTTGAGGCTTGGCTTGGAGCATGCTCCATGAGTTTCAGTGTGCTTAGGGACAGCAAGGACTAAAGTTGTGTTAGTACAAGGCCCTGAGATTCTATCCATTATTGGGGTTGGGTGCTAAAATAGCATGGCTGTACAATATAGCCATGTAGCAGTGTCAAATTATGAGTCACTACAGACGCTAAGTTCTGTAGTTGTATTAAATGCAATGGCTCTTTTCTGGGAGGCTTTTCATGTAATAGAAACAATTTACATTGCTGTTTCAATTAATGCATTGATTATTCTGATTTGTTATTCAGATTTCTCTTATTATTCCTCTATGATTTGCTGAACTGTACATTATGGAAAATTAGAACTCCACTTTTTGAAGACATCTGCATAGCCAAGAAGCAAAGAGTTGGGTTAATGACAGACTGTTAGCATTGGTTATGAATTTCTTTGCCACCTTAGACGTTTTGGATCACAGAAGTTTGACTTTTTTGAAGCACAGGAGGACCAGATCATGAGCTCACATAAACTGGAGTAGCTCTATAGATTTCAATGGAACTATTTCAATTTACATGAGCTGAAGATCTGGCTCAAGGCATTTTTTCAGTGTTCATTTCCTTTATTTTAAATAGGAAATGAGCGAGAATAAAAAACAGAGGTTCAAACAAGAGATTATTTGGAATCCTTTAAAGGCCACTATAGTAAAAATGTTGATTTTATTGTTAAAGTTAATGCTATTTTCCAAACATGGATCATGTAATGATATATATCTAGGTATGTTTCAATAGGCAGACTTTCTTTTTATTTTTTGAGCAGAGGTTCATTTAAGACCTGCTAACATATAAGGATAAGTCTCAGAATATGTGTTGTTGAACTAATATGCTGGATTGGACATTTCAGCTGGGAGAAGGTTTTTCACATCCAAATGAAAGGACAATCTCAAATGGAAAAGCTGACACAACCAGCATTGTGCAAAAGTTTTGTTTCAAAATCTGAAAACCTGCAAAAGTTGGCTAGCTTTGGTTTCAAATTAAAAAATATGGGGCTGTTCTTTCTGTCTTGAAAAACACATTTCTTTTCTAGAAAGTCATATCTTTTATTGGACCAACTTCTCTCACCAACAATAACTTAGTCCAATAAAAGATATTACCTCACTCACCTTGTCTCTCTAACATCCCAGGCCCAATGTGGCTACAAAACTGCATACAACTTTTTTTCTAGTAGGCGCAGAACTGAGCCCTATATATAGCAAATTTTCTTCTGAACCAGTTTCAACACGCACGAGTCTGTCACTGAACCCTAACATGAGATATGTAGATGTCTTTGAAGAATGCTTTTTTTCCCAAGTTGAGTTTCATCCTTCATAGTGAATTTTTCAAGAGCTCTTTTGTGAAGCGGAACCCTTACATAATGCAAGAGAGGAAGGCGCAAAACATGCTCTTTCCCTTCTCCCCCTTAGCATCTGTCTACACAGACCACAGAAGCAGGCCTCCAAGGCCAGATCAACAGTCTCGGGCTAGCTCGCTTCATCCTCATCACTAGAAATAGTGATGTAGACAGCGCTTTGAAGCTGTAGCTCGGAGTGGGGCTCAGGATCTGAAGCCCACCCCAATCCCCAGGTTTCAGAGCTCAAACTCCAGCTCAAGATGCAATGTCCAGGTGCTGTCTAGACCGCTATTTTTAGAGTGCTAGCAAGAGCCCTATTAGCCTGCAGCTGTCGAGCTAAGAGTCCTGCTTCTGCAGGCTGTTTAGACATACCTTTAGGTCAGCTTTGCCATAAAGGTTTGGATGAACCTGAAACTCGAAGTGCTTGAAACCATGCAAAGCCAAGACACAGACAGACTTGCCCAGGGTGTGTAGGATGATGAAACCATCTTTGCCTGTCTGAAGATAGCCTGTATTTTGGCCTGTCTATGATTCTGAATTTTTGCTGCTGATTTAATATTGTGCATACAAAAAATTCCTCATTTTCTGCACGAAGCACTTTCTGGTTTGTGTATTCACTTCCTGATGTGCATATAGAACTCCCACAAATGTAGCAGGGAGTTATGTTCAAGCATCCACAGGAGCATCCTCTAGTTTGAAAGGTCTTGGTGATAAGCACTGTATTAGAAAATGAGCAGCTCACATTACATTCAATGGGCCAGCTCTCTGTTGGTGTAACTACATTAGCTTTATGGTCACAAATGCTTTTAGCATGACTTCTGTGCCAGCACAGAATTTGACCTAGTTAATTTACATTCATATAAAATGAGGAGAATCTTTGCTAATATAATTACATTAATTTGTTAAATGAATTGTGTGCTTTTTCTAGCTAAAGAGAAGCCTGAGCTCTGTGTTTGGGACCGAAGAACCTCTCCTCTTCCTTCAAAAGGTAGTTTGGCACAAGTGGTGAACCTGTGTATAGTATGTATATTGGCCTCACTTGTGTCCAAAGCTGAAAAATGTTAAGTATTTTCCAAAAAACATATCAAAAGGAATGAAAATTTTCATTTCATTCAAAATTTTCCACTGAAATTTTTGGCTTTTAGATTAGCCAAATCTGTCCAAATGGATCTTTATTGTTTTGAATTTTTCCTCTCTTGCCCTCCCCCCACCTTTTCCTTTCCCTTTTTCTATTTACAGTGGCAAAACAGAATAAAGGAATGGAGAGAAAGTGAGAAATATTTAAAAAAAAATAAAAAATTGATTTTTGAAAAGTAAACAATGTTTTAATGAAAAATGTTACAAAAACTAAAATTTTCCTCACAAAAAATTGTATATTGCCCTCTTTTTTTTTTTTAGCAAAAAAGTTCAATGATCCAGTATTGTGCCTGGAAACTACAGCCCTGTGTGGGGCTCAGACCACCTTAGGGGGCGTTCCAAGACAAAGAGTGGGATTCGTGGGGGAATTATGACTGAATGACAGTTGTGGAAGTTGTGCAAGGTGCTGTGAAGGTTCCTTGCACCTCCCCTTCCGCATCTCTCTGCTGTGGCTGGTTAAATTTTACCCCCCACATTTATTCCTTCATTAGATTTTGCTCTCAGTCTCTACACTTTTTCTCACATCTCTCTGCATTTACCTGTTCAACTCTGTCTGATCTCTGTACTTTATTTTTCACTGAACATGTATTTCCCCAGCCTTTGCAAAGGAGAAAAGAGAACTCCATAGCATTCAGGATGAACTTCAGTGAGTGCATGGGTTCAGAATTAAGCGGGACAAGTTTGCTTGCCCTTACTAAAAGGAAATGAAGGGGTTGACAGACAGGATGAATTAGTCCACCTCTGTTCACTCAGATATTAAACTGAAACAATAAGCTGCTCCTGATGACAGCTCCAATACAATCCTATTATGAAAGGAGAACAACAGGATGGTCTGGTGTTTAAAGACAAGTGTCAGATTTTATATCTGACCATTTGGAAATTATAATCCTATGGGAAATGATACAAGAAAATTGGCCTAAAGCATTTACAGTGGTAATCATGTTTACTGACGTGTTTAACATTATAATCTGATTTAATCGTGCAAATCATCTGTCAATGTACCTTCATGTTGACTCATCAAATTCACAGGGCTAGATTCTCCACTCCTTTCCCCCTTACCTAGTCATTTACATCAGCGCAAAGTGGAATAAACTACTATCCTGATTTTTCCATCCTTTTGCACAGAAGTAAATAACCACACAAGGTGCAGGATAGTGGAAAATCAGGCCCATGATGAAGGAATTTGCATTAATTTACTGTGATGGTAGAAATCTTCATTCAGATTCTCTCACTTTAACAGTTCCAGTGTTGCATAATGTACTTGCTGCAGGAGGACAGTCAAAATATATTCTGAGTACTGCTCTTGCAATATCTTCTTTACAGGGATGATGTTGCCACTGAATGTTAGTCCTTAGACATTCTTCTATAGCAAAGGGGTGAAAAATCCCAACCCCCATCAAACTGAAGTATTAAGAAACATCAGAAGCAAATGCAACATTAAAGAAACATTAGGAGTCAAATTCTACACTGATTTAGACTCCTCCATTCAACCGCATTAAGATCAGTAGCCTTGCAGAGAGTGCAAGTCAGCAGAGAATTTCATCCCTAGGAATATGAGATGTGATGCAAATCGCCAAAGGAAAGAAAAAACCTACACTGAAATTTAACTTGAATGCTATGGGGTTGTCTTTCTGCTTAGGAGAGGCTGGAGAAGAGGAGTGAAGAGGGAGAAAACATGTTCAGTGAAAAACAGAGCACAGAGATCAGGTGGAGTTCAAGAGAGTACAAGTAAGCTCAGAATTTGGCCCCTAGGAATATGAGATGTGACGCAAATCACAAAAGGAAAGAAAAAGCCCCACAAAGAGGGGAAAATAATTAGCTCTAACAGGATGCATTGAGAAAGATTTCAAGCTGATGTCCCTTTGTATCCAAGAACCTAGGCTATGTTTTCGCTTAGTTGTTCGTTTCCTTAATTATATTAGTGTGTTTATATCACAGTGTTTGATGTTCTTTTAATGGAGATTTTGGGCCAAAATTTGCTTTCATTTACACCAATGCAACCCTATAGAAGCCCTCCATTGACTTCAACTGAATCCATTCAGTGTCTGGGAAAAATAGATCTAAAATCAAATCTGAAAAAAGAACACACCAAAGGCATATCCTCAAATGAAAGATATGCCCATCATTTTGTGTGTAAAAATATTAAAATGGAGGCATTGATAAAAGACCTACAAAGTGAATAGTTTGGGTGAGTCCAAACCGATATACAGTGAAAAATACTATACAGGGGTGACTTTTAATTTTAAAAAAAAATCATTGTGTAGGAATGAGGAGGAAGAGGTGGCACAAGGAGCTGTAGAATGATAAAGCATTTGAAAAGGATAATTAAAAGATATTTTAAGGATGCTCAGTGTCACTTTAACTTCGCTCCCTTTGAAAAGTCATTGGGAATTGGCATCAATGGGAGTCAGGTAAGGTACAATTCAAATCACTTTTGAAAATCCCATTTTGAATGATTTGGAATCCACTTGTTGTTCACATATTACCCCATGTAACAGCATTCCCATCACTGTAACCCTCAGCATCCCTTTCCCTCTTATTGTCTGTTAAATACATTTGTTGAGTGTTGTCTTAAATTAAGCCCCAGTTCTGCAACAAACTTACACATGTGCTTAACTTTATACACTGTGTGTTGTCCTCTTTGGAGTCAATAGGACAAATCACAGGGTATAAATTAACCACGTCCATAAATGCGACTGAGGATTTAGACCATAAACTCTTTGAGACAAAGACTGTCTTCCCAGGTGTTTGCTAGAGCCGGTCGGAATTTTCTGACAAAACAATTTTTAATGGAAAACAGTGATTTGTTAAGACTGAACCAGTTTGCAGGAAAGGGTTGGTTTTGACGAATCTTCTGATTCAAAACATTTTGGGGAAAAAAAAGTTTTGAAACCATTGAAACATTTTGTTTTGAAATATTCAAAACAAAAAGTTTCATTTTCTGGTTCAAAATGACTTTGTTTTGAAATTTTAGTTTAGTTTCAAAATTATTGAAAGGAAACATTTAGATCGACCTGATCTGAATTTTTTTTCAGATGATCTGTTCATGCAAGTATTTGAGATTTTGACTTTTCATTCCAATTTGGCACATGAGGAAATTTCAAAGTTTTGAAAACTCTCAGTGGATGAGAAAACAGCTTTCTATCCAGCTCTAGTGTACACACAATGAGGCCATGATCCTGGCTGGGCACGAGGTATTACCACAATACAAATAATAGTTAGTGAAAAAAATACTATGTGCTGTGAAAGAGTCTGCTCATGGTTTCTTTGCAAACCCAAAGCTTCTAATGAAATCAAGCAGATTATTGGGTTCACAGATTACAGGTACGCAGGGAATGTAATGCACAGTAAATAGTGTACTTCACTTACCTGGTTCTCTTTCAGAGTAATCTGTCCTTGCTCCTTGCATCCGATAAATGTTCTGATGCACTTGAAAATTTTTTCATCTTGTTGCACTCTCTGAACAAAATTAGCAGGAAAAAATCCTATTCTGTCCTCAATTCTCCCCTATGGAGCAAGCACATTGACAAAAGAATGACCTTCATACTAATTATAAATACCCTTAATTTATTTTGTTAAGGGATATAGAGTTTTGGCTCGCACCTTCCACCAGTCTTCATTAGAGTCCTCAAGCAGTGTGATCATATCACCTGGTCTGTAATAAGAAAAAGCAGACGTAGGGACTGTTGATTAAGATGTGTCTTAATTGTAACACGGCATCAGTATTCACAGTGAAATGCTACTATAAAGGTAGCCCAATCTTGGTCATTATATCTGATTAATCACTGCATGTGTATCCATGAAGCAACGAGAACTTCCTAAGTCAGACACAAGCACAGAAACAAAATCTCCATATTCCAGGTGAGAGTGGGTCAAACTCTGCTCTCAGTAATACAAGTGCAAAGCCCATTAATGCCAAGGTGGTTGGACCATTGTAACTGGTTGTAAAATTTGTCCCATTGAGTTCTCCTGTGCATTTTGGTACCAAGGCAACAGGTCCTGAATGGCTCTGTTGATACTCCCATAAGCTATAACACTTTTTACCTGCAGCTGAGTGGGAACAAACACCTTAAGATGCAGAATGAAGTTGATGGAGCTGGACTGATACATACCAGCAGATGATCTCTTTTTTACATTGGCTCATGTTAGAGGCAGTCTGGCAGAGCCTAATGCCAGGGAGAACACTCAGAGAGATTTTGTCTCACAAGCATAATCTCTAGCCCAGCAACCCGATGCATGGAGTGGGAGAGTGTATGTATGTGACATCATTCCATAGAATGGTGCTGTCTTCTCCTTTCTGCATTCTGTCCAGTGAGCCATGGACTGGTGAGGGTGGATGTTGGGGACAAACGGCCATGACCTTCTTTTTTCCCCCATCTCCTTTGGTGTGATTTGCACCCATAGGGCTAAAAAGGAGGAGTTTGTGTGCTCCCTTGAATGGAAGAACTACTATTGTGCCTGGCTAATACGGAGCAGGCACTTGGCAGAGAGAAGGCTTGTTCAGCCCTCCCCTAACTTCATCCATTGTAGGGTCAGACACAATATGGCCCTAAGGTTTGATCCACACAGCATCTGGGTCCTACTCCCATTCAAATCAATGGAAGTTTTGCTATTGACTTCAACAGGAGCAGTAAAGGATATATTAAACCATATTTCACAGTACTTCAGCAATTAGAACCTGACATCCCAGTTTACACAATCCCCTCCCCTCCTCTCTATGGAAAGTTCAATGTAACAAGATGACAGCTCCCGAGTGATGTATTTTTGCTTCCAATTTAGTCTGAAACTGTTTAGAAATACATTTGTAACCATGTTTACATGAAGGCATTAAATATTGTTGGGACACAGAATCTTTTCCACCATAATCTCATGCTGTACTGCTAAAGGAAGGCAGCAGGAAACCAGTTATATTTAACTGACAAATGTAATTAATCCGCAGGGATGTAATTCTACCCAGAAATGTCTTTTTGATTCAACTGGGACATATTTACCTTCATAATTCGTAGACTCATGATGTAATTGCTACGTATCATAATCCAGCTGTCTTGTTGCTACCTAGGGCTGGGAGGATAATTCGGCCAGAAATATTAACCTGCTCAAACTGGCCAGATTTGAGTCTGCTGGGCTCATCCCTAATACCGTAGCTTTAGTTCAGCAGATATATGAAGACCCACTTTGACCCTGCAGCAAGTTGTTACACAAACATCACACACTTCCCAATATGACCAGCTCCAAGGAGATCTATCCTGCTTGGTATGAGCCTTTGACTTCAGGGGGATTTGGAACAGGCCCTGTGAGACTGGACAAAGCAGCACTAGTGCTGGGTTACAGTAAAAAGTGCTAAAGAGAAGATATTTGAGCTAGATGATCTGTAATTCAAACCAACATTCCATGTACTGTACATGAAAACACACTGGCAGCCATTCACCATCTTGAGATCCTCATCATTCTCTTTTCCTGAGACTTAATCTCTAGGACGGGAAGGGGAGGAGGGAGCAATCAGTTAAATAAAACTTCCAACATTGTCACTAGAGCTGGTCAGAAAATGGGATTCTTTTTCCTGTGGAAATTTTTTATGTTTTGTCAAAACCCTCCAAATTTAAAACCTGATATTATTTCAGTTTTTGGTTGCAAAAAACTGAAAAAAAAATTTGGTCAAAACAAAGTTCCTTGTTTTCTGATTAAAAAAAAATCAAAAAGTTCAAGGAAAGCAAACACTTTCCACATAAATATTTATTTAGTGGAAAATCCAATTTTCTATCAAAAAATTTTGACAGAAAAATTTCAACCATCCCAAAAGAGACTTTGTCATTCAGGTGCCTAAGTCTCCTTAAAAGTTATTGAATGGGACTTAAGGCATAATTTTCAAAAGTGGAAAGTGGAAATTTTCACTGGACTACAGCTTATAAATGGTTTGAAAATTTTACCCATTATTGTCTTTGTAAAAACTTGTCCCCAACACTGTATCATTTTCATAAGTGGAAAGAGGGAAGGGCATGTAATTACAAAGCTGAGAGACCATGTTTATATAAGTAATATAATGGAAAAAAGCAAAGCAAAAAAAAAAAAATTAAAAGTACAACACTAATTTGAGTCTGCCCTATTCTCAGTTTTCATGAGTCAAATCAGTAAGTAAATATGTCAGCGCTTTACCTCATTTCCAAGTCTTCATTCTCTTGGGGTACAAATTTGTACAAGGCCACATAGGTGTTCATTTGTAATGTGTCTTTATAAAGAGGTTCCTTTAAGGGAAAAAAAATAGATAAGAGAAACTGTAAGTTTCTGGCTGACAGAATTGCTATGCTCTGCATAAAACTGAGCCTGAGGTGAAATATTTTGGCTTCAGATCTGAACTTTATTAAAATTTGGGGCCTTTCAATCCAGGATTTCAGTTCATCCCATTACAGACAAAGGGACAAGATTGCACAACTGGCTTTCAGTCAAATAAATGTTTACATTTTAAGAAGGTGTTAAAGGATAAACAGGACTTCTGAAGTTTGCAATAATTAGATGCTATAGAACAAGTTCAAGTTCTGGCAGAGCTGACTCGGCCCTTCATCCTCCAGAAGCGGATAAAGCAAGGTTTGCACAGTTTACTATTTGTGTGTATTTTGGGTGAGATTTAAAAAAATAAAAAGTGCTCATTGCTTTATGTTAAGGGCTGAATGCTGTGTGCCCAGCAGCGTATTACTGTCATTATATAGCATCATAGAAATATAGGGCCAGAAGGGACCTCAAGAAGTCAACAAGTCCAGTCCCCAGCACTGAGGGAGGACCACATAAACCTAAACCATCTCTGATAGGTGTTTGTCAAACTTGTTCTAAAAAATCTCCAATGATGGGGATTCCACAACCCCACCCAGTAGAATAGGAAGTTTTTCCTAATAGTTAATCTAAAGCTCCATGCTTCAGATTAAGCCCATTACTTCCTATCCTCCCTTTAAAAGACATGGAGAACAACTGATCACAGTCCCTTTTATAACAGCCCTTAACACATTTGACTGCTAAATCTCAAGATTAAACATCCCCAGTTTTTTTAACCTTTTGTCATAGGTCAGGTTTTCTGTACTTCTTTGATTTTTGTTACTCTCCTCTGAATTCTCTCCAATCTGTAAATTGTCCACATCTTTCTTAAAGTGTTGTGCCCAGAACGGGCCTCACCAGCACTGAGTAAAGCAGGATAGTTACCTCCTGTGTCTTACATACAACACTCCTGTTAATGATATTATCCTGTTTCACAACCGCCTCACATCATAGACTCATATTCAAAACTGCAAAAAAGACACAGGTCCTTTTCAAATTACCGTATGTCAGATTCTGGATTGTGTGGTGTCATTTTTATGCTGTCACAGCTGTCCAATTGCTCCATTGTAATCACATTCACATTGCTCTGGCTCATGTGCCATAGCCCTGGTCTACACTTAACTGGAGAGTCAGCAGCAGTCGACGGGAGTTACGCAAGCTACGCAGAGTAACCTGTGTAACTCCCATCGACTGCTTTGCTTCCCTTCTGCACACTGTCTTCACTACACCGTGCTGACGGGAACTGTGTTCCCGTTGACGCAGCGATGCCACTTGAGGGGTGGATTACCAGCATCAATTGATCCAGAAAGATCGATCTGATGGCAGCCGCTTTGCCGCCGTCAGTATAGACATACTCATAATGTTTGTGTTCACCGTGCCAATTAATAATGCTCAGCCATGTTCTTTTCTGTAAAAATAATCCTCTTCAAATCAATTAACATTTTCACTATACTTTCACTAAATCTTTGCCCATACCAGGGTACTTATCATCTTGGAGTCTACTGCAAAGTCTGCCGTGCCATTTTCTGAGTAGGTAAACACTGAAATAAAACAAAACACATAACATTTGTTAGGAACAGCTGGGGGCCATTCACCTCATGATCCCTGCCTTTTTATATATTCTATTCTATTCTATTCTATTCTTAATAAAAAAAGGACATTATTGAGAGAGGTAGTGAAAAATTAGAAAGGGAGGATCAGGAGAGAGACATGTGTATGTATATATGTATATCTCCTAATCCTCCCTTTCTAATTTTTTAACTACTTCTCTCAAAAATGTCCTTCTTTTATTAATCAGTCTTTTGTATTGCAGTTGCACGTATAGGCCCCAACCAAGTCAGGGGGGTCCATTGTGCTACACATTGTACAAACAAGTAGTACAAGACAGTCCTTGCTTGAAGAATTTACCATCAAAACCCATAACATAACAGGTGGGAAGGGAAAATGTCATGAAGCTAGTCAGTGGTGGAACTGGAAATATAGCCCAGGTCTCCTGTCCCTGAGGCCAATGAAATTCTGGCAGCCTTAGTCACACAGAGTAGCACATTACTTTGTGGGTAATTCCACTGAAATCAGTAGGTCTACACAAGGAGTGAGGTCCCACTCAGGGTTAACAAGGGTATCAGAATTTAGCTGAATCTACTGCAATTGTTTCATGAGCTAATTTATCCACCTTTGCTTCAGCTGCCTTCCCTGCTAACATCAGTTGCTTTATTACACTGACTGTGTTCCTTCTTGGCTCTCTAAGAACAGTTTCCTAATTTATAAAGCATGGTGTCCCCTACTTTTGGGCAAAGCTCAGACATGGTTTTAGTAGATAGAAGCCATCAACTGTTATGGATCTAAGTGACTTTTCGAAAAGTTGAGTCCTTGAGCTGGCTTATATTTGTTGTTAGAAAATATGAAATACAAGTCAGAAATCTCCAAAAGCAGTTATATTGTTATTGGTATTTTGTTATACAATTGTTAGTGATTGGTCTGTGTGTTTTTGTCTTCCTTCTCTGTGGTTTAGTTTAATGCTTTCAGAATAATAAAAGCAAGGAAGCCAATGCACTTCTGCCTCCCCAGTGGTGCTTCATAGTGTAAAATGAAAGCCAGATGAGAGTCTTGGAATTTAAGGGAAAGGTTCAACAAGCCTGTGGTAGTAAACCTCCCACTATGAGAGTGAGTTGTATTTCTAGGTACCCAGAAAACTAAGTGTTAATTGTTGGAGTGTAGGGATGAGGGATGAATTGGTAAGTGCACAGGAAAGAGAGAGACGGACAATAAATACATACACACAGAATGGGGGTGGGTGAACCTGAAGAAATTTGGATCTATGCTCTAGTCACAAAGTTCAATGAACCTTGAACACAAACTGCATAGCGATGGTGCAAATGCCACCTTGTGATCTTGCTTCTGCTGCACCTAACTGGAAAATGCCAATGTTCTGTTTAGTTTACACAGAGCTCTTCTTCAGTTCTGGAGAAGAGCTCTGTGTAAGTTCAAAAGCTTGTGTCTCTCTCCAGCGAAAGTTGGTCCACTAACAGTTATTACCTCACCCACCTTGTCTAGACTTATGCCATTCATAACATGAAAAGGCTTTACAAAATTTCAGCATGCATTTCTGACCTGCAAAGTATATAGCCTTCCTGTTCATCAGATCAGCCACCTCTGGGTATTCAGGGTAATTTTGGATTTCTCCATTGACAAAAATAAAATCTTACTACGATTTTTACTCTGGTTAGCAATACAGAATTAACTGTGCTAGGAGAGCATAAACTGAAGTCTATTCCTTGTGCATTGACAGAACTGTATACTAATTGTGTTTCTTTCTGGAGATTGTTTCCTACATCTGAATCAGAAAATTCTACACAGGATTGCACAGGTGTCTTTTACAGAATTATTTGGCCTGCAGAACTTTTATTACTGGTCATGATGCATGTAAAGGAATGAGATCAATTGACTTCAAGTTGACAGAGTTGGCAGTTAGAAAATCCATCTTTTCATTTGTAAACTGAGAACATTTGATACTGCGCGTGCGTTAGGATAGTAGAGAATCAATTTTCCTTTGAAATTATTGCAATGAATCCATAGAATTGAATAAACTAGTCCATGTTTACTGTGCCTTCTAGACTTCTGCATACTCATACATTGCTGGTTTACTCCACCTGTAGGGTGTAGTAGCATGATTTAGAATCACTAGAGTTATGCCAGTGTAAAGCTGAAGCCATGCAGTGGTGAATAATGCCCAAAATATTTTATATTAGTTCAATCTCTGTCTAGCTCCTGCCTTCTGAATATTACTGGGAGACATAAAACTAAAGGCCATCTCTACACAAAGCAGAAATCCATCTGTTTGCCCTTGCAGCACCAGGAAAACCACGCAGGGACTCTGCCAGCATGAAAAGGGCCTTACCATTTCCATGATCTGTACAAACAACACAGGCAGTTTATTAAAATCTACCAAGAGGAAATATGTGGAGCAAGTGCTGCATAATTTATACATGGGGCCTCTGAAGGATGGATCGTAAAAAGAAAGCTGATGCTGATCAAAGGAATCATTAATGTGCTGAGGAAGTTATTTGGAGATTTGACACATGCTGAGTTCTTTAAACTGATCTCTTTGAGCAAGTTTCTTGATGCCTCTAAGTCATGCAGATCCCATAGAAAAGTTTCTTACAGGCTCAAAAATAAAGGAGGTATATGATGAAAAAGAAGCGATCTAAAAACCCAGGGGCAAAATGAAACTCAGGGAGACTGGATTCTTAACAATTGGCCAGGTTGGGTTATGGTTCCAAGTGCTCAAGTGAGATAGAAAATCCCAACAAGACATCAGGTAGAGGTGGGTGCCACTGATAGGTGGGCCACATGCTGAGAGGGAGGAAAAGGACAACACAGAGATGTGAAAGGAAGGGCTCAGAATGAGTAGCTGGGAGGAGTCTGGGAAGGAGATAAAATGTGGTGGGGGAAGGGAAAGGACAACTATAGTTGACACATGACCACTATAAAAATTACCAACCATATGCCAAGATGATCTGCACTGGGGAGGAGGTGGATTTTAGGGTCCAAAGAACGGAGGCCTATTCACTGTTGCTTGTGTTTGCCTGGGATCCAGCTTGTGTGCCCCTGTCTGCAGTTTGTGAATATTAATTCTTTTTGATGGTATTGGTGAGCCTCGGTACAATTAACAGCTCCACTCCGGGCCTAGAGCTTTATTGGGCGCCCCAAAATCCTCCTTATGCACAATCCTTGTGTCACCAAGACCGAACTGGTGCACAATGGACAGTTTTGCTACTCGGTGTTCCAAGTTCCTGTCTAAGTCTCCATCACTGCACTCACAAAAGTCTTCATCCCTGAGCTGTCTGTGATGGAGTTACCTGATAACAATTACAATAGCATAAGAACATTACATTCAGATTCCAAAAGAGGACAAAGGGTTTGGACTATTAGTGTTATTATTTATGATTTGTACTACAGTAGCATCAAAAGGCCACAACTGAGATCAAGACCCATTGTGATGGGCACTGTAAGAATAACAGATGGTCCCTGTCCTGATGAGCACATAGTCTAAGTAAACAAGACAGACAAAAGGGTGGGAGGAAAGGAAGTATTATTATCCCCATTTTACAGATGGGGAATTGAGGCCCACAGACATTAAATGACCAGCTTAAGGTCTCATACACACAGGAAGTCTGTCCAGAGCCAGGGACTGAATCAAGATGTCTTGTGTCCCTGTCTACTGCCAAATAAATTTGGTCACAATGGGTAGGGAAAATCAGTCCCCCTAGACCAGTAGGAGCCAAGTAAATAAACAACACTAGTAAACAGACCTCCGTAGACTTCTGCTCCCAACCCGTTGGCCAAACCTCTCCCCCAACTCAAAAAAAGGAATAACCCTCCTTGAAGACTAAGAAAAGAATTTGGCAACGCTGGGCCAAATTCATCTCTCATCCCATGCCACTTGTGTGGGCTAAGGTAGTGGAATAATTACACAACTCATTTAGAAGAATATTTTTGTGTATCTGAACATACGAAATGGTCTAGAACTTACCACTGTTGCTGCGTTTCCTGTTTATATCAACCATGCTTCCTGAACCATCCGCTTCCTCAGGAACTTCTGCCAGGTCTGAAGTCTATGAGGGAAAAGAGAGTTAACGGGACTGAATAAAGAAGAAAAGGGAATAATGAGGTGAAATAAAATCACACAAGAGCATTAAGTGAAATCAGCAGCTTGGTGTTGTGAGATGGAGGGAGTCAACATGAAGAGACTTACTGATAACTTGATATCCAATGGGGGCAATTCAGATGGTTAATGGGAAGCAGCAGGAAACCCAGATGAACACCAGATCTAATGTATAAAAGGTTTCTATACAGCAGATGAAGTTGGAGTGGCGAAGTTACTAAAAAGTTGTTGGTAGAGTAGCTGTTTTTGGTGATTGTAAATGGTTAATTGCAGTTACACTTCATAATAAGCTATAACAATGAGTTATACAATGAATAACCATTTATTAAAACATCTATAATTCATTTATAAGCATTTTATAAACATATCCTTAATATGGAGTGTGACCTTAATTTCTCCAATTTGCTGTGTAAATTGACGTGTGAAAAGCAGACGTGTGAAAGATCTACTGAAATTAGTCACAATCATTCTACCTACTTTTTTTTTTTAGTAGCCTTTGTGCTGGTAGACTTAAAAAAATTGAAAGCTAAATACTTTTGTTATGATTCTTTTATTTATTAGTTGTACTGCAGTAATGTCTAATGACTCCAATCAGGATCAGTGTCACATTGTTCTAGGTGCTATACAAACATAGAGGACAGTACAGTTCCAGGCCGCTAAAATACATAGTCTAAGCGTCAGAGTCCAATACCTTGACTTGAGTTGAGTAGCATCTTTCTTCATGAGTAGCTCTACTGGAGTAAGGAGCTGTTCAAAATAAGATTATCAGAATCCAACTCTATGAATCTTCAGATTCTGAATTCAATATGCTCTTCTACTGTTGGGATTATTTTTAAAATAGCCTTATAACTCAAGAGTTTGAAGCATTTTCTAGTCTGAAAAGCTAGTTCTTCCTTGTGTATATTCCTAAGATTTGTTTATTTCTTGTTAACATTTTTGTAAAAGAGCTTTTGAGGATTTCACTCTACCGTTTAATTTCTTCATGATACTGTGTAATTATACTGTACACACAAGTAAGCCAACTGCATTGCAGGCCTACGCTTGCCTCACAAGAAAAAAAAGGACTAAACAAAAATGTACTCTAGCTATGTTTAAAGGTCATCATCAATGATGAGACATTCTTTCACAATTTTCTAAATACTGTTTTCTATCACATGTTTATAGCGCATCTGCTTGCCCGTAGACTTTAAGGCCAAAAGGTACCATTGTGATCATTTAGTCTGACCTCCTGCACATTGCAGGCCAAAGAACCTCACCCACCCACTCCTGTAATAGCTCCATAACCTCTGGCTGAGTTACTGAAGACCTCAAATCATGATTTAAAGCCTTTAAGTTACAGAGAATCCACCATTTACTCAAGTTCAAATCAGCAAGTGATCCGTACCCCATGCTGCAGAGGAAGGCCAAAAGCACCCAAGGAGCTCTGTCAGTCTCACCTGGGGAAAAACTCCATCCTCATCCCAAATATGGCGCTCAGTTAGACCCTAAGCATGTTGGCAAGACCCACCAGCCAGACACCTGAGAAAGCATTCGCTCTAGTAACTTAGAGCCCTTCCCATCTAGTGTCTCATCTCAAGCCATTAGGGATATTTGCTACTAGCAATTGCAGATGGGTCACTTGCCATTGTAGGAAATCTCATCATACTATCCCCTCCGTAAGCTTATCAAGCTCAGTCTTGAAACCAGCTAGGTTTCTTTGCCCTGTTGCTCCCCTAAGGAGGCTGTTCCAGAACTTAACTCCTCTGATGGTTAGAAATCTTCATCTAATGTCAAGCCTAAACTTGTTGATGGCCAGTTTATATCCATTTTTTCTTGTGTCAACATTGGTGCTTAATCCAAATAACTCCTCTCCCTCCCTGGTATTTATCCCTTTGAAGTATTTATAGAGAGTAATGATATCTCCCCTCAGCTGTCATTTGGTTAGGCTAAACAAGTCAATCTCCTTGAGTTTCCTTTCATAAGGTAGGTTTTCCATTACTCTGATTGTCCTGTTCCTTCTTTGCACCTGTTCTAGTTTGAATTCATCTTTCTTAAACATGGTTGATCGGAATTTCACTCAGTATTCTAGATGAGGGCTCACCAATGTCTTGTCTAATGGCAACAACACATTCCTATCTCTACTGAAAATACCTTGCCCGATGCTTCCTAGGATTTAATTAGCCTTTTTGACGGCTAAATCATCTTGGTGGCTCATAGCCATTGTATGGTCAACCAATACACCCAGAGCTTTCTCCTGTTGCTTCTAAATGATACGTCCCCATCTTATAGGAAAAATTCTTGTTGTTAGTCTTTAAATTCATGACATTGCACTTTGCACTATTAAATTTCATCCCATTTCTATTATTCAGATTTTCAAGGTCATCCAGCTCTTATATGATATTTCAATTCTCCTCCATATTGGCAATACCTCCTAACTTTTGTCATCTGCAAAGTTTATTAGCACATTTCCACTTTTTGTGCTAAGATCTGAATGAAAATGTTAAATGTTTGTAAGACGAAAAATGAAATTTGTTTCCCTCTAAATATATTCCCCACCAATCCACATTTATACAAATATTGGTTGTTGTTGCAGAGTTGCTTATAAATGTAGGGCTGTTGGCCCTGATTTCTTTAAATCAAAAACCAACCAACCAAACCGAATAGCATTTGAAATTGTGCCTGGAATTTTAAAAAAAAGTTATGAATATGACATTAAAAAAAGCAGATAATGAAATAATTGACTTTTATAGTGCCTCTTTAATGGCAATGGTATAACAAAAGGTATAAGGATGGGTTAGCTATGCTGTCCTGGTCAAATCCCAGTGTGGTTAATTCCCATTCTGTTTTGCGAAGTCAACACTTTCAGGTGAATGCAGATTCTTCATCACATCTTTTCCTAAAGTGTTGTGTAGATTTGCTTTTCTCTGTCAGTCCTCAATTCAGGAATGCATCTTATTCAGAAAAATACTTAGGTACATGCATAAGTTCCATTGAAATATATGGGAATTTAGCCCATGCTTAAAGTTCAGCATGTGCTTTTGTGAGTAGGGATGGACTCAGGGACTTCACTGGCTGTCACGGTTAACCTACAGAAGTGGTAGATCCCGCAAGTGCTTGCACAGGCAAAACTCCTTCTGAGGCCAATGAGAGTGTTGTATGAAGCCAATGGAAGTTTTGTCCGAGCACGCAAGATGGGCTCATAGTTTGCCTACGGATCCAGATCTGTACTCCTTAGTGACACTGGCAGGATTTGAACCCACAACCTGTCTGGCCCTCAATGAAATCAGTGGGAGTTATGCATGAAGACAATGGGAAGTTTGCCCAAGTAGTGCAGGACTAGACTTTAAATACATTTCTTGATTTTTAAAATTTAGTAGTGTCATGTTTCCCTGGATTTGAAGGGCGTGTTACCCCAGAAGTTGATCAAGCTAATTCCAACTATATTGTGTACATTCAGCCACCATGAATTAATAAAATATAACTCCATATAATTAAAGGTTAATTTGAATAATCAGGGCTTCTGAGGCAAGGTCAAGGCAGGCTTGCAGTTTCTGCTAATTGGAATGGAAGGAGGGGAGAAAAGAGTCAACAATTTGAAATTGAAAGAAAATAAGTAGATGAAGACCTTGAGTTTGGGCACTTTAATATAGAAGTTTATTATGAATAAGATTGTTAAGAATGTTTTGATAAGAAGTAGCTTACTGAAGTTAGGAGAGGAGATGACCCAGTAGGAGTCACTATAATTTATGTGTTTTGTGAAAGTCAGTTATAAAAAGCTAGATAATAGAGTGTACTTTTGGAGCAGTTTTCTGAAGCTATCCTGAGAGACTTTTTCCTGACATCTTACTCCTTGGCAGGGAAGCACCCAGCCATCGTTAACCTGCTGCTAATTACGCAATACCATCTCAGATGCTAAGGAATTATTTGGGATGTTAACCTATTTCTTATGTCTCTGTGTTGCTTAAATCTAATAAATAGTAGCTTTAGATAAAAGCATGCTTGCTGGTATTAATCTTCATCAGCCAGAAGCCATGTGTTCCCATTGATTATTCCTGACACTGCCTGGAGTGAAACTGTTAAGTTACCACTGCTTTGGGGTCTGAAAACCCTCGGTAACAAGGACAAGGATTTCACAAATAATTTTATGGCTAATTGTCTTTTTAGATTCAAAGACTTTAAGGTCAGAAAGGACCAATATGATCAACTAGTCTGACCTCCTGCCCAATGCAGGCCACAGAACCACACCCATCCACTCCTGTAATGGATCCCTAACCTATGAGTGAGTTATTGAAATCCTCAAATCATGGTTTAAAGACTTCAAGGCACAGAGAATCCACCAGCAAGTGAGTTGTGTCCCAGAGGAAGGCCAAACTTGTGCCCAGACTTGTGCTACAGAGGAAGGCAAAAAAGATGTCTCTTTAATTTCTTTAGCAGAAATTAATTATTTTATTTAAAAAAAAAATAATTTTCAAATAATGTCTAATTTCTTTTAGCAGAAATTTATAATATAACTTGGGTATCCATGTTTAAAAAGTTGGGCCTTTGTTTTTATGATTGTCAGTTTTCTAACTTGTAAATACTGCTTACTTCTCTACCTAGAGCTCTGGTTATGTCAAATCTAGTAGATTTTCAGATTTTGCCTGAGGGCAAATATCACTGCTCCTATTTTGCCAACTTTTCCCTTCCCCAAGGATATTGAGGGGGCATGGGAGTTAACAAGGAGTTGGAGATACTCAAAATCATTTTGTTACCTTGTCTCCCTCACGATCACCCAGGCCTCGTTGTTTGTCCCGTCCACCTGTTATGGTTTGTCTTTTGGACTGTGCCTTGCACAATGGAGTCCCAACCTGGTTGAGGCCTTTAGGCTCTATCACAGTATAAATGTTAAGTGTAAAGCAGGGGAAACTATGGGGAATGTCACAGGATGAACATTGACTTCCTAGGTGGAAAACAGAGTCGGTTGAAAGATACACCAGATCACAGTTATTTTTCAACAGTTTGTAAAGGGTTCCTGGGTTTCCCATTGACTAGCTACAAGATCTAAAACCTTCAGCAATTGTAACTCTTCAGCTTGGCTCCTTGGACACCAGACTCCTGCATCTCTGGAATGATTAAAAAGTAAAAAGCCTTGGCTTCAAACCTCAGTTACAACACTGTCAAAGCGTGAGGATGTCCTGCTATACCAAAGTGTTTGTGTGTCTTTCCACTGACTTCACTGAACTTTGGATCTGGCCCTACAGGACAAATATTCTCACTTTGAAATACAAAGCCTCACTTGCAAAGAATGAGTCCATCAAACCCTGAATGAAAACTGGTATCATGTTTACATTAGCTCAAACAATTTCCCCACATAAACATGGGCTAGAGGGATACATTTTGAGAGAAGCAATTAAGTGGTAGGTGCTCAGTTTGGAGCATATGGCTACCTTCCTTTTAAGCACATTCAAAAACCCAGGCTAAAATAACAAAGAAGGACATGCAGATTCTAGATGTTATTGTGACAGTCTCAATAAGCTTCTAAGGGGCGTGTTCCTGCTTTGCATCTATTACCTGCTTCACTGCAGCATAAACACAGCGGGCATACTGGGCAAACCAGGTACATCATTCACAACCTCCACTGTGAATGTAATGAAACAAAAGACTCACAGGGGAACGATGCAGAATACATGTGGGACCAACAGTGAAGAAGTTTATTTCTGTATTTCTGTAACTGCTCACTCACTGCTGGTTTAGGATTTAACTGTGAGAAGTTAGGGTTTTCTGTCTCTGTCTCTCTGTCTTATGGTTTTCTATATTATCTAAGCACTGGCATGTGCTGCATTTAGTCACAAACTGACTCCCTGGGAGAATAGCCCATGACAAACTGGCATTCTGTAGTTTACACCCACTCCCCATCTTGTTATGATCAAAAGTCCAGGGCAAGTTGACAAAGCATTCGTGTTTTCTACGCCTGAGTAATCATTCATAATTTAACATAATGCTTTATTGATTTAGCAGGTCATAATTACATTTGTAGAACTCCTGTTCCAATATAAATCAAATAAGCCAAAGAAAGAACTGTAATCACAGAGTGTGAAAAGTGTTAGAATTGGTTTTAGATTTTTAAAAAAGGTGGAAAATTATTGTTTCTTTTGAAAGAAAAAACTTTAGATGAAGGGCATGTCATTTAATAACTCCCTTGCAGCTTTCACTTAGGAATTCTAAGTCTCTGGTTTGAATTTCTCTTTGTTTTCCTTTCTATCTGAGTTAAAAAATCTGTACCATTTAAGGCCCTGATTCAGCACAGCAAGTAAGCACCTGTTTATAGCCCGATGAAATCATGGTTTAAGTGCTGTGGTGAACAGGAATGGCTTGACACACAAGTTTAAAATTAAGCGTGTGTTTAAGTGCTGTGCTGAATCGATGAATCGGGGCCTAAGTCCTATGAGTGTGATGAATTTCATGCTAAGACGCTAAGTAGTTCCCTTTTTCAAGTGCAGACAACACCTTAACAGAGAGATTGTCCACCTCCCTTCCCATTCATTACCGAGCATCACTTCCCACCAAGCAATGTATTGTTTCCAGCCATCTTTACTGAAACAAGGAAGCAAGCCAGCACCACATGATCACCAGCTATTCCTACACTATCAGCAAGTGCCCATCCAGGTCCTGATTTTCACAGATGCCAATCACCTGCATTTTCCACTGAAGTCAGTTAGAGTTGTGGGCATTCAGCACCCCTGAAAAAACAGCCTTCTGCTGTACTGGGTCATGGGCAGGCCAACAAGCCCAGGAATGAGAGTGAGGGGATATCAGGTGCTACCTTAATTACCTGCTTGATCTGCCCAGATATTGGGTAGCCATCAAACTGCTACACCCAAAGAGTGGGTGGGGCCAAAATTCAGTACCTGTCTTGTCCATAGAGCAGCGTGACTATGCACTGCCTATTGTTCAAAGCTAAATTGCAAGATCCCAATGCATCTTTTAAAGCCGGTGCCATGCAGGTGCAAGTCAATTTTCAAATTTAAACATGTTTGTTTATTTTGTTTTTACTTCCCCATCTCCCCATCCCCAAATTACTAGAAATGATTCTGGCCTATGTGGTTTGTTGAATGCCAACGTTTTCGAATCAAAAGTAAAACAGGAATGCTTACCTGTTCAATGTCTATTTTTCTTTCTGTTTAAGGGTTATTTAAAGATTTTTAAAAACTGTATTTATAAAAAAAGGGATTACAGGCCTTTTTCAAGTCTGGAATATGTTTTTTTTTAAATAGCCTGAAATTTGGGCTTTAGGATAGAAACTCTGATACAACTATTGTGCATGGATGCACTCGGATCCTGCAAAAGGAAAAGGGAAGATAAAACAGAAGATTTACAGAGTTCCGTTTGGGTGAATCAGATCCACTTCCAGAGCTGCCCCTCTTGGTTTTCTGTGCCAACGAGGTTCCAAAGCGGAGGGTTTCATAGACGGGATCGACCTTATTGCCACAGGCTGTAACAGAAGAGGCAAAACACAGATAAACGTGTGACAGAAAGTACCCATCATCATATCTCCTTCACTTAGTGACATAACTGCCCACCCCTTCATGTTGGGGGAGACACACACACAAAATAAACAGGGTAGACCCTGATCATGCACAGTGTTCGATGAACATGTAGGGGTCCACCCACAGGGACCACCATGCAGGATCATGGCATTATAATAGAAGTGGCTTTTGCTGTTAGTTTCTGCTTCCTCTCTGTTCCTATCAAGGTGCCATATACAAATACTTTGTCCTCTCCTACCACTCTTCCCTTCCAATGAGGCTATTCTTTCCTGTGATCCCCAGTCTGTCCCTGAGCCATCACTAGTCACAATGAGGCTGTCACTCCCACTTAAATACTTCCACTAATTCCTTGCTTCCAACCTTACTATTGACCGACCCCAAATCATCTTCTACTGCAACTAAAATCACCTCATCTGTGAGAAACTACATGATCTACTGCTGTTCCCTCTGTCAGGTCCCATCCACTCCCTTCTGTGATATGTCTATGCTGCAGTTGGGATGGCATATGCAGGCATACCCAAACTGCCTTTGATTAAGCCAGTTTGCCATCAGTAACAGTGTAGGCAGGGTGGCATGGGCTAGCTGCTCGAATTTGTACCTGGGGCCCCAGGTGGGACTGTTTTGGTGCAGCTAGCTTGTGCCACTGCTGGTACTGATGCAGCTTCCCTGCTATTTTTAGCAAGCCAGCTGGGGGATGCCTATGTGTGCTGCAACTGCATCACCTGTTTACTGTGGAGACCTCTCTTTAGGCCATTGCTCTTGCTAGTAAACTCCTTTTCTCTGGTTTCCTGATCCCTCCCTCCCACACACTCTATAACTGGCTCTTGCTTCCTGTGCCAGAGAGGGGTGGGCCTCATCTCATCATCCAGAAAATTGTGATCTTTGCTTTGAATAGAAGATATTTATAACATATAAAGGGCATGTCAAAGGACAACGATGATTGTCAGTTCATGAAGTGAACTGGATCTTCTCATAAGAGCTTAGCTCTACTTTGTGTCATTGTGGGTATTTGAGGAATTAGCTGAAGCAATCTAGGAACCATTACCAATTATCTCCAAGAACACATGGAGAAAGAATTAGGTTCCAAACGACTGGAGAAGGGAAAATCATGCTACATATTTTAAAAAGGGGAACAAAGAGGACCTGGAGAATTATAGACTAGTCAGCCTAACTTCAATATTTAGAAAGATACTGGAACAAATGATTAAATCATCAATTTGTAAACACCTAGAGGATACTAGGATGATAAATAATAGCCAGCATGGATTTGTCAAGAACAAATCATGCAGAACCAACCTAATTTCCTTCTTTGGCAGGGGTACTGGCCTAGTGAATAAGGGGAAAGCAGTAGATGTGATATAACAATTTTAGTAAGGCTTTTGACATGGTGCCATATAACAGTCTCATAAGCAAACTAGGAAATGCAATCTAGATGAATGTACTATGAGGTGGGTACACAACTGGTTGAAAGACCATACTCAAAGAATCATTATCAGTGTTTCACTGTCAAACTAAGAGGGTGGACCATAGAGGTCAGTCCTGGGTCTGGCACATTCAATATTTTCATTAATGGATAATGGAGTGGTGAGTATGCTTATAAAATTTGCAGAACACCTCAAGCTGGGAGGGATTGCAAGTACTTTGAAGGACAGAATGATAATTCAAAAGGACCTTGATAAATTGGAAAATTGATCTGAAATCAACAAGATGAAATTCAATAAATACAAGTGTAAAGTACTACCCTTAGGAAGGAAAAAGCAAACGCACAACTACAAAATTGGGAATAACTGGCTGGATAGTAGTACTGCAGTAAAGGATCTGGGGTTATAGTGGATCAAATGAAATATGAGCCAACAATATCATGCATGAGAAAAAGGCAAATATCATTCTTGGATGTATTAAGAGGAGTGTTGTATGTAAGACATGGGGGGTACTTGTTCCACACTATTCAGCACTGGTGAGGCCTCAGCTGGAATACTGTGTCCAATTCTGGACACAACACTTTAAGAAAGATCTGGAAAACCTGGAGAGAATTTAGAGGAGAGCAACAAAAATTATAAAAGGTTTATAATACCTGAGCTATGAGGAAAGGTTAAAAAATGGGCATGTTTCATTTTGGGAAAAGAAGACTGAGGGAGAACCTGATAACCATCTTCAAATATGTTAAAGGCTGTTATAATGAGGACAGTGATCAATTGTTCCTCATGTCCACCGAAGGCAGGACAAGAAGAATTGGGCTTAATAATCTGCATCTTGGGAGGTTTAGGTTAGGTATTAGGAAAAACTTTCTAACTGCAAGCACTGAAACAGGGAGGTTGTGGAATCCCCATCATTGGAGGTTTTTGAGAACAAGTTGACAGACACCTGACAGGGATGGTCTTGGTCCCGCCTCAGAGCAGGGGGATGGACTGCATGACCTCTTGAGTGCCCTTCCAGTCCTACATAGCTATCATTTTATGAGAACAGAGCACTTCTGAATCTTAAAACAGCAAAATGTTCACTCAAATAAAGAGAAAAATGATGTAAAGCTAATGAATATGTGATTCCAGTCCTACACTGAGAACCACAGAAGATGACCTCTGTCCCCAAATAGAGCCACAGTTAAGTCGATAAGGTCTGTCCACACAGTTCTCAATGTAGGAGTAGGGCTTTACATTTACCTAGCACTATTCATCCCAAAGCACATCCAAGAACTGTGGAGCTGATTTTCTATCACTGGCAATTTTAGAATCAAGACTTGATGTTTTTCTAAAAGATATGGTCTGGTTCAAAAAGGAATTGCTGGGGGGGAATTCTGTGGCCTGTGTTATACAGGAGGTCAAACTAAATGATCACAGTGATCCCCTCTGCCCTTGGAATCTCTGAATGTACCTTCTCACTACATTGGTGTAAATCAAGGTAATTCAGCTGAAGTCTATAAATTTACAGTGGTGTGACTGAAACCAGATTCAGGCTCTACATAACACACAGCATCATGGAAAGGCAGCCTCCTCCAGGGTGGAGAGTGGTAACCAGTTAACCTACAGCACAACAGTAGGAGGGAGGTGAAAGATACTAGGATCTTTAATGTCACAGAGAGCAAGACAAACCTTGTTTTTACAGAGCAGCTGCTCAGAATATTCTGAACAGAAACAATTCTCATATTAAAAGGGTCTTTTTTTGAAAATGGAAATTTACACTTAGCCATTTAATTTAAAAAAATATATTTTGGTGGAAACTATAGGCAAAAATATTAGTTCATTTAATGTTCTCTGGCACATTCTTTTATGTTAGTCATTTTGCTTGGTTTTCAGTTTTTGCACTGCCCGCTTGGAATGTTTAACTTAATCACATGAAGGAAGTTTTTCAAAACTGAATTTTAATTTTTTTTTGTTAGTTAAAAATTTTCTTCATTTTCAGAATCTGGTGTAACAGAGAACAAAATCTGGCCCAAGTATCTGAAGAAATAATAACTAATAATAAGCAATATTAATAATAAATAACAATAAAAAGCAAAAGAGAAAAGAAAGGAAGGTGGAAAAAGAGAAAGGAAGTAATTAATTCAAGGTCCTGACCAGACTAGTGTTCAGCAGAGCTCACTGTTATTTTAACATATAACTCTTGTGGTGCTTCTTCTCAAATCAGGCCTGCCTAGCAGCAGTGCACAGGGTCCTCCCACTTTGAGCACAGGTATTGGTCTGATTAACGTCATTATGGCTTTTAACCATGTAATATTGAAAATAAAAATAAATACATGTATTTCAGTTACAACGCTCTATTTTTGAAGGACTACTTTTCTGAGATGGTGGAAGACTACCTGGCTCCTCAGCAATGAGCTGAAGGGCTGCTGAGAACAAACATCACTTCTGAGAGCAAAACCAGGTTTCTCTTGGGCTGTGATGGATTGAAAGGAAATTCAGTTAAAACTCACCAATAGGCATCACTTCTTTGATGCAGCCAAACTGTTCATGAATGAGTAGTGGGGAACTGTAGTAACGCCGAAATCCCTTTGGCTAGAGAGAGAAAACATGCAACGTGTGTCACTGACATGACGGATGTAGTGTCACAGAACATCAGAAATAATCTCAGCTGTTCTGCTAGCAACATAACCCAAATTTCTCACAAAAAAAAGTGTGGGGAGCAGAAACATACTATCTGTTACAGATCGATCCTTTACCTCCTTCACTGCAAGGTGCAGAGAACAGAGATTTATTTTTTTGCTTACTGGAAACGTCTTATTTATATTTCTTAACATTTTCTGGGAGAAGGGCCCTCATTTTGAAACCCAATTTTACCTTTAACCTTATACAAAATTAGCATTAAGAAGTTTAAATTAATTACAGCAAAAATGCTGGATCATAAAACAGGTTTCGGAATATTCTAAGCTAAGGAAAATCATTGGCACACTATTTAGTGTGGAATTGCTGATGTTCTTGTGGCTCTCCGCTGGGGGTCTTTACCCCACATTGGTGTGTCCCACTTTGGAGCCTTGGCAAGTAGAGATACATGTCCTCAAATATGACATTAAGAATGAATCATCTTTCCTTGTATAAAGCCAGGGTAAATGGGCTTTGCTCAGCAGTTCTCTCCAGAAATCCTCTTTACAGGATGCACAGCTGCTCCACAGCCTGTACTACAACCCATGGAGTAACCTTCATGGTAGCTCAGCCCTTCCTCTCCCATGTGGGAGGATTCTGCCAGTCAACGTATACAGTTATGGATGTACTGGCAATGCCTCCACACTGCCCTGCCCTAACTTCAAGTCCCTGCTGTCATGTACAGAGCCCATGAGAGCACAGTCTGCAGTGCACAAAGAGGATGGCCTCTCCCTTTGGGTCCTATGCAGTTAGAGGTCAAAGGAGCAAAAGTTGGGCCTATGTAACAAAAGATTTCAAACAGAACAATCAAACGTTTTTCCTAGAGAGATACAGTATAACTGCCAAAGTCATGCTTTTTTCTTAGCACAGCTAAAGAAGTATTTCATTCATTATGAACTCCGTATTTACCAGATCTTGGGATCATACACTTTTCAACCTAAGGCCAAGGGTTCAGAAATTCACTAGCCGGGAATATGGTTATGGCCAGGCACATAGTTATCACTAGTCATAGCTTGTATTAGACTATCTTATATTTCTGCCGTAACCTACGCTACATACAGGCTCAAGTCACAATAAGAAATGCGGAAGCCTCATGGTATGGTGACTCCATTATTACAGTGGCATTTGCCAAATAGCCGGTAAAGAAATGTTCAGGGAGGATGTGTATATCTATAGTATCCAGAAGGGTAAAGTTATAGGGAGCTAATCTTGCTGCTATTGTGCTTCCATATAAAGAAACAAACTGAGATGGAATGATGGGGTTGACAGTTGCGATGCCTGTGGGGAAACTGATGCTAGTGACCTTACAGTCTTACTTTCCCAACTACAGGCCAAATTCTGAGCTCCTGTAGGCCCATCAAACTCCTGACTTACAATGGAGTTGTGTGTGCCTGCTTCTGACAATTCTAAACTTGGCCTTTTTAATTTTGCTCCTGTATAAAAACTAAACCACCACCAACACAGCTTTAGCTGGCAATGCATATAATGACCGGGCCCCCTCTTCTGAAGTCTAAAACAATTAATATGAACTAAATATTCAGCTTACACCAGACAGGCAATTAAATTCTTCAGGACTCATCTATCCTTAAGAGCTTAGTATTCTGCACCAGAAAGCCCCAGGCTGTGACTATGATTCTGGTTTAAACACATTATGTTTTACCTCATGTGTAACTTCCATTAATATTAATAGAAACTACGGAACACACACATAGGGAGAGAGCAGGCACCTCAAGACTATGGGTGGATTTCCTGGCCCCATTCAAATCAACGACAAAACTTCAGAGGGGGGTTTCTACCTATTTGTTCCTAGTTTAGGTCTACTCTAAAGCTTTGATTTTCTTTCTTATCCTGCAAAACTAATGTGTGTGAAACATTTGCAACAAAACTCAAAATGTCTGAAACATGAGCATTTGCATGTTGGATTGCAAATTCATAACTGGTCTGATTTTCACAGTATAATGGGCCTTCTTCCTTTCACTAAGAATGAAAGAAATACAGGAGCAGAAGAACATTGTAACTGCCAGACTGGATCGGACCCAGGGTCCAGCTGGGTCAGTATTCCCTGTCTACAACAGTGGCCAGTAGAACATGCTTCGGAGGAAGGTGCAAGATCCCTGCAATAGGAAGATGTGGGGTAATCTGCCCCCCCCCCTTATTAGATTTCATCCTGATCACAAATAGTTAGTGATTATCTTAAGACTTATCTGAAGAATGAGGTTTATTATCCCTGTAAAGTACTTATTGGTTTTAAGGCTAAATTATTGTTTTCACAAAATTTTGAGAGCAGAAATCAGTCAAATGAAATTTCCAGGATGTTTACTAACAGATTTTCAACAATCTGAACCAGTCTTAACTGTAATCATTTTATTAATTCTTTGCAGAGATCCATACCATATAGCATATGGCAAATACCACTTCAATTAAAATGTAACTAATATTTAGATTAATTTGATCCACGTGTGGCCATAAGCCCACACCCATGCAACAGTAAAGAAACTGTATTTGTTTTCTCAGCCTCTTGAGTCATAATTGCCATTTTCTAAATGAATGGAACTGGATTCCAGATTAGCTAACGCACCAATTGGCTACATTCAGGAGTTAACAGCCAACAGTGCAGCATTTACAGAGCTAATGGATCAAATGTGAACTGTGTAGCATTCTGTTCAATTTGTACCGAGCAGCTTGCTTACCAGTTTGCCCATGCAACGCTGTTGTCCAATACTGTCTGTGCACTTGTGATGGATGCTCATCTTACAAGCCTTACAGCGCAGTCCATGTTTAGCATTTGTCCCTGTCAAATGCACAGAGATAATTTAGGTAAACAAAATCAATAGTTTCCATGCATTTAACAAGTGACCTAAATGCATCAAAGAGAAGATCAGTTTCAGTTTTGTAGGTATTGATACTAGCCTTTTTCTCCATCTGCATATGTGTACAAACTCCCTTTGGCTTTTCTATATTTCTCCTGTTTAGGATATTCTCTCCCAGGCTTCTCCCTGTTTTCCAGGATAATACCAACCTTGGTTATGTCGAAGACTGACCTGGATTATTCTTTGGTTTATCATGATTCCTGTCAGTGACCTCATAAGCCCATAAATGCCATCACACTAGCCAAATCCAGGGGCCTAGTGCCCAGACCTAAGAGCAGTGAGGGACTGTGAGCCACAGGCTATGGAGCCACTACACAAAGGCTGCGTTAGCCTATTGGCTGAAGTCAGACTTTTGTGTCTGAAATGTGCCTCCAAAGAAGTGGCTGGGTGGTTGTTTAGAGGATTCATGAACGGATGGATCCTATGACCTGTCCCGGTCAGAACCCAGGGCACCTTGCCAGGCCCCCATTTGTCTCTGCATGCGGAAGCAAGAAGTGACCTCCCTGTGTCTTTGTGCAGTAGCTGGGTACTTTTGCTAGTCTCCTGAGGAATGCAGAGATTTTTCTCTCCATGTGTCTCCTGAGATTCAAGACTCCCCAAAGGGATGCGGAGGTGATGAGGCCATGGCCTTGACCTGCCTGTGCACTGCACAGCAGTGCTTGCTGGACATTGAGTATGCAGCACCCCTGAAGGAGCAGTGCAGCAGACACACTTTGTTTGCATGCAGGGGAACTCCAGGGGAAATTTTGCCTTCCTGGGACAACACTAGGTTCAGTTCTGCATGTCCTGCAACATGGAACAGTGTCTAAGGACACAAATAAGCCCACTATCTGCAGGGCAGGAAATGTCACTCTTGCATATATATCCACACACGATCATAAACTGTACTTGAGAATTTAAATTTGAATCAAAAGGTTCATTTTTAGGAACGTGTAGAAGAACTACAAAAATTTCTTGTGGGCTGAAACGTTGCTTTTCTGGGCCTATGCAGATAATTTTTTTTAAAGGAATGAATACACTGAACTCCTGTTCACTGTTATCTACTCCGATACACAGAACTGTTGCGTGCAAGATTTAGATTCATTTGCAGCTGGAGCACAGCAGAAAAGCTCTGAGCTCTTCACATAGTAAGAGAGGTATTACAGCCTAATGGAGGGCTAAAAAAGGGGAAGTAATGGATAAATCAGTAACAGAGAAAACTGGATATTTGGATTGGATTTTCAAAAAATCATAAGGGAGTTGAGTTGCTAACTTACAAGTCAATAGAAGTTGGTTACTTAACACCCTTAGGTGCTTTAGAAATTCCCACTCCTTAAATGGAACATAAGAGCACATTTCTTCCAGAGAAACATGCCCACAGAATTATTTAGAAGGTGTTTGTACGAGCTAGCAGGTTCTTCACTTTGAAAAGAGTAAAGAGGCGTGAACATATTAAAGACAAATTTGTCATAGGCATCTTAGATAAAGAACTTTTCCATAAACTGCAGTTAAGTCTTCATAACAGCAGTGAGAAGAGCTTTATCATCAGGCTTGTAACAATTAGCATGTTCACAAAGCCTTTCAAAATGTTATCATTTGTAATGATTACCTGGTGAGATTAATAGTATTATTCAGTGGGTTAGGAAATGTTTCTGCATTTGAAAGCATGCGTGTAGAGATTGGCTATTTGGCTAGCTAACCTGGTGTACAAGGTGCTGTAATAAATCCTGAGTGACACTGATTCCCATTGGCTAGATGACTTAACCCAGTGATGTAATACTGCTGAAAGAAGTACTTTAGGAAAGGATGTCACAAAGGAGATGATAAAATATTAGCCTCTCCAGAAGTTGCTTTCAGAGACAGTCCTTTCTCAACTGTCAGGTGTTGAGATGGTGATCCTGGGTACCAGATATAACCACAGATAGATCTGGAAATTTTATGGAGCTTCCGAGTGTTCAGATGGTGCCAGCCATTTCAACACTGGTCACTTCTTAATGTTAGGGACCAAATTGTGTCCTGGACTACATACTGTATCTCCACTGGGGTTGAATAAGGCTGAAGTGAATGGGATTGGTGTGAATCAGGATAGAATTAGGTCCAATGTAAGCAATAATGTCTGACAGGGAGGGCATTTTCTGGCATTTGGAGACTGACTGGAGAAGCTGAGAGCTGCAGTTAAGCCAAGTGGTTATAAACTGCTGAGTAATGCCCAATCCTGAAGTTGTTCTTTTTGCCACATAGGAAAAAAAGATCTTTTTTCCTGTGTAGTAGTTTTTTTGAGTCCTGTTTGTGAGACTATGAATATTTTTTATTTACACATCGGGCCAATGTCAATTACACATGTACAAACCAATTTTGACTTCCGACTTGTGTTACTGGAACAGAATGTTGACTCACCTTTTCTAGAAGTGAATGAATGGAGTAATCAATAGGAAAACATGACTTTGCCCTCATTAGTCTAATAGATTTATCAGGTGGAAAAAAAATTCTGAAAATGACAAGCTACTGCACTTGCAAGGAATAACTAAAATACATACTTGGTAACAGCGTCTACACTGGGTCTAATTCTCCTTTCACTTATTCTGGTTTTATACCAGTGTAACTCTACTTACACCTGATTTTCACCAACATGACAGGAGAATCAGCACCTTAGTATTTATTTTTCATTTGGGTTGCTCTGCTTTTCGAGTCATTTTAATATGAATGTTTATTTGAATGTTGATTTCTTAAATGTTTTCTGATGATAAAACCCTCTTAATAAAATATGTGATCTTAGACATCTATTGCTCTTGTATATAATTATACACACAAAAGATGTGCTAGATACAGACATTGAATACACTTTTTTTCAAAACCAGAAGCATTTTTTCTTCTGGAACAGACATCTGTGAGGATGGGCTGCAATCAACTCAGCAGAATGAATTTTAGAAGAGCAAGCACTTGATATTTTTTATTAGTGAGTGTCATCTGTCACTGATAAATAATAGCTTCAAAGAGAGGAAAGTTATTCAAGGGCACATTGGCATCTGAAGGGAGTCTATAAATTAAAATGGAATTTCCTGTAACCACCCAAAACTTCAGTCTATATTTTACTATCTTTTCTAACTACCCAATTTATTGTGTGAACTAAGCAGCCTGGGAACAATTTTGCATGTGTCTACCAGGTTTCCTTTGTGGAATAACCAATGGGTTTGTGGAAGAAGAATTTACTTTGTGTCTAAGTGACATTTCATTGCCATAACTCAGCCTTTGAAAATGAAATTGCTGTACCATACATTTGACTCAGAATAATGCCTTCTGCTCTGTTTTCTGATTGGTCACTTTGCTAATCCAATTTGTTCTTGAAACTGTGGCCAAAATAGTCACACTTGTGTGTCCAAAATTAAGTCCATATTTAGACACCCAAATAAGTAAGCTCATTTTCAAGAGGTACTGAACAACCAGTTTCCAGTTAGGTCAACAGAATTACACTACATTTTATACAAGTGTAAATGAGAGCAGAATTGGCTCTTTGAGTCAAATTTTACTGTCATGATTGTGCAATCTCATTGCTTTTGGTGTTACAAAAGTGTAAGTAGAGGGGCAGATTTTGGAACACTGTTTGGTAGAATGCAATGTAAAAGAAAAAGGGTTATAGATCAAATGTTGATGTCAGCTACACTATGTAAATTTGGAGTAACTCTAATGACTTCAGTGGAATTACTCTAAATTTACAACTGTGTAACCCACATTACATCTAAAGAAATGTCATTGGGTATAAATGTTTAATTACAGCTAATGGGATCTGCCCATCTAAATCCCCCAGACATCGAGTGGAGACTATGGATCTCTCTCACCAGAAACCCCTTTACTTCTAGTGCCAGAAGGCAGACAATGTCAGTATGACTGAAAAAGAAGTTTACTAGAAAGTGTTTGCAAATTTGAAGCAGTCTCTGCACTGAGGATTGTGCTTTGTATATTTTAACTGGGCTGAAAGATGATGATGATGTAAAACTGACTCTTAAGGACAGATAAAGGATGCATATTCCAATTTCCTTGGAGGTTTTCCTAAAATCTTCTGGAAGACTACAGTAAACAAATTACTAATGATCAGGCTTGAAAACCTATTTGGTTCTTGAAGATGATCTTTCCCTGCAATGACGTGCTTCTTTTGGCAAGGCCACTTGAGTCTGGCAAGAGAAGATTCAGGCTTATTGCAGGCAGGCTGTGGCCCAGTGTTTCCCAATGGCTGTGCCAGTGTGCATCTCATACCTGAACACCATATCTGTGAGAATTCAGGTCTGGGTCCTTGGTACCAGACAATAACAGATTCTGATGTACTTTGATGATGTGGCCTATTGTCTTCTTGAGACAAGAACCAGACCACTTAGCTCACATTCACCTATAGTATGACATAAGTTAGATGCTGTACCCTGATTTTCTGGTGCGAGAGGCTCATGTGCAACCTAAACAACAGTACTCTTTTTTGTCCTTAGAACTCTTTTGGAGCATAATTTTATTTTTAGCCTGACAAGATTATTTTTTACAGATTTTCTGGCCACAGTTCGCATCAGCAAAACTGGCATTCACATTTTCATATTGCAGCTCAATTGCAGGTGCAAATCAGCCAATTAGAGGTGCAAGAATTCTGATTTGTAATTCAACTTGCAGGTTGAAAACTGCAATTGCAAATTTGGTGGGAGTAATTCACACTTGCAGAAAGGGAGAGACTGTACTTCATCCTTTTAAAGAAAAATACCCTCTGGGATGCTTTATTGGGGCCCAAAACATTATATCAGTGTGTAAACAACCCCCCCCCAGCTTTAGTGAGTGAGAGATTTGCTGGTGCTAAACTGGGTGACAGCTACCTGTCACTCCTCTGGTAGCTATCCCAGACAATTTTCTCAGAATTCTGCCAGCTCTTACTTTGCCATGCCAGAACCCAAGTTCCTGAACCCACTGGAAGAGCGTTCCTCTGGAGTTTCCAGCCCCCTGTCCCAGGACACTCACAGAAATTGCCAAGTCTGCTGTCTCCAAAGAGACAGTGTAGACACAAGCTTGTTTGATTCAACTAAAAATTCACACTCACAAAGAGAGAGTTAAGTGATCCTGAGTAAGGATAGTGGAAACAGAATTGGTTACAAATAAAATAAAAGTATGATATGCTTCTAAGAGACTAAACGTAAAGCTTTAGCAACATGAAATCCTTTGGCTAAAGGAGTTCTCTTACCCTTAAAGTTTTTCTGTAGAGCTTGCTGATTTTCAATCAAATCAGGATCCAGATTTTCATCCAGGAGTCCTCTCAGCAAGTGGATAACAAATTGTCTTTTCACTTTACCTTATATTTCCTCAAAACTCATTGTTTTGATCCCAGAGACAAGACAATCCCTGTGGTCTAGGTTTCCTATGCTGATTTAAACCTGTTTTCCTGTTGACTTAGTATGCAAATACAGCTTCCTTTGTGTTTGCTTAGCGACTTACTTTACATCAGAAATCTAGGAAGATGGGTAAATCAACATTCCTTTGTCTGGGAAAAACTTGGCTATCAGTGCTGCCTGGTTACATGGTTTAAACATATTTTTAGTGCATACTTACAACTTCTTGCATGACACCTATACCTACATCTTGCAATACTTATGATGACCAGTGTGATATAAGCTTTGATTTGATACCTTACATGACAGTCTTTATAGATAAATACTATGACTGCAACATGTTAGAAGGTATTGTTACATGACAGTATACCCTTTGCGAGTTGGTATTGCCATACCCCTTAAACTGCACCGGAGAAAAAAAAAGGACCATAAAAATTGGAGATTTGTCAAAAATAGAACTGTGAATCCAAACCTCTCAACGTTTCTGTGGAGGAAGAGTTGAAGAGCAGATTTTTAAATGTCTTGACCAAAACCTGCCCTTTGATTATGTTTCCAGATTGGATCTAAAACCAGAAGAGGCCAACAGGCCTGTCTTTTTTGGGTTTTGGTCAGATATTAAGGAAAACGTGTGATGATAGTTGATTCTATTTGGTGAATAGAATTATCTATCTAGATAGAATCTATCTATCACTCTATTTTTTTCTATTCAAACCTGATGTGGAACTCTCGTGCTGATTCAGCTTTGAACCAAAATCCTAGCTCCCTCAACTGAACAGCAATTAGAATATGCTGCCATTTGGCATTGCGAATAATCTGCTTCCTAATAAAAATATTAATTTCCTTCCATAAACAGCCTCCCACAATAACAGAAAAGTTAGAGAAAATAATAATGGCAAATATAAAATATAATATAATCATGGAATAGAATCATAGAAAATTAGAGTTGGAAAGGACCTCAGGAGGTCATCTAGTCCAACCCCCTGCTCAAAGCAGGACAATCTTAGTAATTCAAGCTTTCCCAGGTACAGCGATTTCAGCTCTGTGTGTGCTTTAATAATAGTATTTACCTTCTGCTATCAGATCATTAGTCCTTCTAGTTCAGCATCCTGCCCCGGCAGTGCCAAACTGGTGCGTCAAAGGAAGATAAACTGCCCTCCCACCCCATGATGTTCCTGCCCAATTGCACAGTCTGTACGTGGAGGATAGCACTTCTCCTTATCACCCATGGGGATCATTTTATGTCCTGCATTCATGCTCTAGACACCTTCAGAACCATTGTCATGGCTCAGTGTCTCACTGCGTATGGCTAACGTGTTCGAAAACGCTCAGGTTCATGATTCTGTCCCCTGAAGAATGAGCAAGGATATAGTTCCTCAGCCAGGGGTAAGCTTAAGCACACACAGACATCACTTTGTAACTCACAGAGCTTTGATCAGCTGACTAGTTCACAGGGAGAAGGATTGGAAGAAACGCTCAGGGTGCCAAATTCTGCCTTTAGCTACATCCCTGCAGCTTCAGTGAAATCACTGGAGCACAGTGTATAGTTAAACTCTCCTCTCCTTCCCCTGTTCTGCAGAAACAGCCTATAGACTCTAACAATTAACTAATGCATCACTGAAGGGTAGGTCCCTCTCTTACTCTCATGCAGGAGCACAGGGTCTTCTCTCTCTCTCTCTACACCTCCAGGCACTCAACTCATGCCAAAGGGGGCTGTAAATAGGTGAGGCCATGGTTCCTCTCTACCAAGCTGGCTCAGCTTGAAAGGGGAAATCAGATTCTAGCATCCTCTCCCTAAATGGATTGGCCCCTGAATGGCACAATTTGACCCCACATGGGAACACAGATTAAAGGAATTGTAATCAAACAGACAAAGCTGCGTTTTATCTCTTCCTTATTGTGTGAACTAATTGAAGGTTAGAGGGATATTTTCACTTGTCTCCCACTGCTCAGATGGATGTGTTTGGACCACCTGTTCAAAATGAAAGAATCCATCTGTGTGCTTGTTCCCATTCGAATGAAGTTTCTGAACAGCAAGGGGATAGGTGAATATTATTTTTCTAAATTCATATCTAAAATGGCCCCCTCATGGCCTGGAAGATGCTGCTCACAACAGAAGTGGAAAAGGCTGGTATGTGGACATGGCTCTTTCTCTGTTGGCTTTTTTCCGTCCCTGGCCTCTAAATAGCTGACAGTCTGATTGCAGCCTGCTATTCATCCCCATCAGCAGATGTTCTGTTAAACCAGACTTAAAACACAGCTGGAAGCAACCAGTGTGAAGTGCTAAATAAAACGTTCTTTCCAGTGAGGAGTGTGACACTAATTTCCATTTAGGAATGATCAGTAATATAGGCACTACTGCCCTTGCAATTAGATACAAAATACTTCAGGTGACTTCAAATACAGACATATTGCTCTAGATTTCTACAGAGAGCCATAGTAAAACTAACCGTTTTGTTGGCCTATATGCTACTACATTAAAAAAGCTACATTAAAAGAATGTTACTAAGGTTGCAAAGTCAAGCACTTGAAAGTTAGGAAATGCCAGATTTAAGGTTGTCTGTGCAGCTTTAATTCAGCTTCTTATTACATCATACATTACGATACAGCCTTTATTTACAGGATCACATATTACTTTTTCCACATCCAGTGTATAGGATGAACAGTGCTTACCGAATGGGTAGCTCTTCAGTATTTCTTTTCATATTCATCACTCAGTGTGTGGCCTCACATCCAAAACTTGCTCTGAAGACAGAATTA
Source organism: Mesoclemmys tuberculata (assembly GCA_007922155.1). NCBI lineage: Eukaryota > Metazoa > Chordata > Testudines > Chelidae > Mesoclemmys > Mesoclemmys tuberculata. Next base: position 76,936,422 of record ML675603.1, on the reverse strand, counting down.
TTAATTTCCTCCTGGATTTTCCTGCAGTGCTCTCATCATCTTATCTTAGTACTTTACAAACATTAGTGAATTTCACAACAGGTAAAGCGGTATTATCCCCATTTCACACTTGGGGAACTGAGGCAGAGATTACAGCCAAAATGTCAGAAAAGTCAACTAATTTCAGGTGCCCAGTTTGAGAATACTAGGGCCTGATTTTTCAGGAGTCCTACCAACAAGTCTTCATGCACTACAAGACTTGGATTCATTCCCCAAACACTGCTCCATAGCTCTTGCCTTCCCCAGCTCCCTTCCACCTATTCTTGTTCCTATTTCCCCCTGTCCTTTGCCTAGGTGGGAACAGAACAACTAACCATAGGTGTGTATCAAGGTTGCAATAAGAGGCAGTATTTGATTAATCCTAAATCTCCGGTCCAGGCATCTCTCTCTCAGTCTCTTCTATATGCAACAAATGGATCAACACCGCACTGCAGGGAAACAATCTGCACCCTAGAGGATGAAAATACATGTCATCAAACATCCTCCCTCACCACTGTTTGCTCAGTCAGTAAACTCATAAACTGAGCTATCCACCAACAGGGTAGTTTTGCTCTTTGCAACTGTTGTTTTAAGACCATCATCCGATTGGAAGCCACTGAGAAAGCAAGAATTTTCTAAACTGAAGAAAGTCAAAAGCAAAACATACAATTTAATATTTGGGAATAACTGGATTATAAATGGCTATTTGAAGTAAATAGTTTATGCCTTGGGTGAATGTGTATGTGTGTGTGAGAGAGAGAAAATTCAGTGAGTTATTTGTTATAGGAGAATCAGAACCCTGATCAGCTACAAAGATAAAACTAAGGAGAGAAACTAAGAGGTTCTCTCCCTTGAACTGGGACAGGGTCTGTGCAAAAGAGCCAAGTTCCAGCACACATATAACTGTGCCGTCACATACTGAAACATGCAATAACTCATTCTCAGAAGAAACTTGGGCACACGTGGCTGCTCTGTGTGAATCTGTCCTCATGTGCATATGGGGAGTTTACAGCATGAAACGATGCAGTCGCTGAGCTTCAAACGTGGGCCGCTGCTTTCACTGCTTCGGGGGAGGAGTATTTCCTATCATTCCTTTCTAACAAAATGGATTTGAAATCTGCCTGGAGGGCAACCAAAGCTACAAACGCCACAACTCTCTGCAGCCATTTGTTCTGCCCAGTAAACAAATGCATAGCAATGAATCTTAAACATCATGCAGCTTTTACAGTAATATAAAGAGTACAAAGGTGGCTCTAGTTGTCAAGCACTTTATTCTGAGAACTGATACAGGAAGTTTAGATATATGACCTCCTGTAACCACATTTTCCCCTTATCTCAGTAAGAGTGGAAGATGCTCTTGGATAGCTAAAGAAAATAGATCTTGGGCCAAATTTGGCCTTGTTTTAACTAAACCAGCTTCTGTGGAGTTATGTAGGGTTGATTAAAAAGTTCTTTGACTGAAATAACGGTAAAGGCTGCAATCAGCTGTTGGAAATTCCTCCATCTCTCTGTCCCACCCACACTCCATTCCTGCTCTTCACATGCCACTGCAAGACGAGTTGGTGCGGGCTGCCCTCAGCAGCTGCTTCTTCACATGGCAAACCCAGCCTGGACCGCAGCCCTCAGCACCGCAGGGAACTCAGTGCAGGGGCCAGTGTGGGCAGAAAGCAAAGGGCGCCCACCTTCCCCCCCTGGTGGTGCGGACCCTAGCCAATGCAGGGGAGTCCAGCTGGGCTCCTTTCCCAATTGGTTCCCTTCCCCAAGCCCTCTCCCTGCCCACTGCTTGCACCTCTTTTCCCCCTCCCCTGCCCTCTCTTCATGTCTCTTGGGGGGGAAAAGGTGAAAAGGCACGTGTGGTGGGTGGGGGAGTGGGCTGAGCGGAGCCCATCTGGATCCCTGCACCAGCTGGGCTCCCCGCCACCAGGCAGAGAGGGCAAATGCCCTTTTCTTTCCATGCCGGGCTTCATGCTGCATTCCTTGTGGTGCTGGAGGGCGGTAGCTGCAGAGCCAAGGGTAGGCCAGGCCGACTCCTTCCACGGCAGCATGTTGATGGTGAGGGTGGAACGTGGGCAGGGCCTCTGGGGAGAGGACCTACCCTCCCCAAAGGCAGGCATCATGTGCCACCCATGTTGTAGAGCTATATTTGCAGAAGATTATAATTTAGAGATGCTCCCTCATAAGGGATAGTATTAAGCATATAGGAATTTAGAGATGTGCCCTAGAAGCTGGGGGCTGAGAACAGTGTAGCTTTGTACAGCAGTTTACCACAGAAGCTCTCTAGTTTATTTTATTAAAAGTTTTATTCCTTTCTCATTTACTGGTTTTGTTGTCTAATGAACCCCAATAAACCATCATTACATGGTGTCAGAAGCGCTGAATGAGAAGGAAACCGCAGTCATTTTGAAGTTAATTCCCGTGTTTGCAACTGAAAGCAGAGGCATAAGGAGCAGCAAACAGAAGAACAAAGGCTCTGTATGTATTTTAGGAGCTCAATAGTAGCTTGACTAGCTTAAGAAGGGGGAAAAAAAACCCAAAATGGATGTGTTGCAGCCTCCATCCAGGTTGCAATTGTCAGACAAAGTTGCAGAGAACTGGAAAGCATTCAGACAGATTTGAATTGTATTTAGCAGCCATAGGGGCAAAGGAGAAAAATGATTCAGTGAAATAACCAATCTTCTTGCATGTTGTTGAGGAGGAAGCATTGGATATTTATAACAACTTTTAAGTTTGAAGAAGTGAAAGCATGAAGTTAAGTAAAATACTGACTAAATTTGAGGAAAATTGCATGCCAAAATTAATGAGACCTTTCAGAGAGACAAAGTTTTTTACATTCATGCAAAAAACTGATGACACCGTAGAGCAATATGACACAGAAGGCAGGAAACTCAGTGATACCTGCGACTTTGTTGAACTGACAGAATCTCTGGACAGAGATGAAATGATCTGTGGCATTAAAGACAACGTGTTAAGAGAGAGACTGCTCCGTGAAGTGATTTAACTTGAGAAAAAGCTCTCCAGATATTCAGGGCAGCAGAAACTGTGAAAGCACAAGCCAAAGAGGTAAACACACCAAAAGAGGTTACCCATGTACTAAGTACAAAAGAATATAGCCAGAATAGGTCAAATCAAAAAGTGCAACCACTTGCTATGAAAAACACTGCTAGGGAGAAGACTGGGTACAGATGATTATGTGGAAGGTGTGGATCACAGCATGGCCCCAAACAGTGTGCTGCCTTTGGAAAACTGTCATAAATGTGAGGAAAATAAACATTTTGCAAAATGCTGCAGATCCCAAATGCAGAAAAGACAAGTGTATTCAGTTGAAGACAACCTGGTTGAGGAGTTTTCATAGACATAGAGGGATAAAGCAAGGCTGAATGAGAGGGCCCAGATACTGCCCATGAAAGGGAATGAAACAATTATTCCACTGAAACTAGACACAGGAGCTAGAGACAGAAAATAAAAATAAAACTGCTTATTCTGGAACAAATATACCAGTGAAGGGGCAGTGCGTAGCTAGCATCAATCATAAAAACAGCATGTAAAAGCTCCCATTCATTGTAGTGCCAAAGGAGGTGACACCAATTTTAGGCCTGACTGCACGTGAAAAACTCAGTCTGGCAAAACGGCTGCTCTCACTGCAAGATCATACTGAACTTGACTATGAAACACTCATTCGGGAATATCATGATCTGTCTCAAGGGTTGGGTTGCCTGCAGGGTGAACATACAATCTAGATAAACAAGGAGGTCCTTCCAGTTATCCATCCATGTAAAATGGTGCCATTTGCACTCCATGATAAACTCAAGGCTGAGCTTGCAAGTAATGCAAAAAAGTACTTGCAATGCAAGTAATACAAAAAATTGAGGTGCCAACAGAATGGATGAGCTCCCTAGTCATTGTGGAAAAAAGTAATGGCCAGCTACGCATATGCTTAAATCTGAGAGATCTCAACAAGACTATAAAAAGAGAACATTTCAAACTACCAACCAGAGAAGAAATTATGGCTCAATTTGCAAATACACAATATTTCAGTAAAATGGATGCATCCTCAGGTTTTTGGCAGCTAAAAGTAACTGAAGAAAGCGCAAAACTGTGCATTTAATACCCCATTTTGAAGATACAGATTATTACAGTTCCCCTTCGGCACAGCTTTAGCACCAGAAGCAAACCACAAAACCATACCTATGGTCTATGACCCCTCAATAGATGACGACATCATCATTATCTGGGGCTCAATGAAAGAGGAGCATGATTGTAGATTTCAAGAAGTCCCGGATGCAGCTAGAGCTGCAAACCTCAAATTAAATAGGGAGAAATGTGTATTAAGAGTTACAGGACTGACTTTTTGTGGAGACATTATTTCCAATGAAGGTGTAAAACTTGATAAGAGGAATATTTCAACCTCTGAAATAATTCCATGTCCCCAGCCAAAGAAAAACGTCCAGCGATTCCTGGGAATGGTTTATTATCTTGGAAAATTCATACCTAATCTATCTACCAAAGCAGCAGATTTGAGAAACCCCTAGAGAATAATAATGAATGGTGTTAGGATGCAGAACAGGAAGACTCATGGGAAGATTTAAAACAACAACTGATATAAGAACCAGTGTTGAAGTTGTATGCACCAGGAAGGCCTATTAAAATTTCAGCAGATGCTTCCCAGTTTGGATTAGGTGTAGTGATTTTACAGAAGCATGAGGATTGTTGGCAACCAGAGGCATTTGCATTCAAATCACTGATTGAGGCAGAAAGCTGATACTCTCAGACTGAGAAGGAGTTTTTAGGAATATTGTTTGCCTGTGAGAGATTCAATCAGTTTATTTATGGCCAGACAATGGAAATTGAAACAGACCCTATGCCCCTGATAGCGTTATTTAGCAAACTGCTAAATGACTGTACCTTCAGGATTCAAAGAATGATGATAAAGATACAAAAGTATGATTTGGTTGTGACCTACATACCTGGAAAATTCACATTCATTGCAGATGCACTTTCAAGAGCAGTGCTACGAAATCAGAGAAGACTTTTAGAGATAAAGATGTAAGCCTATGTAAAGTCAATTCCTGTAGCTAACAAGAAACTGCAACAAATGAGGGGAAATGGGGAAAGATGAATAGTTGGGGATCCTTAAAGAAGTGACAATTAAGGGGTAACCTGAAGAAATAAGCAGTTGCTGTCCAAGTATAAGAGACTATTAGAACTTCAGACAAGAATTTACTGTGATAGAGGGGGTGATTTTCAAGGGCAGTAAGGTGTAATTCCAATGAACCTCCAAAATGAAATGCTACAGAATAGCCACGAGGGGTCATTTAGGAACTGAGAAGTGCAAACAATGAACACAAGAGGTGCTATATTGGCCGCGGATCAATCACAACATCTCTAATGTGGTAAGAAATTGCTTTTCATGCTTGAAATACAAACCATGCCAACAGGTAGAGCCACTGAGACCTCATCCAGTTCCACAAAGGCATTATGAGAAGGTAGGCACTGATTTATTTACCTGGTGATCAAAGGATTATTTAACAGTTCACAGATTACTATTCTCTGTATCCAGAAGTTTGCACGCTGCACAGTACTAATAGTAAGTCAGTGCTAGCCAGCATGAAGGGAATCTTCTCCAGACATGGAATTCCAGATGAAGTCTTTAGGGACAATGGGCCACAATTTTCCGTGCAGATTTCAGGCAATTTGCCATAGATTGGGATTTTCATCACAAAACATCAAATCCAAATTACCCCTAACCAAATGGACTTGTGGAAAGGTCTATACAGACAGTAAGGAACCTTATGAAAAAGACTTTTGACACTGGGAGTGATTTGTATAAAGCGTTATTGGTTTACCAAAGTGCATTTCTGGACAATGGCTTTTCTCCAGCTCACCTGTTAATGGGAAGAAGGATCAGATCTAATTTATTAACCATTGATAACCTGCTGAAATCTCATAATGATGAAACCACATGGAAGGTGAAAGAAAATCAGAAATAGAAGCAGAAATATTATTGACAAAAAGGCCCCGTGATCTCCCATCTCTTAACCCAGGTGAAAGAGGTGAGTTTCCTCAGGCACACTCTAATACTTGGGGCCAAAGTGGTACCATTAAAGAACAGCTTTCATCCAATGTAGTCTAAACAGACCAGGGAGACACATTTTGACATAATCAAAGGGATCTAGGAATAATCCCAGAAAGTTCCAAAACATTGACAATAGATGTGGACTCTGGCATTTCCCGACTGACTGATCATTTATCATCAACATACAAAGGAGAAACTATCAAGGAAGAAGATAACTCAGATGCTAATGAAAAGCTGATACTGAGATGATCAGAGTAAGAGATTAAACACTTATCACTTGTTTCTGGCGTGAATTGCAGGCTACAGGTTTTGTGCTTGTTTTAGCCTCCCGCTTCCGCTTGTTTTTGGGCTTTTTACTTCTGCCTACTTCCGGCTTCTGGCACCAGCTCCACTGGAACCGGAAATGCAGAATTGGCCATCTTTTCTAAGAGAACCAGAAATGCAAAAATATCCATCTTTGGTAACGGAACTGGAAATGCAAAATTGTCCATCTTTGTTGAGGTCACCAAACTGAGCTTGTTTGGTTGTGTTCTGTTTTGGGGCTTGATTTCTATTATATTTGCCGCACCACATGGCATCAAAATTTATTCCTTTCTCATTGACTGTTTTTGTTGTTTAATGAACCCCAAGATCACTACAAGAGTCTTGGTGGATCTGGCAGTTCACATGCTTATAAAAACCCATCCTTGGAGTTAGTTGAAAAATACAGACAGAATTCCATGGTGTTTTGCAAAATTTTGCACAAAATGTTCAAAAGAATCTCACTGGCTTATAAGCTAGTTGATAAAACACACATTTCTGGGGCAAAATCCGTTTAGAAACTTCTTACCAGCTCTACCTGTGTTGTTTCTGAAATCTGGTTCAATCCCAAAACTAATCAGATGGTTCAACCTGAATAAAAGGGACACTGAAAATATTTAAAGTCATCCACATTAAACAAGTGAATTTTCTTCCATACATTTCTATTAACAATCCAGTATATTTTTCATCTTCTCTGCTATTTGTTTACTTTTTGCATTTCTCTGAGTTTGGTCAACGAGATTAATGAAGTCAGTTTCATTTCATCTACAGTCATTTTTTAATCTATGTGTACACTGTTGTACAAATTGTGGAAATGCTAAATTTAAGGTTGCTTGTGCAACTTGAATTCTGCCCCTTTGTGTGTATGTATTATGACTGAGTCTTCAATTAATTATACCGCCTAGCTTTTAAATAGTGTTTTTCATCAGCAGATCTCAAAGCATCTTTATCCCTGTTTTATATAAAGTATCTTTATATACTTATATCTTTATATATACTTATATATATATCTTTATATATACTTATATCTTTATCCCTGTTTTATATAAAGTATCTTTATCCCTGTTTTACAATTAGGGAAACTGAGACACAGAAAGGTTAAGCGACTTGCCCAAGTGACCCAGTAGCCTAGTGGTAGACCTGGGATTATAACCTAGGTCTCCTGTGTCCCAGTCCAGTGCTCTATCCACTAGGCACACACACATATTTTTCCACAGGACCACTGACAAAAAGGACGCAAAGGACCTATAGAAAGCCTCATTCTCTCTATAACTAATCCAGATTCCTTCTCTGTGCACCCTTCTAACCTATGCACTGAACGACACAAGGATGCCTCATTACCTACTTACGTAGTTAAAGGTTGTATCATAATGCATATGCGCAAGGAGGCTGAATTAAGAAATATGTGGATTTTGAAACTTTGCATGGTGTCATGGTAAGAAAAGGAGGCTTTAAATGAGCTCCACTTGACATTTTTGGGTTGTTCATATTTTGAAACTTAAAGCAGAATTTGAGGTTAGAGTGCATGAGAACCAAAGATGAGGGAAAGACCTTAGTAAACTGAAACCACCATCTTTCACTCAGTTCTACAAACAAGATTCTTCCTCACCTCTGATGTGCAGGGTTCACTAAAAGAGTATACTCACGCCACAACACACTGGCTTTAATCAGTAACATGTCATTACGTGGCTGTTCATGACCAGTTAATTCTCAGTTATTAATTATTTGTATTATAACAGCACATAAAGGCCCTTATTAAGACTGAAGCCCTATTGCGTTGGACACTGCTCCTGGGCAGGTTTCCTTGGGATGGAATTAACATAAATACATAATATTTGAAGAAACAAAAACAAAAGAGCCATATCCTGTCAATTTACACCCACTGCAACCCTATTACATCAAACATGGGCTGTAATTCAGGGCAGAATGCGACCCTCCCCCCACAAGTGTCATTTCCATTCTCCTTTCAGCAAGAAAGGAGATGGATGCATGCAGGTAGGGGTTCTCAAACTTTTTTTGCTGGGACCCCCTTTGAAAATATTTCAGGCTGTGACAACCTCCTTCAAAAAGTGATGACTCCCCCCACCCCCCATGCCATGCCATCCTTGCTAGCATGCACAGTGGCTGATAGCTCGTGACCCCCCATAATAACCTTGTGACTCCTGAGGGTTCACGACCCCCAGTTTGAGAACCCTTGAGCTAAACTGATTGCAGTCTAGACCTTAGGTTTGTTGTCATTGCAATGCAAAGGATGCTATTCAGCAGTTGGATTTTTTTCCCCTCCCTTTGCTAAAAACATCCCACCCACATATTTTCCATCAAACTTGAACTTCTGCTGTGTGAAGCTGATGAAAACAACGCTTGTTTCTCCCCCCCCCACCTCCCTCCAGCTCCTTCTCAAGTGCATTTGCAATTGTTAGAGGAGGGCTGCCTGTGTGCTGAAACTGGAGAGTTGAAGTTGGCAGGGCCAATAATGTGTCAGCAAGAGATTTCCAATGTCACTTTAGAAGCACAAAGTCCATCAGATGACCTCACTGGCCTTGCCTCATTCCTCAGCCTCTCACCCCTCCTGCCCTCGTTTGCATTTTATTTTTTTACTTTTTGCTTAGTTTTAAAAATAATATTCATTATTTCTAAATTTCTCTGTGACCACTTCCTGTTTCTGGGCCTGTATAGCTGGGCCTGTATAGCCGCAATGCGTGTCCAGGACATACAGTGCTGCCTTCTGTAGTGGAGTAATGCAACTGTGTCTCCTGTGTAAATTGATCCCTCCCTAGAAGGCCCACTGAAATTAAATTGCCTGGATTTGTAGAAAATATTGCTTGATGATGCAGAGCCTAAACCTTCTTCCCAAACCCAAACCAGCACTCTAGTTAATTAATTCTATGTCCACCCCATCCCCATATCTGTCAGCCCCTCCTTCCAGCCCAGCACTTAGGCCCATCCAGCCACTTACATTAATTCTGCTCTCCTCAGCTATACAGCTGCCCCTTGCCCACAGCACACCTCTGCCCTTCCCGCAGGCTGTGAGGTAGGGTCAGGGGCAGCTGTGAGGTCCCTTTTTCGCCCTTCCCAGGCCTTGGGGAGAGAGCTTCAGGGGTTCTTCATCCCCTCTCCCACGTCACTCTAGGCCTGGTGTTGCGGAGAGGGAGAGGTGTGGGAGAGGAGCAGAAAGCAAACTGACTCTTCATAGGAGTGAACAACCCTGAGCTGTTACGCTTTAAGTTTCCTCTCCCCAATTCCCCTCCCTTAAATTCTGTTGGTTGCGGAGGAGAGGGAGGGAGATCTCTGCATCTCTCCTTCAGCAGCTCAGGTGGTTCCATCCATCCTGCTACAGATGGAGCTTCTTGCTTCATCCCTGACCAGCTCCAGCAAGAGCTAAAATTGTGTGACTTGCCCAGTTGGCAAGACTCCTCCCTCCCAGTTGATGTAAATAGGCATAATCCCATTAAAGCCATTTGCACCATCTGAAGATCAAACTCAAAGCCTTTCCCATCTAAGAGTTCCAATCCTGATTAAAGTTGGTTGTGAATGAAAGTTGTTCTCATGTGATGGTCCTGGGGCAAAACGAATCGCTCCCTGTCAGATATCCACATCATATCAGATCACCAGCACAACTGGCAACCCCCAGAACATCCTCAGCAAAGGGGCCCAGGATTGAATGGGCTGATGAACTATCTTCTACCAAGCAGAGATAGTCCCATTATGTCAGAGCAAGCTGCATTGGTGGGCTGGTGAAGGGCCAACTTGTATTGCTCCTCCCTGTGCTGTAGTTAAATCGTCTAGCATACTTCATAAGGACCAATTTCATTTTTCTTTGTAAAGAAAACAAATACCACTTCACAAACAGCCCTCTCTATCAAAGGCTCGATTACTGCCTGAACTCAGTGGACAAGAGATCCCATAGGTGAGCAACAGATATCTCAGATGGAGGATTTAAAAACCTATAAATATAATTTAAGAACTGATAGAGTCATGAAAGGAGGCAAAGATTTTATTTATGGGGATCTGCCATAAAAAGTGACAGCACTGATCTGACTTTGATGTTTTGAAAAGTTTACACCTTTACTATTTTTTTGTTTTGTTTTGGTTTTTTTACATTTTTTTGTTGGTTGTTATGTATAGAGAGCTGCAGGGAGGATAGCCTTGAAATCACTCATTTCAATAAGTTGTGAAATATAGTGTCAAGCTCTGTACAAATCTCCCTGAGCGTAATATATCAGCAATGTATCAATCAGCAGAAGACAGGATGTCAACGTTTTACGGCAGGAAATTTATTTCTGCCTGAGTCATCTTTAGTTCCCATCCATCCAAAGCTGCTTCAGAATTTCAGATACATTTTTTAGAAATAGAAAGAAAGAAAAAAAAAGAGTTTCTTTGTATGCAGGCTGGAAAACAGAGCATAAAATTAGAAGTGACTTCCCAGTGACAGAGCTTTCTTTAGAAACAAAGCGGTAGGACAAAATGAATGAACAGGGAGGTTTTTCTTCAGGGATTGGTCCAGGAAAAATAATCTCACCATTAAAAATATCACATGTATGTTTATTTTTCTCTCTCCAACGTGCATTGGTGAAAACATTTTTGTTCCATCTACAATTCAACTCTGTAATGTCTATACAGCAGCAACACCATTACTCAATCATTAGGTCATGAATCAATCCTTGAAATAGGGCTTAAGTGGCATACACGCCTTCTGTACAAGGGCGAATTTCATTCTAGATATTTTAATACTATGTTGATGATGAGCTGATTGCCCCACACTGAACATATAAAGCCAGAGTTCTCCCAGTATTCACTTTTTAAATATTCAGCAGCTTTGCTAACTACTTCTGTCCTAGAAACGAAATATTCACCACCACATTTCTTCAAATATCGTCTCTTGTTGATTATCTACGTGTTGGTAAAGATGCAAGAGCAACATGATAAATAAATTAACAGCCAAATGTATTATTAAAGCCAAAAAACAAATGCAATATATCATCTCTAGTTTACTGCATTTTCAACAAACTGGCATTGATGTCTCAATAGCAACTACTCCTCTGCAAAACAATGATTGCCAATGTCAGGTAAGCTCTTTGGCAAGCCATATTCAACAGATCTTTGTGGAGGGTTGTTTTGCCTGAAAGGCAGATAAAATTGCTTACAGAAGCACAGTAATAATATTCAGATTTATCACCTCTGCTGGAACTTGTTAAACAGCAAGAAGCAATAGGCATGAGACAGTATTTTTAATAGGGATGGGGAAAAATGGTTCAGATAAAATAACCAATCCAAACACATCTTTAAAAATACTACAGGATATTACAGTACAAACCAACTTCAGGTCAACATTTTCAAGCTGGGATGCCTCGCTGGACACAACCTAAGCATGTGGCCTGATTTTCAGAGAAGCTGTGGATCCCAGTGTCTTTACTTCAGTAATCACCACACATACTACAGCAGACGTTAAATAATAAAAAGTAAATCCCCTCCTCCCTTCATATAGAAGATTTCCCTTGGAGAGTAGAAGGCAGAAAAAGGGAGAATTACATTTCTTAATGCACTTCTGGAAAGCACGTAAATACTCTGGTGACGAGGGTGGTATAAGAACCTGGCCAGAATAAAATAAAGGACAAGAAGCAACCTGGACAGTGGACCAAGTAAGGACCAGCACAGGTGAATGGTTTGGGCTTAGTCTGGGCACATAAACGAGCAAGAAAGTCCAATCAAATTAAATTTACAATTTAATTCCTAGACCAAATAGATTTTAGATTCAGAAAACCAGATTTTCAGACAATGGCCTCTCTTTTTGTACGCACAATTTATTTGCACCTGTCTTTTATAACCTGGAAAAATGGAGCACTGATTAAGAAAAAATTGGCTCCTGAATGTTTTATGAGATAAGCTTCTCAAAATTTCAGAGCCTTATCTGCACTCAAAGTGCAATCTTCTGAGATCTACATCCCATGACTAAGAACCTGGAAGGTGAGAAAATAATATCAGACCAAAGAACTGGCTGCAAAATGAAGAGTAGTGCTTTGGCTGTGCTGAGAAGGGGGAAAGGAGCCCCACGCTAGCAGTAGAAGAACAATCTGCTCTGACTCCACCACAGCAAAGGGATTTTTCATCCCCTCTGTTCTGCTAATAACTGTTTAATGTTTTGTTGCTTGCGGCACTCCATTACCAATGGGTCTGAAGTGAGAGAGAATGCTGTGTGCCAAAGGATTAAGACAATTTGACTATAAAATAGTTGTTTACTTAAGAAATACTTGATATGTAAACAGCTGACTGCCCTCTGGGCTTCTGCTGTTCCAAACTTCCTAATGCTTTGGCTCTTTCCTCTTGCGGTACGAACACTAATTTGTCAAACCAACTTCTCTTTTGTGTACCTGGACTTTGTTAATGCAGACAGAGCAGCAGAGCTCGTGCTAGAGCAGGCCAAATTAAAAGGCAGATGCCTGACTTACTTTTGCAGCACCTCCCTTCCCTCCATCTTTCCCCCATTGCACAGAAGCTGCCAAGGAGACAGCAGCAGAGAGTAACTGCATACGCACGCCTAATGCTTAGTCTGCTGTCAGAATCTGGCTCCATGCTTTCTAATCTGAATCCAAATTCTGCTCTTGGATGCTCATTCAGCTCTAATTGACTTCCGCTGAAGCCACAGGTGCATACGGGTGGGTATAATTTGGCCCTGAGTGAGGATAACCCTGGGGATTGTATTAAGTAGAGCTGTGCAGAACCATTTCACAATGAAAGCATTTCTCATTAAATTAAGTTTTTAAAAAATGTGTTTTGAAGCATTTTGTTTCCATAAAAACAGAAGTGTTTCATTTTGACTCTCTTGTTATAATACAAAATACATTTTGAAACAAAAGGTCAGTTTGAAATGAAAAATCATTTGAAATAGAACCATCATCACCAAAATGCTTCATTTCAATTTTTTTCCTACACAAAATTTTGTTGAAATTGACACTTTGCAACAGAAAGTTTCAGTTTTTATTAAATGGCATTTTCTGACAGAAAAGCATTTCATCTGAAAATTTCTGATCAGCTCTGATTTTAAGTGCTGGACACAGAAATAGGCAAACTATGCCATCAGTTACAACCTGAGAACAGAATTTGGTGCTGATTCTATGGTTTACTCAGCACAGCAGTGATAGCTTAAAAACAACTCTATGAAGTAGCTGGAAAGGACATACACTTTTTTGATAAAGAAGAATTCCCCTCATTTGCTGGAAAGATCTCTTCGTTTCACATGACCAATACAGAATTTCACTCCATCCCTGCAATATATGTAAAAGGAACTTTTCTTCCTTTGGGTCAATCTTCGGTGCAAAATAATTTGAATGGTAAATAAAAATTTGATTTTATGTCATAAGATTTGGTCGTTAGTTCAGCAAGATGAGGAAGGCCTGGTCTATATTGGGAATAGCCTTCATTCACGTTCAGTAGCTGGCCTGCAGCAAACTCCTGATGTAGACTTCAGGATCCATGATTTAGATTGGTTGAGTTTATCCTGGATTCAAGCTGGAGTAAATTCAACCAGTGCAAATTTTAGCTTTCCTTTCTCTACACTTGGGGTTTGCGCCAGAGCAACAATAGCAGTTTCTGGTCTGGTGGCTAAATCCCAAGCCTAGAAAAGGCCTAAGCCAGGGGTGTCCAACCTTTTCGTGTGAGGAGCCACACTGCAATTTTTTCTGTCACTTGGGGCAGTGAATTCAAAGCATCTGGAGGGGAGGCGCTGCTCCTCTGCCTGGCTGGCTGATGGGGAGTTGCTGCTGTGCCCTGCTGTCTTGTGGCTGGGGAGGGCTGCTGATTCGCCCGCCGGCTCAGAACTGGAGAGGAGGGGCCACTGCTGTGCTTTTCCAGCTTGGGTGTGGAGGGGCTGCTCCTTTGCCCCGGCGGGCTGGATAGCAGCCTTTGGCGGGCCAGACTCTGGCCCACAGGCTGTGGGTTAGACAAGCCAGGCCTAAGTGTATTAGAGAGGGGGCGGTGAGTTGGGAGAGCTGGAATCTAGTACTTAGAAGTTAGGTATCCAAATCCCATTCAAATTCATTAAACACGCCCTAGTCATCTTTGACATTCCCAGCCCTGGACAATAAATGGATTTGCTGCTTACCTATGGCTGCAACTCGATCAGACCAGGGAAAATACGAACTTTCATGCTGAACAAGCCAGAAGGTGGCTTCTGACCACTGTCAGTAGCTTTAAGGCACCCCACAGCCTGCAGCGCCTCAGCATTCACCTGTAACCACGCATGCAGAAAGCACCCCCGGCCGTGCTCATACCCCTCTCTCTGACCGGGAAGTCGCAGGCAGCTATTCTGTGCGCACGCGTCAGGAGGAAGGCAAGACGTTATCCTTTATGCAAATACCTCTCGGTTCTTAAAAGGTCTAGGGCAGCCCAGAATCTACTCTGAGCTTTATCAGGTGTCGTTGTCCGTGGGGTGTGAGCGCGAGACGTCAGTTCTGGGGAAAGGTGCTGCGGCAGCAGCCCTGGACACGGCAGCTTGCTGTATTCTACAGAAACGGATGAAATGCTGGCAGTGAAGGCACAAGTTCCCCTACAGCGGCCAATGAATATGCCTCAACCCTGAGCTGGAAGGACCTGGTGGAATCTTCACATACATTCAGTCCATAGTTTCTCTACTGAGTTTGTCAACAAAGGAGCCGATTATGTCTGTTATGGAAGCACAGGTCATGGCTTCATAGTTAAAGCTGAGTTTTCTCTCTCTCACACACACACACACACACACACACACACACACACACACA
The DNA here is from genome assembly GCA_007922155.1 of Mesoclemmys tuberculata. Taxonomy (NCBI): domain Eukaryota; kingdom Metazoa; phylum Chordata; order Testudines; family Chelidae; genus Mesoclemmys; species Mesoclemmys tuberculata. The sequence goes on along the minus strand of ML675603.1, from coordinate 76,921,278 downwards.
CACACAC
>ML675603.1:76823356-76921261 GCA_007922155.1 Mesoclemmys tuberculata | reverse complement strand
CACACACACACACACACACACACACACACACACACACACACACACACCCTCTGCATAGGTGCTACGGGGGAGAAGATGTTGGGGCCCTTTTTCTCCCTGATCCCCCACATTAAGCAGAAAAAGCAAGACTGCAATCTAGTGCTCAGAAGAACACCAGGTTGGGAGAAAGGCTAGTAGCCAGTATCTTTGTCAGTCCAAAATGGCCCTGGTCAGAGCCCCAGTACTCCACTGCATACTCTGGGTTGTGCAACAGGGATTAATGGGGGTGTAAGATACTCCTTTTAAGAAGAGATAAGGAAGGTATGGCCCATCACATGTCCCCTGCCTGCTCTCTCAAGCCATCCTTCCCTGTGCCATATCCACTACACAGCTGCCACTGCTCTGGTCACAGCACAGTTGCACACAAAGAGGTCAGGGAACAGTGTCTAAAGCGACATCTAATGAATGATTTACTTGATGAATTTTGCTTTTCTTTTTGTGAATTGGCTTCAAACTGATTGGTTAACTCCTTATTCAAAATTATTTTAATAATACTTTCTGCAAATAATTCCTGGATTTTAACTCGTTTGATTCCAAAACCAATTTTTTTGGGTTTTTTACACTGGAAACACAAAAGTCACCTGCTTTGTTACTTTCCCTTGGCCAGATGAGCATAACTACCAAAAGTTTCTCAAAGAGAATTTCAATGAAACCTGAGTTCTCCCAGATGAAATTCATTTACAAGGCAAATTAAATGTAGATGGTTCCTTTTACAATAATTGGTCTCAGTGAAATGAATATCATAGCACAAAATGTCACAAGACAGAACTGTGGATAGTGCCAAGATAAGAAACACAGAGTATATCTAAACTGTAATTAGACATGCACAGCTGGCCTGTGCCAGCTGACTTAGGCTCACGGGGCTCAGGTGAAGGGGCTGTTTAATTGCAGTGTAGACGTTCAGGCTCGGGCTTCAGCCAAAGCTCTGGGGCCCTCCCACCTCTTCGTGTCCTAAAGACAGGGCTCTAGCCTGAGCCCAAACATCTATACTACAGTTAAACAGCCCCTTAGCCCGAGCCCCATGAGCCTGGAGTCAGCTGGCATGGGCCATCCATGGGTTTTTAATTGTAATGTAGATGTACCCCTAGACCAGTGGTTTTCAACCTTTTTCCACTTGCGGACACCTGAAGAATTTCAAATGGAGGTATGGACCCCTTTGGAAATCTTAGACAGTGTCAGCAGACCCCCAGGAGTCCATGGACCACAGATGAAAACCACTGTCCTTGACTATGCTCTTTGGGTAGTGACCGAATATTTTGTTTCCAGATTACCTCACGCAGATAACAAGGGAACCACACAGCCACAGACAGGCGGTAGTCAGAGTGGCTGTTAGAAAAAAAATGATTTATATTCTTGTCATAAGCATCAACTGTATGGTGTATCCTCATAAAGAGTGTAAAGCTGGTGTGTCAGCACGCATAGAATATTCTCTTCACTTACACATATAGACTTGTGGCAAAGATTTTATCATTTGTTTATACTGGGGCACCCAAACTCCATCCAACTTAGTATCCATACTGACGATATGAAAGTATGGCCAGGAGTAGCAGTGGGTCACATCATGCAGTGCTGCGCATTGGCTACTAGCATCATCACATCTCTACGCAACGCTTCTGTAGTAATGATGAAGATAGCCACAAGCTATGCTCAAACATCCGGTGGGGTGTGATTTTGCCATCCTTGTTGTATACAGCACTTTCTTGAAAAAGCAGATCCATAAACTAACTTGCTTTAAGGTTTCTGCAGTCCTTAAGGTGAAACGCCCATTGACTTGGCCCTACACCACACTTACCAAGCAAGCAGCAGCTACAGCCATCTATATGATTGAAATATTTAGATGGCCTACAAACATAGGTCTATAGGTAGAAAAATAAAGTGCTTACTAAAAAGGGCATTTTGTAGAGAGCCATACTTGATTCTACTTTCAAGGGAAAGCACTTGATATCCACATTAGTCTTAAAAAAAAAAAAAAAGTACTTACCAGTATTTTTGAAAATTGTTCCCACTTTCTCTCTCCTCCTTTCCCCCCACTGGTGCATTTGAAGCCCAGCTTCTCCCCACATTCCTCTGTTGCATTGATTGATGCAGTAATGGTCACTACTGAGCGATCATGGGGACGTCAAAAACACATTTAATGAGAATTGTTTCAGCAGTAGTGGTCGTTTCTCAAGTAGTTTGGATTTCTAAGTGCCTTGACTATGTGCTTTTGAAAGTTTTACCCAACCTCCTTTCTGTTACGCAACCAACTGTACTCAGCGACTTGAAAGTGTCTTCTCACTGCAGATTAAACACATTAATTTTCTAAAATTTACAGTCAGCTAAAAAAATAATAAACTAACAAATGTGAACTATGCTTGGTGCCTTTCAAGGATGCATTAGAATTTGAAGTGTGCTTCCATGCTCTTTTCTAAGCTAAACAGTCTCTGATTTTCCAATTTAGAGATAACATTCTAACCTCATCTCAGAGGAGCAAGTCCTCCCAAAGGATAAACAAACTCAATATTTGCTCTTCAAGATTCACTTTAAAGTATGCTTAGATCCCTACTACCAAAGAGAAATATTAATTTCACACAGAGGCACTGTATAGTCCTCTGTTTCTTTACAGACTTATGGCTGCATGAATTAGATATCACTGGTCACTCTTACAACCAACAGGAGAGGTAGCTACAAGGCTGGAATCCAATACTGTTTTTTCATGGCTATATTACAAAAAGCCCAGCTGGTGTTGCCTATTGGACATTTATAGTCAATGATTTAATGAGAGATTTCTAAAATTATTTATTCAATTTATGTGTTTATGGATTTATAGCAGTTGTTGGGGGAGGTTCTGGGTCAGAGTTAAGGTGAGTAGTGGAACTCAACTGCTGTGTTTACAGTTAAAGAAAATATGGTTATAAGGTTTTTTAAATGAATAGCTATTTACTGTCTTGGAACACTGAAAACGCATTTCTAAACAGATTTATTTTCATGTTAGATATTTTTAAAACCAAGTGGGGTTAATTTCTTAATATGTCACTTACATTTGTCTTAGACAGGGAAGTATTAATTACATGCAGTATGCATGGAATGTGTAGGGGGAAAAAAGGTTTGCCATCTGAGTCATTACAGGAAATGAACTGCAAATGAGTAAAATGTTTAGAAGAGGACCCCAGATGGAGCAGGGTTTTTTAAATACACAATGTTTTCTTCTAAGTGTGAAGTACTGACACAATGTTTTCTCCTAAGCGCAAAGTACTATAGTGATGATTGATGACACATCAAAGACTGGGAGAAAAGAGAGAACACGTGGGTTTGATCGCCCTATATTTTTTAAGCTTCTTTTTCTGATATGGCATTAAATTTACAGTCTTTGCTGGGGCTTAGATATTAAATGCTGACAGACTTTCTTTCCTTTCCCTCACCTGATATTGACCTGAGTCATGACATTCTGCCTAAAACAAGTGAAATCTTAGGTAAGAAAACAAAAACCGGAAGAGCATTGGAAATTGGGTGCAAAACTGGTCTTTAAAATGGCCTGAAATACATCTTATTTTCCCCTTGTTCTTTTATTTCAGTCTTTACCAGTAGCTTCCGATAAACTGGAGCTCAGTTCAGTAAAATGAAATACACGCAACACACACATGCATATAAAAGTCTTCCGTGCCCTGGAAACCTTTTCAAACCCACATACATTTGATTTTTGACCTTCCCCACTGCTGCTGTTAAAAAGAGAGAAATACTCTTTTTTAAAATTCAGCCGGTCTCTAGGGGTATGCCTACACTGCAGTTAAACACTTGCAGCTGGCTGGCATCAGCCGACTTGGGCTCAGGCTGTGGGGCTATAAAATTGCAGTGTAGAACGGGCCCAAGCTCCGGGACCCAATGAAGGGGGAAAATCACAGAGTGCAGGCTTCAGGCCCGAACAGCTACACTGCAACTTTATAGCCCTGCAGCATGAGCCCAACGAGCCCAAGTCACCTGACATGAGCCAGCCATGGGTGTTTTACTGCAGTGTAAACTGCCTTAAAATGGGAGCTCCCTTTATCCTGTAGTGCCCCCTTGAATGTGGAAGGCTCTCCCTTTTTTGGTCCGACAGGCAGGAACTGCCTCTGGGCCCAATCCTCCTTTTGCAACTCCAGCAAGGGAATTGCACCCAAAAAACCTGAAAGCAATACTTGGCCTTCCATCTTTAAGCCCAGTCTTAAAGCATATTAGTGTCCCATCTCTTGGTCATTTCCACAGGAATTGCACCTTTTGGGTTGCTTTTGAATGGGGTGTAATGCTTTTTTGGATACACTATATGAAAAGCACTAGAGTAGCTTTGCATTGTACCCATCCTACTCTGTATACTGAAACCAGTTGTATGTATTTAAGTGTTATCTCCTGACTATACATGTGTAAAAGGAACAGACTCAATAAAGGAGCCCACACTGAAAGGCAGAATGGGGCTCATTGTACTTGATGACAAAAAGGAATGCGATGCACACATTTTCTGTAGGATGATGTTTCATGTTCCATTGCTTTAATTTTGCCATCAGTGAAAAGAGCAGCATAGAGAGCTCGTTGTCTGCATTATAAGTTTCTTGTTAGCTCTTAAGCTACAGTAAGATTTTGACACATTGGCAAGACAGAAGCACATGAAGTGAGATCATGCTGGGCAGAGCTCATCATTCAGCACCATACCCAACAGTGCTGTTCAGTTCATAGATCAGTGCTCCATTTACGGTGAACCTGGAATCCTTCTTGATGACAAAAATCAAACCATCTGAAGCCAAGCTGAGGTTTTCCTGGACTCTTTCTGCCAGTGACTATTACCAGTCCTCATAACATATTTCCCTCCATTCCAATCAATAAAGAATTTAAAGCCATGCATTCATTACCTTTAAGTATGACAGCCTATGGAAAATATGAATGGAAGGAATGAAAGGTGTTATGTTATTACAATGAAAATTCAGAATCACAACTGACCAAGGCAGAAGTGGGTTGGCACAAGCTTTTCATTTGGAAGCAAGAAATACATTGAGATTTCCTGGAAAACTGCCTGTTTTGTTTCAGCAGCCTTATGGCCAATAGTTGCACAACTTATCTGGAGTAACTGAGCTATGTCAAACGTTAAGATTCCATCACCACATGCAGTCCATAGTACAATGCTATAAAATCAGACATGGCTATGGGAAGAAGAGAGGGAGGGGATGTTTGTAATAGAGCAGCACTTTGTGTATGAGAATCAGTTCCATACATCACTTTAAAGGGGGTCTAGAACAACAAGAGGTCTGGGCCCTCCTGGGGGGGGGGTGTCACGAGCAGGTTTCAGGAGGTCCACCAAAATAAACCAGAGAGTAGGGCAGCCGTTAGACTCTCTGGAGCCCAGGGCAGAAAACCAAAGCCTGAGCTCTGCCTCTCGGGGCTGAAGCTGAAACCACACAACTTAGCTGTGTGGGTCCTCGGGCACTTGCCTTGCTTGCTGCCTAGTAATGCCGGTACTGGCTTTTATTCTACTGGTTATGCAGAAAAACACAGCTGTGGTGGCACAGGTGGGCTGAGGAGTTTTTATAGCATGTTGAGGGGCAGCCTCAGAAAGAAAAAGGTTGAGAACCCCTGATCTAGAATGTAGGGTACCATGGGGTAAAAACTCTCAACATCTTTTCCTTGTATCTTCAAGAGGAAGATGCGCCAACAGCTGCATGGCAGAGGTCAGAGCTAGTCACCTGACTCATCCAGGCAGCCAGACAAAGGAGGTCACATTAACTTCGTCTCAGCAGGGATAAAAGGTTTCTCTCTATACCAAAAGGGCTAAAGTGTAGGCTAGTGAGCTCTTCAAGCAGAAGCCCAGGGGAGAGCCAGCCATGCAGTTAAGGCCAAGCTGATGTTTTGTACTATGACTCAGCTTCAGGACTCACCTGTTTCAGTTGTGTCACAGAAGAAGCTGAACAAAGGCAAAGGGTGTATAAGAACTGGACTTGCGTCAGCTGTTTGCTGCAGGGAGTGGACATCCACCTACCTAGAGTAATAATATCTTGGAATTGCACTGTCGAATTGTGTCGGTTTGAAGTTTTACTAATCGACATCATTCACAACATTAGTGAGAAACAGTGAAAAATGTGAACAGTTGGAAACAAAGTTGTTTTGCGCTTATAGTCTCAGCTGTATACATTTGTTAAATTAATACTTGAGATGAAAGCCACATGGGCTTGTTTGAGACAGCAGTTTATTTAAACCAATCAGACCCATGCTAGCTCTCCCCCCCTTGACTTTTTTTTTTTTTTGCCCTAGGCTCCTAGTATTCCCTGGTGTTAATATTTTCTCTCACCCTCCTGGTCTTTGATCTCAAATGTGAAACCATCCTCTGCCTCTAAAGGTTTTTCAGGCTATAAAACTTATTTATTTCCCCCCAAAGCTAATAATACTTGATGACGTGTCCCCAGAAAGGTCTTAGTCCTGTATCATGCAGAGCATTGTCTTCAACTGCCACATATATATTTAAACTTTATTTAAAATACATTTTAATTTCAAAGGCTTCCTTTTAGTATAGGTGTGACCCAAGAATCTCTTCTGCAAGGAGGTACAGAAGGCTTACAGAGACCTCCTGATTCTAGTATGTACATTCTAGTTCACCAAAAAAATGTCATGTGAGGTCTCAAATGAAAGCCGGTGTCAGACTGCTCATCAATACGATCACAAAACACAGGTATAAATGTTGTGCAAGGAGTTCTGCATATACACTGAAAAGATGTTTAGCCCTGTATCAACACTGGTCACCAGCAAAGGTGAAAAACAGGTTCTGTCAGACAAGATATGTTTATCCATCTCTTTACATGTAAATTGGTTACTGTCTTGTTCAAAGTGGGTGTCCTATCACCAGTCTGACCTGAATGCAAATGAAGGATTGTAAAAGCTTCAAAAGAGTAAGAGAAAACAGTAAGAGAAAGACACCAGCTGGAGAGAACCATATCTTGAGATGCACATCAAAGGTTTGCTTGAGTATATTTGTGGGAGGAGGAAAACAAAGGAGATACCCAGGCATCCCTCACCAAGGAAGTAAATGGATAGCAAATTTCTTTTGCGAAAGAAGGGTCAGAACCAGGCTTGGCTGAAAATGTTGGAGTAGACTTTGGGTGCGATAAGCTTCTTTAGACTGAAGGTTAATTTGTTCATTCTCTTTAATCTATAGAAGGCATATTATTGTTTTATTTTGTATGTAACCATTTGTTTACAATATTCTTACACTCTAACATTTGAATCTCTGTTCTTTGATCATTAACTTGTTCTTGTTTTCACCATAAATACATCTCAGTGCTGTGGTGTTAAGCAAAGCAAAGGTCCTCAGTTGAATCTTACAAGCTGATATGTGCTGTTCCCAAAGGAACAGGCCTGGTGATTCTGTGGCTATTCAGTGGAGAAGGGGCTGGACACTGCAGGAAATGCTCCAAGGACTTGGCTGGTGGTGTGGGCCTATAGCTACCTGTGCAAAGAGAGGAAGACCTTCAGATGTCTGGAAAGCAGTGCTTGTGCAGAGGCTGTTGGCGTCATGGAGCTGATCCACAGCAAGCACAGAGAAGACTCCTTCATGCTAAGGTCAGGTCGTGGTGAGGTGCTTCACGATCCTGAGTACCTTTGGGAGCCTCACAATAGGAATATCACTAAATACAGCTAAAGGCCTGGGTAATATAATCTTCTGTTGATCCACCAACAGAAGACTAGATTGCTTGCAGAAGGGACCCTGACCACAGAAACACTGAAAAAGTTAGCTGCGCCAGGACACCTACCAATGCTGCAAACTGAAAAAAACCCAGCCCACTGTATCTTCAATGAAGGCAGCCAAAGGACCTCACAACAGACAATGGGGCACATCCTGACTGGCTCCTCCAAATGCCATGGAGTTACAGCAATTTACACTAGATGAGGATCTGGCCCAATGCCCAGATCCAGAAAACAAACCTATTTTCTCATGTCGAACCTGGCATTTTGAAACCTGCCACCTGCCACATTGAAGAACATGTGCAGCTGTTCTGTCTAATAGTTGAGTCAAGGATGCAGGTCGCTTTTTCTATATGAAAGTATTCACTGCCCCATTCTAAATTTTACTGATGAATAACATGGGCCCGGTTCTCCTCTCACTTATTCACTTTTACAGGGGTATAACTCCATTGCTTTTAATGGAGGAGTTACTCCCGCTTAATGCCATTGTATGTGGGAGGATCAACATCCCAGGCGAAGTGAACTGTCTATAAAACTGAGTTTGCAGGCAAACATTCTTGAGTAACAGCCTCCCTGTTGGCCTATTGACAGGTAGCATGGACCACCCCCTCCATGACAGGCAGAGGATATAGCCTCTGTTTTGCTACCCTTCTGCCCCCCTCTCCCAACTCTTCTTCTGCAGCCTTATTGCAAAACTGGTGTACAGGGCCTTTCATGAGACCTCCACACTTAGGTGAATTTACAATTAACACATTGGAACGCAGTGAAACAACATGAGGCTTTCATTCTACTTCATTCATTATAATGAATGACATTTTGCCATATTTTATAACAGTGCAGCCAACAGGAACATCCAAACCTGACAGAGCAAAATTTGGCTCCATAGCTTCTGAGCTGTGATACCTACTTGTGTCAGCACAGGGAGACATTTGTTATTTGGGTCAAACTGTGACCTATGTCAACCACACAGCTTAAAGGAAGAGATCAAGAAGCCCCTGATCATGTTAATGGGCTGGCTGGTGTAGCTTATCAGTCCAAGTTCCTTTGCACTAGTACTGTCAGAACATCTTTGTGGTCACATCTGGCCTGGAAAGGCCACTCTGCACGTTTTTGCTCACACGCAAAGAAAATAATTCTTACCAACTATCATGTGGTTGCAGACGTCACAGAAAGTGGGTTTTTTGAAGATGTGCTCCTGGAAAACATGAACCTTGTTGCTTTCTGGATGCTGTTGGAGTTTGGTGGGTGTGGAGGTCTGGCTCTCTGAGCTGGGAAGCTGGCCAGTGCTGGTGCTCACCTCAGGTAGCAAATCAACTTGTAATTTGACATCACTGTTAGTCCTCTGGAAAAAGTTGTCTGCACTTTTACTCCGTAAGCTTTTGGTCTTGAAAGAGAGCGATCTTTTCAGTTTCTGGAGCTGCAATGCAATAACAGAGACATTGGTCACTTAAAAAAAAACAACAGAACAAACCAAAAAACCTCCCACACTGCAGGTCAGGTTCATGTTGAACCTCTCCATGTTGGGGAGTGTGTTGTCAACTTCGTGCATACATGTAAGTTCCCACTGATGTTAACAGTATGCTGGGAGTGGATTATCCCATGGATGGGACTGCAATGGTGATGACTCCAGTGATCTAAATAATCCACTCCAAAATCTAACTAGCAACTTGAGTGTTAAGACAAGCATTTGCAAGAAGAAAGGCTCTAACAAACAACTATATTGCTGTCTTCTTAATAGGTGCAACAACAAAGTCGTCACAGAGTGTTATGCACATACATCCTGGGGAGAATATATGCTCCTTTGTGTTCAAGCCTGACAGAAGTTAAAGTGCCTACGTACAGTCCTGGAGTATTTTAAGAACAGCTCTTTTAGGATTCTGGAAGAGAAATGAAATCAGTGAAGTAGATTATGTATTTTTTTAAACTTCTTCATTTACAATTCAGTACAAACAAAAATACAGTATTTACTGGGTTTTGTCCTAGAAATCCTGGTTTTAAAAAGAAAAATTAGTGAAGCTCAAGAGCTACAGTATCATGTGTTTTGCCAGGATCCTAAGAAGAATCATGATAAATGCTTCATCTGCTTAAATTCATACTGTGTATTTTTCCTGTAATTCAGGCTCTTCTACTGCGTCAGTGCTATCCCCCCAAATTAACAGTTCTGTGCAGGGCAATGGGTGAGGTCTGGTATCTATCATGGTGTGAGTCACAGAAGTTGGCAGGTTTGACAGGCTCTGAAGTCTAAAGAGGGCAAACAGTCAGGGGAAAGAAAAGCATGCTGGGAAAACCTAAGCTGCATCTCCTTTCATATTCATTTGTCTCTGACACACAGCATGTCCATTTTGCCTATCACACACAGTATTACGTCAATTATAGCAATGCTGGCCTTATTTCCTTGGCCAATGTGATGGAGCATGAAATTTTCCATGCCACGTAGAGTCTGTCCATGGTAACTAGGAGCATTTGTTTAGGTTATAAACTATTTACACTAGAAACAATGGCGATTAGAAGTGATAATTCAAATTAATGGAAGGGAATGAGCTTACATACTTTCCTGAAAGTGCATGGAACTGGTCTGTAATCCTGGCACGAGACCTGATGTAGTGGCCTTGGGCCTCTGTTATAACCACTTTCCACCTATGATCCTCCCTATCTTTTTTTTTTTTTTAATTATGAAGCCTGTAGCAGATATTACAAGGATATTACAGTGGACAGGGACTTCATAAAATGGTGTGCTCCCCTGTCATGAATGGGATGTAGCCTCTGCTCCACACAGGCAGCCATAGGAACTGGCACAAGCAATACGCAGGTCATTTTCCTGTATTTCTCCACAGTAAATTCCATTGGTCCAATGAAGATGCAAGGAGCGTCTGCTGCCTTACCTCTGCTCTTCAGGTTAACAATAGTCCAGGTTGCCGTCTTGTAAAATTCTCAGCACTTCTCTTTTACTTCCCTCCATTCTTTCCATTTAATGAACTTCTTCTCACTAATGCCTTTTACATGGAGGCTTCCTGTGTGGCAAGCCAGGGTATGAATGTACAGTACACTAGCCTGCTGCTCACTCTGTAACTGCGCACTAAAAGTTCCGTCGAGTGCTTTGATGCCGAATCTCCATGTAGATAAGACCTTTGTGGGAGAGACTGTGACAACCCTAAAGTGAGTCGTCAGATGCATTTTCTTTGCTTGGCACACAGAAAGAGCCCGGAGGGGATGTTCATAAGCAAAGCAAATGCTAAAGTATTTGCTAAAGAGTCACTCTGATTAGTTTCTAGGAGAGTCATTACCAAATAGAGATCAAATCATTATATATCAAGCACAAGAGCAGAATAGCTGCTCGTTTCCACAGCTACATCAACTGAAGCTTAATACTTGGAATTATCTGCCTGAGAAACAGTATGACAGCACCAATAAAACGGGTTATATTCCCCCTATTGCGTCTTAAGCCACTGGCCCCCAGTAATAGAGTCTCTACTGAGATTACTTCATATCCCCAGAGATGGACATGAGATCATCAATAAAAAAAAAACCAATTCCTGCTTGCTATTGAAGTGGTTCTCACAGAAACGAGATCTCATTAGTGCAACTAAACACAGAGAATTATAGCGCCACAAGGTGACTGTAACAGCATTCATTATTGATTTGCTACCCATTTCTGCAGTGACACATGAAGTTAATTAAATCTCAAACATTACTATGCTTCCGCCACGGGCAGAAGACTAAGCTGAACAATAAAGTATTTGTTTTATTACACAAAACAAAGAAGAAAAAAAATGAAAAAACTCAAAAAACTGTTTAGTTTGACAGACTAAGAGTAATTTAATATTATTTGCTCAGTCTTATAATACACTGTCATATACCCGAGAAGAGCTCCATTGAAAGCATTTTCTCACCTAGATGGAGAGGCCCAAACTTTTCAGAAATGCCGCAACCTGAGTGCCACTTGTGTGTGCATGCAAATATATGCATGCAAATTCATTTGAATGTGCAATTTGTGCACATTGTTACCAAAATGATAGAATTTGCACATTCAGATCCCATTTGAAATTGTGCTTGATGAAACAGATGAGTTGTGCACGTGCAAATCCTGTAATGCTATATGCAAGTAAAAGTTCAAAAATTGTACCCCAAGTGGATTATACATGCATACTAGTGCACACACAAATGGAACCCCTGGATCTGATTCTCTGCTGCTTTGCATTTCATAAGTGCAAATCCTGATATGGCAGTATTTTTATCACCCTTCCCCCTAATGCATAGCTATAAATGACAGCACAAAGAGGATGGCAATGGACAATCAGGCCCCATGTTTTGAAAGTTTGACTGAAACAATTTATCTGTAACTAGGTAGTGAGGACTGGAGAAAGTGGCCCATTGGAGAACCCTAAGGCCTTATCTACACTAGAAAGTTTTGGCGACGGTAGTTTTTTTGGTGATAAAAAAGTGCTATAATTACAGCACTTACACCCCTCCACACAGCACTCATTTTTGTCACAAAAATGCATCCACACTTGGTGCTGAAGTATCAACAGTGAGAGCAGTGCAGCATGGGCAGCTATCCCACCATGCAACTCAGCAGATTCTGCGGCTATGAATTCTGGGATGGAGGAGAGGAGCATGGGGCAGCATGGATTGCTAGCTCAAGGTCCCATGGAGCAATGCATTTCCATACCATCATTCATGGCATTGCTGGCAGTGACTCGCACCATTTTTTCAACAGCTCCCCACCATTTACTGTGTGCCTGCCATCACTATCTGAAAAGCTGGAGCCCACACCACGCTCCACTATTACTTTCAGTGTTCTGAATGCTGGTAGTGCAGTACATCATGCGCTCAGAATTGGAACAGGTATCCGAGGAGCCTGACCTGCTGAGTGACATGCAGCCAAACAGCACCACAACTTACTGTTGTCATTCATGGAGCATTCACGGGCGAACCACCACTTTTGGGCACATGAGACAAGCACTGACTGGTGGGATTGCATCGTTCTGCATGTCTGGGATGACGAACTACAGAACTTTTGAGTGGGCAAAGCCACCTTCATGGAACTCTGTCCGGGGCAGGCCCCTGCCCTGCGGCGCAAGGGCACCAGGATAAGAGCTGCCCTCTCGGTGGAGAAGCACGTGGCACTCGCTGCTTGGAAGCTGGCAACTCTAGACTGCTACTGGTCAGTTGCGAATCAGTTTGGAGTCAGCAAGTCCACCATTGCGTTATCACAACCGTGCAGGACCGTTAATTGCATTCTAATGTGAAGAAATGTGTGTGAAATAATTAATGGATTCACAGCAACAGGCTTCCCTAACTGTGGCAGGGCAATCGATGACACACATATCCCAATTTTGGCACAGGACTATCTTGTGATGGAATACATCAATAGAAAGGGATATTTCTCTATGGTACTGCAGTGGTTGGTCAGGAAAGGTGCCTGATGCTCATATCTTAAGGAACACTGGCTTGTACCAGAAGCTACAAGCAGGGACTCTTTTTCCAGATGAGAAAATTCCAATAGGGCATGGGTGCCAAGTAATGTAGGCAGGGGAAGATTTAGCCTTCCCAAAGAGCCAGGCATGGCCCCACCCCCTCCTGCTGCTTCTGCAGCAGAAGCTTCCTGGGCACTGCTGGGGCTGCCTGGGCATGGCTCTGGGGTGGCTGGTGCCACTGCACTGCCAGCAGGCACTGGAATCATGCACTGCTACTGTTTTGGGTTGGCTGGGGTCGCCGGCGAGCCCTGGGGCCGCATGTGGCTGCCTCTCTGGAGTGGCTGGGGTCACGTGCAACTTGGGCTGCCCAGCTGGTGCTGGGGCTGCTATCCAAGGCTTTCAGGCAGCTGGGGTCCTGGGGTATCCCTGTTGCAACTCAAGGTGACCCAGCTCTGGGGTAGGGTGGGGCGGGGTTCCTCCAGCTGCAGCGGGTGGGGGGGGGGCGAGCTCCACAGTGGCAAAAGAGGGAGCAGGAGGGGTGTGTTCTCAGGCAGAAGGGGAGGAGCCATAGGCTAGCCTCCCCTAACGGGCGGTTCACCCAGCGCCCATGCAATAGGGGATGTTGAGATGTCCATAGTGATTCTGGGAGACCTAGTCTACCCACTAATGCCATGGCTCATAAATCCTTACACAGGCAACCTGGACAGCAGCAAGGAGTGCTTCAATAACAGGCTGAGCAGCTGCTGAATGAATGTTGAATGTGTGTTTGGCAAATTAAAGGTACGCTGGAGATGCCTTTGTGGCAGGCTGGACTTAAACGAGGACAACATTCCTGTGGTTATAGCTGCCTGCTGTGTGCTCCATAATTTACGTGACACTAAAAGTGAGAAGTTTGCCCTTGGGCAGACTGCAGAGGTGGATCGTCTTGTAACCGAATATGAGCAACCATGCCAGGGGTATTAGAGGGGCACAACAGGGAGCCATGCGCATAAGGGAGGCATTGAGGGCCCATTTTGACAATGAGAACCCATCAAGTGTTTTTTAAAACCGAGCTGTGACATTCTATGGCCACTATACAGCTGTACATGTGTGTCAGTGGAGGTGCACATATCATGTTCAACACATAAATAAAGAGTACTTCTTGTTTTGAGAGCTTACTTTTATTATTAAACACACAACATCACACAACACAAACAAATCTTAGAGGGGAGGAAGTGGTGGGTGGCAGTGCCAGCTATGAGAGCTGCGTGTAAGTCCAGCAGTCATTCTCAGAGCTGTCTGAGGGGGTGGAATGAAGGATGTGGCGAGATGGCCCATAACTTTGGTAGAAACGTGTAGGGGAAGATGGTGGCGTGCAGGGAAAACAGTTCTGTTGTGGCTGAAGGGAGAGGGCGAGCTTGCATGAACTGTGTCTGCAATTACACTGTTGTCTTTAGAAGCTATGTCTCCCTCTCCATGGCCTTGATCATGTGCTCATGGCCAGCTAAAATTTTCTCCTGGTTTTCCTTCTTTTCCTGTCTTTCCATCTTCTGAGCTTCTGACATTGATTGTCTCCATGCCTTTTTCTCTTTTTTGCATGCCTCAGAGGACAGGAGGAGTTTCTGGAACATCTCCTTGCTTCTCCAGGGTTACTTCCTAATCAGTCGTAGGCAGTCCGCTGGTGTAGGGGCCTTGGCTGTGAAGGTCACGTCTGAGTAAGAACAAGAAACAGTGAACAAAACCATTATTGTGAGGGCCCTAACAGTACACGTGAATCACTGTGAAACACACCTCATTCTCGCTGTCCCCCTGCAGAGAGTACAGCTCCTTGATCAGCCTGAGAATGGTGAGTTGGGGCAGGGGGGCAGACCACCCAAATAGGCCTGGGTTTTGGGTGGGTGCTAGCTTGGGGCATAAATGTAGGTACATAAGGAAAGCAAATTTCAAGTGGTACCACCATTCTCCACAGGCAAGGGCCACAGAAGCGGATATCTCGCTTCTTAGAGTCAGCAAGGATGCTAGGATGCATCTTCTCCACACAAGCAGCTTCAAGATGGGTCCCTATGCTGCATGATGGTGTGCTGCTTTGGTCCCCAAGAGATTGGCATGGGAAAGTGACCTACAAGGGGGCCAGAAACACAGCTGCTCTGCCCAGGAATCTGCAGCAGAGGATCGGGAAGTACCTCTAGAAAGGTTTCCTAAAGGTCACACTGGAGGATACCCGCAAAATTTCAGCGTACATTAACATGCTTCTCAACCGTACTGCCTAGAGGCACAAGGGAACAGGAAAGCACATGCAACCACAGCCACTCCTGTGCATTTCTATCCCTTCCGATACCTGTAAATTTTAGCCAAGCTAATGACCCCCCCATGCCTCCAGCACACAAGCAGCATCAACTTCCAAACACTTACCAGAGCTCCCCTCTCCTGCATCCTGAGCTAAAAGGCTGGGGGGTGGCTGTAGCCCTCTGGAGTCTAGAACAGCTCCTGACTTCCAGCCTCAACAACCGAACTGTTCCACAGCTCTAGGTCATCCTCCAGGTCCATTTCCTCATCGATGACTTCATCATTGGGGTTCAGTTCAGCATCCAGTGGCCCTGGGGCTGCAGAGGTGTCTATGGGCATCTTGGGAGTGGATGTGGGGTCACCGCTGAGGATGGATTCCAGCTTTTTGTAGAAGTGGCAGCTCATTGGCTCCACACTGGAGCAACAGTGTGCCTCCCTGGTCTTGTGGTAGCTCTGTCGCAGCTCCTTGATTTTAGCTCGGCACTGCAGTGTGTCCCACTCATAGCCCTTCTCCACCATGGCATGAGAAATCTGGCCATAGGTATCAAAGTTCCTTCAGCTAGAGTGGAGCTGGGACTGCATGGCAGACCCCTCCCAAATCCTGATCAGGTCCAGCCATTCGGGTGTGCTCCAAGTGGGAGAGTATTTGCTGCACGGAGCCACCATGGTCAGCTGGGAAGCTGAGATGAAAGCTCTCCATGCTGATCAAGCAGGAAGTGGAACAACAATTACAAAACTTCCTGCGACTTTACAGGGGGAGGGGCGGGTGGCCCCAGAGCAGCAAACAGATGTCCGGAGTGGTCAGGATTGGCATTGTCGGAAATTTCTGGAGTCCATTTACCATGACAAAAATATACAGCAGTGTCTACACGGCTGTTTTGTCACTAAAACGTTGCCGCAAAAAGCTCTACGCCTTTCGTTAAGTTGGTTTTATTTTGTTGACAAAATAGGGCAGTTTTGTCGACAAAAGAGTCATTGCAGTGTGTACACCAGGATTGTTTTGTCAACAACAGGTGACTTATGTCCACAAAACACTCTACTGTAGACCAGGCCTAAGCATGCTGTTGGATGCAAATGCATATCTTTGTTCTACTAAAGGGAGGATGGTGCAAGCAATGAGCTAATTGGGGACAGCTGAAAACTTTTGTGAAAATAAAAAAGCTAAAAGATGTAAAAATAATCACACATATGATTATGTTGCAGTCAAACGAACACTGATTCTTTAAAATAAGATTTCTATTTCCCACATCTTTGCAATTGTTTAAGCTAATTCGTTTTGTTGAACGCTGAAGGAGATCTTAAAGACATGCCATGAAACATTCATGTATGCTGTTTGCCTGATTTTTCTCTCTTTCATATTGATTTAAAGCTGCTGTGAGGCTACTGATTTACTGAAGTGAATAAGATGCTTAGCTGGCGTAAGGGAGATCAGAATCAAGTCCTCTACGTTTTATCTCATCAGAGCAAAAAAAGTAGTCTCAGGATTTTTAACCTCTCTCTGGATACAAACCCACAACAAACCCCCAGATCTGAACTCTGGAGAAACTTGAGCTATAAACAGAGGTTCGATCTAGATCTTGAATCTTCTGCCAAAGACAGCTGCAATAGAAACGTCTAGCATTGGCAACCCCAACAATTTGAAAATAATGATCCAAGGCCAGAAAAAACCAAACATTAGATTACTTAAAGACATCTCATGATTTTTAAGCCAATAAATGTAGGGTCCCTTCCCCCCCCCTTTTTTTGATGGCAACCATACATAAGAGCTAGAAACTTTCATTTAAAAATAAAATGAAACTAAACTGAGATTCTCATGAGTACGGAAGCCATGGTTTTAACAAAACCTCCCCACCAAATATTGCAAGATTTGTAATAAAAATCACAGGAGTTGGCAATGCTGACTCTTATGAGCCCTAGAAAGCTGTTCACGGTCTGATTTGAAACCCAGGATGTTCCTGTGCCTTTGAAATTAGGCACAAAAGTTTGCCAGTCCCCTAGTTAAAAGCATTATATCATTCAAGCAAACTCTCATTGACTGCACATACTGTACCTTGAGGGCAGGACACAGATAACGGCAAGAGCAGATTTAACTTTTTCCTAGGTATCTTATACCAGAATTGCCTCCTTCCCTACTGTCTCATTGAATGCTCCCGCTCCAAAGATTCTGGTAGCTCCAGAGAAATAATAGTCTCCCATTGTTTCCTCTGTTCCTTATTCCCTGTGGATTTACTGTGACTGTCCCGATGCCTCTTTGGATTTATTGGAGAACTATTAGAATGAGTGGCAGCAAGTAAGCTACAAGACATAATCCTAAGCATGTGGGGCTGTTTGGATAGGCAAACTCCGCTCTAACTCTGGGGCTCTGAAGCTGGCTCCTCTGATGCCGAGGAATCAGAGGTAGCAAAAACACCTCGGGTGAAATTGTGCCCTGGTAGGAACAGGTGTAATTCCCGCTGATTTCAATGTGAGTTATGTCCGGCTACACCAGGGCTGACTTTTGTCTTAAAAGTGCAAGCAGCCCACTGTTCCTTACTTCTCTGCATTAAGGTACACAGGGAGAGTGGGAGGAGCCCAGAGATTTTGCTTCCTTTTTAATTCTAGTTTAACGCAATTAGGAAACCATGTTTGTCTGTCCAGACAGATGACACTTTTGTCCAGGCTTTTCTCTCCTGCCTTGATTGTTGTAACCACCTCCTCCTCCATCTCTCTAGCACCCACATCCCACCCTTCGGTCCACTTCAAAATGGTGTCCCTTGCTTACTTAACTGACTGCGTAAGCCACCCTGAGTTCCTCTGCTGGCTTCTCTGCCTCCACCACATCAGTTGTAAGCTTCCTGGCCTCACCTTCAAGATACTGCTTAACACTTCATTTACTCTCCCCATGTAGTTGATTTTATTCCCAGTCACCTTGTCTCCTGCTCTCCCCACTAGCAATGGCAGCAGATCGCACTCCTCGCTCTGGGGCCTGAGGGAGGATTCTCCCTGGGGGACGGTTGTGAAGCTTCCCAGGGGTACCCAGGGTTGTGAGGCACATGTTACCACCTACCCTTAGTGAGAGGAAGCCTCGTCTGTGTCTGCTGTGGATCAATTACTAGCCCCAATTCTCTGGCAACACACGCACTGCCTTGTGGGCCTCTGCAGGCCCCGCCCTCTCTACAGTCTTCTTGATCTCTTTATACATTAAACTCCAACCACTGAGTCCTTCAAGCGTCACCTTGGAGTGCCCAGCCCTGTTCCACTGCACACTCACCGAATTCCCAGCTATTCCTATCCCAAAGGAACAGTTCAGTGCAGCTTATCAATGACAGCACAGACCACAGCGGTGCTTTAGACACAGCCCTAGGATTTGTTTATAGTGAAACCAAGGATAAGCTCATTTAACAAAGAACAGAGATTTGCACGATAACAAACAGAAGTATTGGAAACAACAGGTGACATTAAAAAAAATCATAATAGACAGGCTGAAGCCTAAACTTAACAAATCAGACACTGCCATGCCATTAGAGGAAAAAGGTCACCCCAAATCCTTCTAGAGTATTACAGCCAGGCTTGGCTGTGATCTTGTGTTCATGGAAAAAGAGAAACAAACAAACAAAAAACCCACATGCTGTCCTCTTGCCTCCTCAGTGGAAAAACCCAGAGTTTTCCTCTGTCCTTATAATTATATTCCAAAAATCCATTGCCTGCACTTGTAAACAGGATAACCCTTGCTGCTTGCGCTTTCCTGTCAAGTGTCTCCCCTGGAAACTTTGCAATCACTCAACTAGCATTTTGCTCAGACTGTAAATGGACAGCCATTGTGAACCACACAATTTTGAAACAACATGTAAACAGATAAACAACTCTTGCCCAAAACTTACCAGTTTCTCACCTTTTCTGGTGGCCAGCCCTAAGCCTTAAATACATCATTTTCAGTTTACACACATAACTTCTTATATATTAGCCACATTTCACAATGAATATGATGACCGATGTGACACAGGCTTTCATTAGAGACCTTACATGACACTCTTTGGTGAACTAGTATGTAGATACCGGACCTAGGGGATCCCTGTAACCCTTGTGTGCCCTCTGCTAATTGGCACCAAGATGTCCCTGGATCACAAAGACAAGGAGGGGTACCAACTTCACCTTGTCCTGGAAGTTCTGCTTTGTAATCTGGAGCAACATTTGTGGAGGTTGCCCAAAAGACAGGGCAAGCCCAGCACATTTCCCAGCCTGCCTACCCCCACTGTCAGTTTGGAGGCTGGCTGTGGGCCTCCCTGTGCAGAGAGGCCAGTTAGGAGCTTGTGTCACTACAAGAGGGCAGTGAGTGAATCAGGCCCGTCATCTCTCTTTCACTGCATGAATCTCCCAGGCCAAGCAGATTAAGCCCTTAGCTCTAGTCACCTATCTCCAGCTACACTACCAAAAATATATCAAAGAGAAAAAGAAAGCACACTTCCTTTCCCTTTATTTAGTCAAGTGCTACTGATAACATGGTGTGAATTACAAATAATGAGGGATATTGAGGAAATTGGACTGAATCGCCCACACAAGTTTTTTCCTCTGCAAATTTTACAAAAATGCACCAGTTTTGTTTCACTCCATTCACTGGCAATGCAGAGAATAAAAATGCAGCAGCAATAGACCACTAATTACTGCCAGATAAACACCTGTCCTGCTCAACAAAACCATTTTTCCTGTTAGCTTTTCAGCATCAGATTCAAAAGCATTTGACTCTTGCATTGCTACAAAAGGAGGACTTTGGGGCGTGAGGCTCAGGCAGCATTGTCCGGACTCACCAAGTGCATTATGTGTTACTGTGAGTATGACGAATAAAAGTATATCAAATAAGGGGAACAGCAAATTGTTGACAAACAGATGATCTTCTCCTGAGTACCTTTTGTGTTCTGGGTCAAGAAGCATTCAATTCACATTACCATCCTCTAGAATGTATTTTAACACACTACTGTATGTTGATGTTAACAAGATTTGTTCAAGATCTGCATGTTATAAAGTAAAACATATAAGGACAGCTGGTGTTGATTGGCCTAGGTGAATTTGTTTCAACAGAGCTATGCTGATTTACAGCAGCAGGGGAAGATCTGGTCTACAATGAGAATGAAGTAAGTATAAAAAATGCTTATCTTGTTCAAATTGAAAAATACAAAAACAACAGATTTCTTAAACCTGGATATATTATTCGTCTGGCTTTGATTTAAAAAAGCATTGCTTCAGGATTTTAAGAAGCAAATTCATGATGAAAACCATCTCAAAGCCTACATCTCTTTCCAGGACTACTACAGATTTCTGACAGTTGGATGGGAGAAACAGCACAACCTATACCATTGCCCAGATAAAAAGATATTTTAAAAATTCAAGTTAGTTATTTCTGTGTGCGCAAAACCGTCAGGTTAAACCTGGGAGCAAAACAGATTTATTTTCAACATGTACGCACCATAGATATAAATAAGACAGACCCACAACTGATGTAATTGGTGTAGCACAATTGACTTCTACTGATGCCACTTTACACCAGCTGAGACATGGTCCAGTGCATTTGTTCAAGGGTTATATATCTAACCTCTGGGGGAAAACACATCCTTATAATCCATCACAGTCCAAGGGAGTGACCATCCTTATAGAATCTGCTATGGATTATATTTGTGTGTTTCCCCAGCAGAGTAGACAGACATTATAATAAATACATTTATTTTTGTTTAAGACAGACATCAAACTGCCTGCCTGGATACTGTATTGAACTAGTCAAAGGAAAAACCTTATACACCATGCTTAATGATAATGGCCAGGCAGGTGGCCTGTTAGTGATTCATTTACATCTCTTGTTCACTTATCTGATTTAACAAAGAACAGATGATTAGGAAGCCTCCAAATTGTACCCTTTGCTATTACACACAGCTCTGTGTTCGTGTTACTGTCACCCTTAGCTCCCCCTCATCCCCCTGACTTTGTGTTCGACATGGCTTTTGAATTGTGTTTCTGTTTAGACTGTGAACTCCTTGGGGACAGGGATTATCTTTTATTTTATCTCTGCACAGTGCTGAGTGTAATGGAGGCCTGAGCTGGATATTACTGTAATACAAATAGCATTAAAAAAAAAGCCTAATGAAATCATAGGGCTGAATCCTAAGAGATGCTGAGCACTCAGCGCTCCCACTGAAGTCACTGTGGGCTACAATGCTTAGCCCCGTTTTAGGTTTGATCACAGGATTTACGTTAACCTTGGAGAATGTGCATATCTGATCAGTGGTCCTCAAAGTACCCAAGACAAATCTCTGTTTGTCTACTCATCCAAACCTTGACTGTGCCATATGAACCTCTTGATATCTCAGCATAACTAGGCTGGAAATCTCATGCTTCCTACTACTCCCTTCTCCAGTTGGGCTGGAAATACCCCACAGTATATAGGCATTGCAGTTTCTGATCTTAAAAGGAAGAAGGAAGACCAGATGTATGTGTAAATGCAAAAAAGAGGAGGCGGAGGGAGAATTTAGTTCCAGTAAAAGGTATCAGATTGATAGTCCTGGGGATTAAAATCTTTTATCTATTCCAGGAACAAATTCAGCACAGAAATTGACAGCACAAGCTTTCCCAGTCTCCTGTACCAATGTGCCTCCAACCTTGCCTATAGGATAAAAGAGTAGTTCATGCTTCACGCCCATTCAATCCTTGGCCCCTGCTGAGATTGACAACAAAGGTGCTAACTGTGGTGGCAGTGACTGATGTGGAAACGCACCCAATGGGATTGTGAGAAAGGAAAAAAAATCACCATGTACATAGGCAACTGAACGGCCTTGTGATTAGAACAGGGACTTTTGTCCATGGAAAATTTTGAGTTGTCAGTGAAAAATTGAAAACCAGCATTAAAAATATTTTGAAATGCCAATACAGTGCCTCATGGAAGCTCTAGCTCAGGTACCTCACATTCTCATTCTGTCTGATAGGCTGAGCTCCCTTGTTGGACATCTCCCATGAGGTAGCACATGATTTCTCCTATTGGTGAGAGGAGGCAATGCATCATTGCAGTCATAGGGCCATGGTGCATCTTGAGAGATGAAGTCCAGTTGGAAAGACCATGCCTTAGGAAAATGGAAGTATGAAATACCCAAACTACAACAACATGGATAGAAACTATCCAAGTTTAGGCTTGAAATTAGATGAAGGTTTCAAACCATCAGAGAAGTGAAATAGCCTTTGAAAGGGAGCTTTCCCAGTGGGGGCAAAACACCTAACTTGTTTCAAGACGGAGCTCAATAAATTTATGGAGGGGATGGTATGATGGGGCTGACTATAATGGCATGTAGCTGATCTACAAATACCAACAGCAATTATCTCCAACAGCTGGTGATGGGACACTAGATGGGGAGAGCTCTGAGTTACTATAGAGATTTCTCTCCCAGGTGTCTAGTTGGGGGATCTTGCCCATCTTACTGATAGCCACATTTGGGGTTGGGAAGGAATTTTCCCCCAGTCAGAGTGGCATTGACCCTGGAGTTTTTTTGGAGTTAAACTAGGTTTAACCTAGTGTAAATGGTGGATTCTCTGTAACTTGAAGTCTTTAAATTATGATCCGTCAGGAGTTAAGGGTTTATTTCAGGTGTGGGTGGGTGAGGTTCTGTGGTCTGCAAAGTGTAGGAGGACAGACTAGATGATCATGATGGTCCCTTCTGGCCTTAAAATCTGGGAGTCTCTGGGGCTCCACAGCAGCATTTTGGAATAAACTACTTTGAATTTTGGACAAAACGAGAAAACTTTTCAGAAGCTCATCTTTTTGTGGAAAAAATATGAGGAAAGCAGACACATTTTGCAAATAAATTCACTTAATTGAAAACCCAATTTTCCACTGAAACATGGTTTCGATGGCAAATTTTCAATAAGCCTTCTGATGATGATGTTTTGCTTACTACCAAGCTAGATTAGAACCAGTCACGGAGAAACCAAAGGCTTTATCTTTCATTGCCAATTCCCTGAGATAGCTAGTCCTAGCTGGAAAAAAAAAGCATGCTTCATTAAACCTTTTCAAACCTCAGAATAGTGTTGATTCAGGATTACTTGGGGGAAGGCTTAGGGGTCATGCTTTTTGCAGGTAGATTGCTCACTCCTTGTTTGTGTTCAGCTTGGTCTACACTACAAACCAAAACAGAAAAACTGTGTCACTCAGGGGTGTGGAAAATCCACACCCATGAACAATGTAGTTATACCAGCCTAACCCCTGGTTTAGACACTGATAGGTTGACAGGAAGGGTCCTCCCATTAACATAGCTATTGCCTCTCAAGGAGGTAATGTGCCTACCCCAATGGGAGAAGCTCTCTGGGTGGTGTAGATAGCGTTTTCACTAAGCCCTGTAGTGGCACAGTTGCCTTGTTGCAGCTCTGTAAGTGTAAACAAGTCCTTAGAGTGCTTCTTAAGCCATGGCGTGCAACATTTCAACAATCTCCTCAGATCGTCTGTCAGAAAAGAATTCCTCTGTTTTATTCTATAGTTTACCATTCAACCTATGAAAATTAGATTAAAAGTCCAAAAGTATAAAACATATGCTGAGCTCATTGTACTCTGCCCAGTGACTGTCAATTCTTCTCTTGTAAACATGTGTATAAGTCACAACACATTACAGTTTAAACGAAACACAGAATCTTCATGACAAAAAAAGCATGATGTTTTACAACAGGGCTCCTGAATGCATCACCTCTTCTGCCTCCTTTCGTGTATCACCTCATGAAGGGATCTGCTGGCCTCAGAAACAGGGAGAGAGACTGTAAATCTTGTAGGCTGTAGCAGGTCTCGTTAACACGAGTGGCAACAGTTACAGCACATCTTCTACAGTTTAGCTTGTAAAAGGTGTTCTATACAAGAACAAACTTTAAAAACCCTTGATGAATCATTTTGTCGTCACTGTGGGTCAACTGACTCTTCCTTATGTTTTGCCCAGAAACCTAACATGAAAGCCTACACATTAAGTAACAGCAGGTTGATAGTAACTTTCTCATTTTTTCCAAACATTCCTGCAACTCTGTTTATAATATATATATATTTTTGTTTACAACGTCTGGTTTTGTACTTTGGGTTTCACCTCAGTCACCTGGTTGCTAAGCAGCCAGTCTTTTCCATTGTTTGTCCTCATTATGACAATGCGCATGATTAGTATGTCTTTTGCTTCTCGATATGCGCTGAAGTTAAGCTGTTATCTTTAAGGTCTCTTCTGGGAATTCATTATTTCACTGCCCCACTTGGATTTCTCTTTTCCATGTCAGCTTCTAAGTGGAACAGTGATTTCCCAGTGATAATAACCTTGACAGTCATTTGCTAATTATTACTGTAGAGGTACCGGTACAAAGTGGGTTTTTGTTTTTTTCATTTAGAAAATAAAGGGCCAGATCCCAGGCTGATGTAAATGCATAGTTCTCTACTGAAATCAACAGCGCTATCTTGATTTATACTAGCTGAGGGTCCAGTTGTTGAGAATTCTATTAAAAAAAAGAAAACAAAACAAAAAACCGCCTCCAAATAGTGGCTACATTTTGCCCACCTTCCCCTCATGAATAATCCCACTGGAGTCAAAGTTCTACTAGTGTAACATGCCCAGCCTTTGACCCTGCATGACATTACTTTAGGTGTACTTTGCCCATCATAAGCTAAAAATAATTAAACATTAGCCCCATTTACACCTGTGCTTAATGATACCCTTCAGCTAGAGAGTTGTGGGCCAGCTACTTCTGAAAACTTGCACTGGATTTTGTTTTGCTGATGAGTTTTTTTGAAAGCATAGTCATTTTATAACATTCAAATGGCAGCCTGTTGAATATGGTATGAAAACTTATTTGGCATGGGGCTGATATACATCACGTCAGCACCAGATCCCACAGAATCTCATTTGTATTGTCTTAGAACCAAAAAAAAAAAAAAGGAAGGTCCAGACATCTCTGGGTGTTTTTATAGTTAACATGCTGTCAGTGTTTCCACTCTTCTTAAAGAGGTTAAGAACTTGCCTGTTAACATTGCTTCAGAATAAAAACATAACTGCTCAGTTCTGCACTGACATTGTCAGCAGGCCAAATACTGAGATCCTTACTCACTG
Source organism: Mesoclemmys tuberculata (assembly GCA_007922155.1). Classification (NCBI taxonomy): domain Eukaryota; kingdom Metazoa; phylum Chordata; order Testudines; family Chelidae; genus Mesoclemmys; species Mesoclemmys tuberculata. Next base: position 76,895,784 of record ML675603.1, on the reverse strand, counting down.
CTAACTCCTGTTAACGTCACCAATGAGAATTATGCCTGAGTAAGGACTTTAAGGAAAAAAAACAAAAAACCCACAACACAGCCAAATCCTAGAATGAAAAAAAAATCCTTTTAGCATCTTGCCTTGTTCATAAAAATACAATTTTTGCACCAGGAAAAGGCCAGCTGACACAACGTACTTCCCCTTATCTGAATGATCTTAATTCCAGCTTCTTGATTTTTCACCATCTCTGTAAATCCTCTGCCTCTTCAGCACCAAATATAGGTGTATTTTGCATTTGTCTGTACTTCCTGCTTCTTTTGCCTCTCAGTCACTTGTTTTTGTGTGCATTAGTTCTATCTAGGTTTCCTATTTACTTGCAGTGCTTTAAACGTCATTAGAGATGGAACTGAACCAAAAATCTTGGAACCTTATGCTGTGCAGAAAGTTTGGAAACCAAACCTGGTTCTGAATTATATGGCTGAATTAACCACCAGACTTCAGCATGCAGTTGTATATCCCCCACGTTACAACCATTCTTTACCATAAAACTGAAATCCCACAATCAAATATTGCAGCTTGTTTTCATCTCTGTTTTAAGATCTTATCAATATGAAAGTCTCTCTCAATATTGTTATCCTTTCCATAACTTTAACAAATGCCTTTTAGATGATCTCCCTGTCTCCACTTTGTTAGCTTCTTTATCCTTCCTTCCTAACTTAAATTTTTTCAACCTGATGTCATATTTGATGCTTTATGCCCTACTCTCGAGAGTAATAGCTTTCCTGAGATACAGTGGCCAATACTGGGCACAGAGTTCTAGGGGGAAGAAAGGGGTCTAGTGATGTCTTTATATGGCAGATGGGTCACCTTCTTAGTTGTATATCTACTGCACAACTAATACAATATTGCTGCTGAGTCTTATGCTGATGGTTTGAATGATTTTTCCACAAAAGCGCCTATATCTGGCTCAGTGAGCTAGATGATTGTTCTATTTAGTACATGTTCTCTAGCTTGGCTTCTTGTTCCTAGATTAGTTAGCAAATAATGGACAAATACAAGGTCACCTAAATAATTCAAAACCTTTCCAATCTGAATGCATGTTCCTCACTATCTGTCCAGTCTCCAATTTTAATACTGTCTGCCATTTGGAGATCTACTTTTCAATTCCTACTTCAAAATGGTTCATATGCTTTGAGTAGCACACAGAAAATAATTCTTAAGCTCTCAACATAACCCTATTTCCGCTACAGAAAGTTTCCAGCTAAATCTGTATTTTGGCTCATATGTATTGGGCCATCAGTATGCTCAGTGCTCTATAGATGTAGTCAACGTTCCGCCCGAAGGGGCTTTCAATCTAACTTGGAAGAGAATTATTACAATAAATTCTTGACACTTTATAGATATGTAAAAAGGCATTGTAAGCTCCTTGGCTCAGTGACTATGTAAAATATATACAGAAATACCTGATAAATTGAAATTATGTGATAAGTGAATTCATCATATCTTCGACTGCCTCACTTGCCCTCTGACCAGTAATCTTTCTTTTTGGTGTTTATTCTAACATTCTAAGAAGAGCTTTCCAAAACTCTTCAAAATTTGTTTTCATTCTGATTTTGAACAAATCATTTTTAAAAAAATTTCCTATAAACTGACAGGTCTGTAAATTTTTTCGTTTTGGAAATTTTTCATGTCTGAAAGAAAAATCTGCCCTCAGGACCCAGTAGCTGCTGATTGAAATTAACGTGATTGTCAGTTTCACACAGCCCACCACCCAATAGCAGAGGTGAGACTGACAAAAAACATGTCAGTTTTAATCAGCAAGTGCCAGGGCTTCCAAGGTTGGGGGTCTGGGACGGTCCCACCATGCAGACTGCCTACTGGCTAAGGACACCAAGACTTCCAAACTTCTGGGCCAACTGCCTCTCCAGTGTGTGTGCCTCTTGTTGCAGCTAGCTTGCCACTTGGTGTCAGACAGCCTGGGGAGCCACCGGGTGTGGGAGTCCAGGAGCAGTGGAATTCCCAGAGCCTGGGGCAGGCTGCATGGCAGATGTCGTTCACAAAACACATTTTTTCCAATGAAGATATAGCTCAAGACTTTTCTGTAAAAGCAAAAAAAAAAAATAAAATAAAAAATTCACAGCTTCCATGTCCATTTTTCTGCAGCCCTGTGAGGTTAAACATTTGAAGTTTTACTTCACTGAGTGGGGAAGATTCTGAGTTTCTTAGGGAGTCACAAGGAAGCATTCAAGCCAATAGCCGGAAATTCTTACATATACAACTCCCTCAGGACCCAGTAGAATTGGATGTTGTAGAGCGGGCCTGCCCGGTAACATCTCCTGCTGAGGTAGTATGGCATTGCCTGTACTCCTGCCTCAGTTTCTCTTCCCCAGGAAAGCAATCATTCCACACTAGGCACAACTGTGTCAATAATATCCTCCATAGGCCTCGTTTATTACAAACCCTCCTACAAAAGGAACCATAACAAAAAGTTCCACCTAAACAGAAGTTAGTTTGGGCTTTCAGGGGTCCTCTCAAGCCTGCCCTCTAAGCTCTGTTCCCAGCCCTGCAGTGTTCTCTCTCAGTCCTCATAACTCTCCTCATGGCAGGCACCCCAGCTAACCTACTGGAGCTGGGTAATTCAAACTATTATTATCCTTCTTACCAGGAGTCCCCAGCAATCCCCCTGGAGCTGGGGGGCAATTTATCTGCCTCAGCTGGCCCCACTTAATCCTCAAGCTCAGAGGATTTGGTTTCCTGCTATTGTCTGCTTGTTGCTGACTCAGAACCTTCTTACTCCTCTCTGTAGCAATAGAGATTTGCCTGCTTGTGAAGGAGGCAGCATTTATGCTGGCTCCTTCTCCCAGCTTATTCCTTATTGGCTGTGTTGGAGGGGAGCCCTGCCCCACCCTCTCTGCAAACATCCAGGTCCCCAGCCCTTAAAGATACAGTAATGGATTCCTTCCAGAACCACTTTTCTCTCCCCATTTCTACTCAGGGTTTGTGTATCAGACCATGTCAAACTCTTAAAGGGCCATGCTATGTGACAGGGAGGATTGACCACTAGGCAATACAGCCCTTCAGCGACAGACTACTCTGTCACATTGGGCGCTTGGTAACTAAGGCCCTTGGCTTTATATGCAAAGAGCTGAAAAGAATCATCTCAATAAAGTGTTTAAAACCCTGCAGCAAAGCATTCCCAAAAAAGGGTTTCTGTGACATGTGTGGCAAATTCAGGATACATGCTGGTAGCAGTGTGGAGAGAGAGAGAGATAGCAGCTGGAGTTTGGGATTGTCATGAATGGCAAGTAACTTTCCATTCCATTGTATTCACATTTTACCCTCACATTCTCTCTGTCTCTCTGTAGTTGTTGGGTTAATGACGGGAGGTGTGCTACACAGGATAGAATGCTCGACTGGCGTTCAAGAATTCTGAGCCAGCAAAGCATCTAAGGACATGCACTACTTTAAGCATGTGAATAATGCCGTTGAAGTCAATGGGGTGACTTGAATCCTTAAAGTTACACTCGAGCTTGAGCCCTTTGCTGGGCCCGAAGACAAGGAGGGAGTACCAAGCACTCAGACTCCCACGGTCACTGGTGCATAAATGACTGAGAAATTATAAATAGCAGGTGAAATTGAAATCCCCAGCAAAATGCCCATTGACTTCAACGGGGCCAGGATTTTACCTCAGATATTCCAGAGGGTTGCACAGAAGGAACTTAAGCAGTCAGAGGAGGAACTGGGAGCTGAGATAGTCAGGGCAGAGCTATGTCCTCACCCTCAAGGGGCTGAAAGAGTATGAACTTGATGTGAATGAGGATTCTGCTCTTTTGCCTGTTTGCTATGAAGCACCCGACTCTACGCCTATTCCACGGCCCTTTCCCCTTAACCATGAATCTCCTATGATGCAGAACTCTGCTGCAATCTTTTTGGAATATTTAAATGAACAACAGCCCTTGAATTTCATTGATCTGTCATGGCAACAATAGCTTCAAAGACCTCCAGCAGGGGAATAAAGCATGAACTACCACCTGGCTATCCTTCATACTACACCATGCCATTTCCAATCCTCGGGAATCCATCTTGAATCTAGTGGACTTTTTAAAAATACATGTTATAGGCGCCCAGATTTCTGCACTCTTTTCTTTTAAACTTTGCAGCTTTGTGCTAGCTACACCTGGTCCTTTTTCCACCTAGCAAATAAGAACCGGCTGTACTGTACCTAGCTGCAATGGAATGATTTAACAAACAATAAAGCAGAGAGCAAGACTGTCAAAACTGGGTTTCTAAAGCCAGGCTCCTGTGTTCACAATTAAGCAACGTAATAGGTGGCTTGGTCTTCAAGAATACCTGGCCCCCCAGCAGCTCCCAGTGACTTCAGCTAGTGTGACCAGATGGCAAGTGTGAAAAATATAGATGAGGGGGCAGCGAGCAGGTTGCCTATATAAGCCAAAGCCTCTAATATTGAAACTCCTGGTCACCCTAACTTCAGCACAGGCTTTGATAGTGCAATGCTGCATGCTCAGTACTTGAAAATCATGTAGGCCAAGAAGGAAAATGAGCCTGTTGGCCTCTGACGAGATTGGCGGTGAGGACAAAGGCTACCAGCACTTTGACCCCAAAAGCAACAGAAAGATATAAGGGAGATGGAGAGGAAATGAAAGGTTGGCTTGGATTGATGCCCAAATTCTCCCAAGTGAATCTAGGTTGGTAGCAGGGCTTGTGCCAGTGTCTCAGCTTTGTTATGAATATTTGATCTAGTTTTGTGTGTACGGATACATAGCTGGCATTTGTCTGAGCTTAATACAATATAGTCATCGGGCCAAATTCTGTGCTGGGGTAGGCGGCATAGATCCATAACAGATCTCTGCCAAAAGGTCTTGGGAGTCAAATGCTGGCTATTATACTGGGCAACAAGTGCAATGTTTATTCCTTTGTGTTGGGTAGTCTTACTTTTCATATACTGGGGAGGCTGCAAGTTTTATTGACCAGGAGGTATGATACCATGGGGGGAGGGGATCTTTTCAGGGGCTCAGCAGTTGTTGATAGAGAATAAACTATGTGTTCCCATGGTTATTGCTTTTGGTGGAGCATATTTATTATCAATTGCTTACATTTCCACAAAGAGTTACCTTAATTTTATTACCTTCTTTTTTAAAGAGGTCTGAACTTCTACTTCTACAATCTTCAGTTCTTTGCATGGATGGTGTGACTAGCTAACACCTGTGAACTTAAGTCTCAGAAACTGCATTCTCTGCATGGTGCGGCTCTGAGAGGGACCGGCTTGTTTCATTTTTAAAAACTTGCCGTCAGTTCCTGAACCTTTTCTGGAAAGTCCTTCATTTACCTACATCACAGCAACTCTGTTGCCATCCATTTCCCCTTTGCTGATCTCTAAATATTAATTTGTCAGAGTCCTGCCATTTCTCACTAAGATCAGGTGAGAATCATGGCAGAAGCAATAACTATAGTCTACACAAGTGGTCCCGAAACAGTGGAACATTGGGGGGAGGGGAGGCACGGCAGGGCCAGGGCCAGCCACCACAGGGGGTGGGGAGGGCGTGCTGCCCAACCCTGCTCTGCCTCCAGCCCCACTCCGGCCCTGCCTCCATCCATGTCCCAGCCACAGCTCTAGCCCTGGCCCTGCTCCTGGCTCCAGCTCCCAACCCTGGCCATCGCCCTGGCTCCCGACTGTGGCTCTGTTCCAACTGCAACCCCACTCCCAGCCCTGGCTCATGAGCACAGCTCCTGGGTGGGTGTGGACAGATTCCATTACAGGTAAAGATTTGCTGATACAAGAAGTCTGAAAGAAAATTCCACCAGGTAACTAAACTTCCCAGCACCCTCCTGCATGGGGTGCTTTCTGGCCAACTTGGGGGCACATCAGAAAGCTTGTTCTGTCGCTGTCCATACGTACCTATTCTATTAGTAACCAAATAACTTTGGTCAGGAGAGTTGTGAATTTGGAAGCTCTCTCAATCACAATGGTCACTTAAATAAATACATAAATTGCATTTAAAGTGAAGGAATAAAAGATTCCTGGCCTGTAGTTGTAGCACTCTCTACTACCTCAGGGAGACTTGGCTATGACTTCTGTTCTCTTGATTCCTGGGATTGAACAGGCAGAGGTTATGAATGCCGGGGTGGGCAGTGCATTTATACTCAAAGGGCAGAAAAATCCCCTTCACTCACATTACTTTCTGCCTACCAAGGCCCAGATGCAGGGAAGACACCCCAAATGAGGAGAGAGATCCCTTTCCCTGTCATAAATAACATTTTCTATTGCTTCCTTTCCAAGGTTTCAATTAGCTGGTGAAAATAACTTATTGTCCATAAAAGAAAACAACATGACGTATACCAAGAGAGAAATAAATGTGCATCCAAACACGTCGGATACTTTATAATGCTGAAGATTTCAGGGCTGTTAAAAGCGAGCACACAGCAGACTGTGGAGGAGCAACAGCAACGTATTTCTTGTAAAGAAAGTAGCCCTGACTCATTTATAGAGGAAACGGAGGATCAAGCCTGTGGAGTTTGCTGTACTTCAACCATACTTATGGCATGAGCTAAAGGATTCTCATCCATTTTCGTTGTAGGCAACTTTAAACTTGACGAGGCTTGACCCTGGAAATTTTGTATGTACAGAAAATATGAGGTCTAACTCTTGCTTCTGTAATGAAAGCACTTGGGAGAACTGAGGAACAGAGAGGAAGGCAGAGACTCATTGAATGACAGTTCATCTAGACCCATACAACACTTAAGAGAATTAAGTATATGTGGCATTAGGACTAACTGCTAAAGATAGATTTAACTGCTGTTTGCTTGCCAAAGAGTCCTCTATGGCTGTATATCATGAAACTGTTGTATGATTCATGATGCCTTGTGGATAGGGTCACCTTTCTTTCTGTTTTTGTCATCAATGCATAACCATTCTGTTTTGTGAAAAATTCTGGTGCTTCTAACTTTGTTTTCATTGTGATGTGAAATGAAACCCCAACTTTTCACAAAAATATACCTGGGCAAGAGACTGTCTTTATAGCCTGCTGGTTAGGGCCCTCAGCTGAGATGTGGGAAGGGTCCAGCTCAAGGCCCAGCTCTGAATCTTGATCTCTCTCATCTCATGTGAGTGCCTAAAAAACAAGGGAGACCAGAATGGCACACACTATTCCAGCTGAGGTCTCATTCATGCCTTGTACACAGGTAATGACATTTTCATCTCTTTCCTAAAAAGACCTCACCTAATGCATCCTAGGACTGCAATAGCCTTTTTTTCATGGCTGTATTACATTGGCAGCTCATAATCATTGTGTGATCAACCAATACACCCATGTCTTTCCCCACCTCTGTCATTTACAACTGGCAAGTCCCTTTCTTTTAGCAAAACTCATTGTTAGTCCTTAAGTCCGCGATCTTGTATTTTACACTACTAAATTTCATCCCATTTCTATTACTCCAGATATGGACGTACCTTGAAAACTGGGGTAATAGAAATGGGATGAAATTTAGATTTCCGAGTCTCTCACAATAAAGACCAGGTTTACTCTCAGATAGATCAGTGTAAATCCAGTGTAGTCCGACTTAAGTGAGTGGAGTCTCACTAGAGTTATTGAGACAAGAATCTGACCCTAAGACTCTATTCAATGTCATTTGCTATAGGTACACCTACCGGCTTTCCTTGATTACCTGAATCACGCCTGAATAGCCAACTATTTCTTTGTCTTTCTCTAAGAGATGGTTGAAAAAAAGGATTATTTGTTATATGTTGAATTCATAAGACTAACAGTATTTAGCATTTTGCTTCTAACTGAACCAAATCTAATTGGCATGTACTGTAGGTCAGCTGTATTTTACTTTCCATTCACAACACTTGGCTGCTGAAATGATCCTCATTAATAAAGCAGTGCATGTGTGGAGTCTTAATGCTCCATTTCTAAATACCATTTGAAAACTTATCTGTATCAAGAAAACCTACTAAACTGTCCCTGCCACCTATTTAAAGGACTAACTTAGGAATTCCACTGGGAACTCAGAAGTTCCTGAGGCTGGGGAAACAGCCCATGATTACAATTGTAAATAAAATGATATCTTAAACAGCTATAGTATGACTGATTAATGACAAATGCCTAAAATAGAGGAATTCAGTTTGATAAAACCTGGCACACTACTACAATCGGTTAAAAAACAGGTTGACTGTGAAATGCCCTATACAAAAAGAAAACTATGAGCCCAAATGGAAGAAATGACTGCACATGAATTTAGACGCAATAGCTCTCTTTTCCTAAACGGATTTGCAAACAATCAGTGCCATCCTCACAAGAACTTTATTTTATCTTCATCACAGATATGGATTGGAGGTTTTCTGAGCTGAATACCCAGGCAAGGGTCCTTGGTCTCCTGTAACACTAGTGTTACTAGTGAGCTAAGTGGAGTCACTCCAGATATATACCATTGTAAAATGAAAACCAGGCTTAGTGTTTATTCCAGTCACGCAGCACAGATTGTCATTTTCAAAGTTTGGTACCTGTGTTGCCACACCTGCAAAATCAACTAATGTGCCAATTGGAAATAGACTTTCACAGGTATGAAATGGGTAATTTAGTGTCCCCAATGGCTGGTGAGGTATGTGCACAATTACCCATTTTCTATGAATGGCCATTTGTGTGTGCAAACAGAGGTTTTGTGCACGTGGTAGATGCACACACAAATCAAGTGAGCCGAACTCAGACACGCAGAGCTGAAAAACTGGTCCTACGTCTGAAGTACATCTTGGCAAACTGACCAAGTTTTGCTCTGTGATTATTCATATGAAAAAATGATAGTTTTCTACTTTCAAAGATTGCTTCTTCTGTTTGGTGAAATATTGCCTCTCTTTTTGCACTGATTTTTTTTTTTCAAACAAGGCTAGAGTCAAATCATTACTAGGCCATGCTAGGTCAGATGTGCATCAAGAGACGGTAGGCATTTTCTTTACTTAGGATAGTGGAGTGGCTAGGTGAAAGGAGAATAAACAGATTGAATTTCCATTTTACTTCTGATGCCTGATGCCCCAGAAGGCGCCACAAACTAATTATATATAGAGAATATAAGCCAGTCCCTGACTATCTGATCAGCAGGTGAATAGGTGAGTAATAAGAAAGAAAAGGCCAAAGACAAAAGAAACATATATATATATAATTATATGTATATATCAGTATAGGGAAACCCAAAATGTTGTTATTCATAGAGATAGAACACCACTTTCTTGCCTGCAATTAAAATTTCTTCTGTATAATTTTATTAAAATACTGCGCAAAATAAACATATGTAAGCACAAAACCTTAGCTCATTTTCTTCCCCTTTGCACTACCAACTTTAACTCCTTCACAATATGTACTCACCATTTTAGGAAGTGGCATGTAAAGAACCTGTGGGGAAGAACAGGAAATGCCTTTTTTTCTCTCTTAGGTTTTTTTTTAAGTTGCTTTTATGTTCCCTTGAAGACAATCACAGTAGTAGTCTGCATATGGGATATTTATTCAGTAGTGTGCAGGGGAGAACACTAACTGTATGCTATACTACCTGCCCTTTTAAATATTCATTGACCAGCAACCTATCCCGCATCCATGGAGCTTCATAAAGTATTAACTCTTTATGCAGGGGAAATCTCCATTAAATGTTGTAGACCAAATCCTGCAAATTTAAAACCACATGCAATCCTATTAATATCAATAGGGTTGCAAGCCACTGAAGACAGCTCAGAATTTGCTACTGACATTTTTGTTTAGAAACGTTATTTAATCATATTATTACTTGTATATGCCTAACAGTGTAGTAGATAGTGGGTTCAAACTTCTGGATTGCTACTGAAGAAACAGGTATGAAGACCAGGTCTCTCTCTGGAAGATTAATTATACAAAAATCTACCTTCTCAGCATCTTCCTTTTTATGTAACAGCATAATAGGCATTAAGAGTGCACAAATGTGCTGTGTGTCTTTAATCGCTGTGACTAACCTTAGATATAATTGTCTTTGTTTACCTGAGCTAGTCACTGGCTACACAGTATACAGTTGTTTTGGCCTGTATAAATCATTTGTACTTCTCTGAATATCTATCCCAACACCAAATTGATTTAAAGACTAGCTATTCAAAGCAAAAACTCTGAGATATTCCAAGCACCTAGCTATCCACAGTGCCAGCGGTTCAATGTGGAAGTCAATTTTGGGTTGCCATGCAAGTATTTAAGCCATAGAGCACATTTAAACATGTGTAAATCTCCTACACAGGCCTGTACTTTACAAAAGTGGATGGAAATGGGCACACTTCTGAAGGAATGCCTGATTTTCCTGTGGTGTCCATTGACATCTATAAGAAAGAAACTTCTGGCTGGCAGTTTCAGTGGAAAACAGCTCACCATGGCTATAAATCAAACCTTAGTGGCTTGATAATTCAAGGCACTGAACAACCACAACTCCCCGTTGACCTCAACTGGGACTATAGAAGCTCAGCACCTCAGAAAATTAGGACCTGCATATGCAAATTGCATATTTAAGGCATTCTGCTCTGGTGTCTCTGAGGATTTGTCCCAAATTATTAAAACACAGCACTGATAAAATTTGTACAACCACGGTAGAAGTCAAGATGTGGGCTCAGTTAGGAAAGTTCCATTGAATTTAATAGGGACAGAACTAATAAGTGTCTATACCAATACCTCGAAAAATCTATAGCATTTAATGGAGAATTATCACATTCTCATAGGCTCTTTATCCATCCTATCAAATATTGTAGCAGGGATTATAATTCTTTATTGAATTCAATAAAATGGTGCAAAAATTGAAATGTTTTAATTTCAGTCTATAGGACATATCCAAAAGAGCCATAAAAAGTGCAAGAGACAAGAGCCCAGAGAAATAAATCCTCTCACAGAATACATTAGTCAGTTCCTTCCTTCTTTTTTTTTTTTTTCCAGGTGCAAAACTAGAGGACTCTACCACAAACAAGCCTTCTTACTAGATCTGCAAGGTCAAATGCACAGGAGCCATAATTTACAAACATATGTACATAGTATTTGTTGTCCTTCGCATACACATCTGAAATAACGGTATCTACAGTATACTGTTCCCACAGGCAGCTCATACATTACATGAAGGGCAGGTCATCTGAAAACGTGTGTTTATAGAGAGTAAAGAAAACATATTAGGGAATTTCTTAACAAAGTCGCACGTTCTATGCATGTTTGTCCCTTTATATTGGGGGCTATATGTTCTGTCTGTGTAGGCTGCATCTGCACTATGTGGTTATGTCAGCATGCCTACTGCACCATAGCTATGCCAGTTCAGTGCCCATAGGGTAGACGTGGCCTGGCTGTGGCTCTAGGGGTTAGATTTCCTTGAGTTTTCTGGGCCACATTCAGACTTCATGTGAGTGCATCTCCAGCCATGTGTCCTTGAACAAATAATTTAGAGTTCGCTTCAAATACAGTTACTCATGCTGAATTGTGAACAGTTCCATTAAACCAATCATTAAAGTGCAAGTCAATATGAGTAAGGGCATCAGAATCTTGTACTTAACCATTCTGTGTATCAGTTTCCTTGTCTGTAAAATGGAGTTCATAATACTTACCCAGCCAATGCAGGGGTTGTAAGGTTTACTTGATACTTGCACATGGCAGTGCAGTTTACTGTTGATTGGGATATTCTTCCATATAAGGAATGTGATTCAATTGGGAGGGATGTCCAATTAGAAATGCCTGATAAATGCCTTTGGAAAAATTCTTGCACAAATCTGCATGGCTACAAAGTTAAATGTTCACCAGCCACTTACTTCCTGCCTGCTAGACCCTTCCAAATGTCAGCTGCTTCCCTGGTAGTCTGAAACTGTGCATCTCAAAACTTGCTTGTCAGGTACTGCAGTATTGCTTGCCTGTCATCTTTTTGAGTACAAGCATTTTGTTGTATGCACATTTCAAGCCTGCTCTCTGAAATATGGCCCCAGGAGTCTTTATTCCTCAGAAGTCTTTATACAGCTGAAGTGCTCCCTGTTCATTTTTAAAACGGATATTCCTAGACAATGGAGAATACAACGTCCATTCCGATCATGTATAAAATAAAGATTCAAAATAAATATACACATTACATGTGCACCGCAAATAATAGCTTTGACTGATAAAAACGGCCCAGACATCCATGCCTTTTGCTTATGCTGTGAGAGTGGCAAAGCTAATGGTTATTGTTCGATAATAAGTCATTTAGCAGTATCATGTTCTCTGGTCAGATGATCCTGAGTCCCATTGGCATTCCTGGGAGCGGTGTCGATGTACGACCAGCAAAAGAGCAATTGTACTTGTAATATTTTGTTTGATCTAATTTTAAGACCAGAATTATCCATTTTTGTTGTGCATAAAGCATTTTTAACTTATCCAAGAAGCACCTCGTGCACACAGGAGTAGCTAAATCTGATTAATGGATGAATGAAACCTGAAGCTGTATAGCTATTTGCTTGGCACTGCCTGAGGACAGTATCGTAGAGCACCAAGGAGCCATGGCCCAGCATACACCTTCAAGCACATGGCTGCATGATGGCTGCTCCACCTGTTTATAGGGCCTCCTTGAAGGCCTGAGCCACACATGGGATAGAGTGCTTTCAATTCCCATGAACTTCTCTGGGAGATAGGATTGCTCAACATCTACCAGCTGGATCCTCTTTTTTTCATCTCCTATAACAATGCTTCTGTATTCTATGGTGATGTCCCAAAGTGCTAAAGTTCACAACAGAATTGGGTCATTTACTGCAGAATATTGATGGTGCAAGGTGTTTTTCTTTTAAATATAAAGATGCTCCTTTACTTAGGGAATTCTCTAATTCTCTTCATTATGGTACACCATCCCAAAAAGAAAAATCTCATCATGGCCCAAAGCACTGGAGTGTATTATACTGTTACTACAATGATTTAGGTCATTATGGTAGAATATTGTAATATTCTTTGTATACTAGAATATATATGTATGCTGTGGGCTAAAGCAGACGTTTCACTTAAATCCAGATGCACTTCATCAGCTAAACCAACTGCATGAGGTTATGTGGTTTCTAAATATCTTTCCAGCCATAAGCTATTGGGAACAGTGACCAACTTTTTGTTCTGTATTTGTACAGCACCTAGCACAATGAGGCCCTGGTCCATTCCTGCGGCTTCCATGCACAACCGCAATACAAATTAAATAAATAAATAAAGCAAACAAATCATTGAGAGACTTTCCAAAAAACAGAAGAGCACTATTATTTTGGAAATCTGCTTTGGTACAGTTACTTCTCTCTCTTCCTAATTATATACATGATGACCAAGAAACTTTTCACAAATAAATAAAAGAAACATTTAAGAGCACAGAAATTAGAGCCGATTGGCTGTTTTCAGCCAGGTAAGTTGAACCAAGTTATTAAAAGGAGGCTGTGGGGTAAAAAGCCCTCTTCTTGATAGAATGGTTTGGAATTCTTGCACCAAAATGACCACCCAGGTCTCATTTCAAATACTGACTTGTTTAGAAAGGAATGTGAAAGCTCACGGAAGGGTCTGTTAGAAAATAACCCAAAATTGTGTACTGAATCTGCAATACATTCAGTCATTCTAGCCATGAAGAAGTGAAAATCTTTGACCTATTCTCATGCCAACTATGAAAATGTCTATAACTGTCTATTGAAAGGGATTGATTTTCTCCCCATAAGAAAAAGAAATCTCAAAACCATTTCCCCCCTTTAATTCAAACTCTTGAGCCATCCAGGTGAATGGCAAGAGTTCTGAAATCTGGACATTATAAACATTTAATAGGGTTAGAACATTATAAGCCACAATAATAATAAATCACTATTTTCAATCCCTGGTTTAGAATTTCAATTTTTAAAAAAAATACACCTCCAGCAGAGAGAAAAATCTGCTTTGTTATACCAAATGGATTAAATACCTTGGATTCCTGGCTGGTAGTAGATGCTGGAGAGGGGGGCTGATCTGTGCTCTCCAGTTCATTCTCTTTCTCCACATTATCCACACTGACTTCAGTAGTGTTGCTTGGAGGAATCATTTTACCGCTAAAATAACCCTGTTGCTATCGGGAAGAGAGCTACGGTCCTCTCCTGCTTTTGTTTGTTTAATTTGTTCTTTCTTCTCCGTTCCTGCAGAGCAGACACACTCCTCTCATTCTCAGTTTGTCTATATTTGAAGGCTAGAATTCTCTGGATTTTCTTTTTCTTTTCCTCTTCCTCCCCCCCCCTTTCCTTTTCCTCGTCCTCCCCTCCCCTATGTAATTATGCTACAAGGGAAGTAAGTTATTGATGGCTCTGTAGGTCAGTTGTGTGTCTGCTTCTGTGTTTTTCTTGGTCCTTCTTTCCTCAGAGTGAAGCCTGGAGGTGTAGAACAGAGAGTCGTGACTGTCAGCCCAGTGATCAAATGGGAGTGAGCTGAAGCAGAAAGCCTGAGCTGCTCACACACTGGGGCACTGGAGGGAGGAGTTGTATTTCTAATGCCTTGAACGGCTTTGTAGGAGCATGTGCTGTCATAGTAGTGAAAGAAAGTAATGCACTCACACGCGCACACAACAACACATGAGGCTTGGAGCAGTTTTACCTTTTAGTAAGGCTCAAGATGTTGGAGCGTGGCACTATTTGAAGAAGTGCAGCTGCTCATTTACGTTCTTGTAAATCTTATGATGTTTGTGTTAGGGGGATTCCAGAAACAAAGAAGAAAACATCCCCACCAAATAGGGACATTACAAACCAAAGCAAGCTAGCACTTTTAGACCAGGAAGCTCCCTCCCAAACTTCTTGCTAAAAAGGCACATGAAAGGCACACAAAAAACCCTCCCTGGTAGCATGTGCCCCAGGGTGAATAGAAAATGCGGGGAAAACCGCATCGCCCTGAGTGAGGCACATGGAATCTAGCATGGCAGCAGCTGTTGGAAGGTCAAATGAAGCATCCATCCTTGAGGTGCACAATTCCTACACGTGGAGGTTGCCACAGTGATAATGCTAGATGAGTGACTAAATGGTGGTGTCCTGTGAGCCAGTGGGAAGCCTCTCTCCCCACACAGCTGAGAATGGTGTTGCCACACTAGGACCCTGTACAGGATGCTCTCTATACAGTGACTTCATAACAGAACTGTACCTGCTAACAGAATTGTTTGTTTGTCCTGTTGTAGTTAATGACATTACAGCATCAAAAACAGCACTTGGGTCCCTAGTTTTAGGGCTGCAATGACAGCTAAGATTGAGGGCAGGGGAACACAGAACTCACAGCAGTGAATTTGGCCGGGAAGCATATTTCAAATTCTGTATTTTAAAAATTCAGATGGGGTCCTAGACTGTGCCTCTCTGAGACTTTGGGTCCTCCAACCATGTGTGGATCTTACCCCGGAAGCATGGAAAAGACGTTCATGGCACCATCCCTTCACAGAGTACCTGAGATAGAAATGGGCAGGGACTGAAGTGGGCCAATAGCAGGGGCCATTAGACAGGAACTGATAAGATTTGGGTATAGGGGCATTGCCTCTCCTTCTAGCCCTGCAGAGACAATTTTAAAATAAAGGTAACCTAGCTCAGACCTGAAGAAGAGCTCTGTGTAAGCTAGAAAGCTTGTCACTTTCACCAACCAAAGTTGGTTCAGTGACAGCTATTACTTCACCCATCTTGTCTATCTCATATCCTGGGACCAACACAGCTACAACTACACAGCAAACTGCAGGTCCCCTCTAGTCAGATGACCCAGCTCAGCTGTGGGCATGTGAGATCCTGTCAGGGAGATGTTGGTGGAGGCACACGGGAGGAGTGGAGGGAGTGGTGGGGCCTCTCTATGGATGGCCCTGGTCTACTACTGATTCCAGGCAGATTTTCAGCAGCACATTGAGTCATCCCACAGACGGCGCATCTCTCAGCCCAACAGAAAAACGTAGGAGACCGTCAAAGAAAAATTTTCCTCCTCAGAGAACCCCTCCCTGGAGTATTTCCAGCCCGTACTAATTAGTTTGAAGCCCGTACCTGTGTTCTGTTAACAGTTAGGGAGCTCAAACATGTCTTGTATTAAGAGATTTGCTGCTCATATCTAAAATAAAAATGAGACCCTTTAAAGAGACTGAGTAATACTTAATGCTCCAAGTTTTGTAAAATTATGCACATATTTTGTATTAAAAGCTTGTAAACGTCATGAATGTGAGAGCGACTTTCCTTCCGCACTCGGTACTCAATTTTTTTGTTTTACCAAATTAGTACCGACACCTGCTGCACTCCCTTCCTTCTTCCAATTACTCACTTGTCAGCCATGACTGATCTATTGGTTACTTGACAATTTGCCTAGGAAAGATGACTCTGAGCTCAAATCTTAAAAATGCCTCCCCTCCCCCCATGAATAGTGGGTTATCAGAAATCAAATATCAAGCGTAATAAAACAGAGTGATCACATGAAATAAACTTACCCATCCTCACTCCCCCCGTCATTCTTGAAAAGTTGGCTGCGTGATTGATGCTGATCGTTCTCTTGGTGAAGGCTCTTGCCTGAAGTGCGAAGCATTGCAGCATGGCACTAAATTAGAGGAAATGAAGCAGATTCTCTAATGAAAAGATGAGTATAGATTTTGGAGCAGGGAAAGGAATTTTAATGAATAAAACACAAGAGTCCAGATTTTCAGCCCCGACTGAGGCTGCGTGAAGCAGCTGTAAAGCTCCCTAAAGTCACAGCCAAGAATTGCCCTGACAGGAGGATCCTCAGGTGGTGAAAAGCCAACATTTATCGCTCCGTGCCACCCACTCCTCCCTCCACAAGGGGGGAGCATTAGGGGGAGGGACTGTCCAGGAGCAGTGCACTGTACTCCCCTGATCGCCAGCTGACAAAATGCTTCCTAAAGGACAACTGCAGCTGGTATGGTTTGCGGCAGCCCTTAGATTGTTCAGCTCCCAGCCAGTCCCCAAGAATGGGGGAATGAAATGGTTGCACAGGGTATGTCTAACACTGCAAAAAAATATCCTGTGGCAGAGAGTCTCAGAGCCCAGGTCCGTTGACTGAGGCTTACGCTATGGAGCTAAAAATAGCCATGTAGATGTGCCCGGCTCGGGTTGGAGCTCTGGCTTTTCAGAGCCTGGGCTCCACCCAAGGGAGGAACATCTACACCACTATTTTCAGCCCCGTGGCACAACCACACAAGCCTGAGCCAAGTTGACTTGGCCTCTGAGACTTGCTGCTGCAGCATTTTTTTTGGTTGAAGTGCAGATGTACCCTTAGAGGCATGTTTCTTCCTACTTTCTTCAGCTACACTAAGGGTCTGTCTACACCATGGAAACTGTATCAGCAGTGCTACATTGCTGTAGCTGTGCAGCATAACCCCATGGCGTAGATGCAACGTGCACTGATGGAAGAGGTTTTGTTGTTGGTGTAGGAACACCACCTTCTCAGATGGCTGTTGCCACATCAATAGAAGCATTCTTCCGTCCACATAGCTGCAACTGAATTGGGAGTTGGGCCAGCATAATTACATCCCTGAAAAATCCTAACTTTGATGTGCAAACCAGGCCCACATCTGAACTCATTGCCCCAACATCCCCATTCTGTGTCATTCAGACACAAACCTGATGATAGATGTTTAACTCTCTTTTAAAGGAACAGGTATGGAACCTACTTTACATGAACATAAAAATAAAAACAAATGGGTTCAGCATTCATGAAAGGGTTTCAGGCTGACAGACACTGAAACTAAAATTCTCTGCTGATTAGTGGGTGGGGAAGGGGGATTACAGGCCTGATTCTTCACTACCTTGAACCGTGAGTGCAGTCATGTCCACCTGTGCAAAGTGGGTCTCACATGATGTCCGATCAGAATGGTCACATTCTGCACACGTTTTGCGCAGCGGTAGAAAATAACCACATCAGGTGCAAGGAAGCAGAGAAGCAGGCCCTAGACAATCCCAAGCAGAACCTTCTATAGTCAGAATAAAGAGAAGTAGGAGACTCTTTGAAGCCCACTTGCGATCTGACTATGCAGATCTAGCCAACCTAGGAAATGCTTAGATTGCTGGGTACCATAGAAACCTTAAAATAGACAGAAAAATTACAGCACAGGCAGCTGCAGTAAATGTTGCCTCCGCATCAGCCCCTTTGCCTTTGTGTGCTTCAAACCTGTTCTGGGGTACTTCTCTAGGATCAGATAGTAGCTGGGTTTCTTTGTCTGTTTGGTACTATGCCTGTCTGCTGAGATCAGCAATAAATTTGCCTTTGAGTACCAGTATGACAGTGATTGTGTTTTAAAGGTAGATTAGCATTGCTCAATTGGCTAGATGTCTTGTGAGATCCATTTTTGGGCTATCATCTATTGGCCATTGATGGAAACAGGATACCAAACCAGAAAGCCCAACAGTTTGCTTCAGTATGACCACTCCTATGTTTCTAAGTAATGAGCTTGCAAGTATTTCTCAGCAGACAGATATTGCGCCCTCATAGGAAACAGTATTACAAAGAGCAGCGGGTGCCTAGTTTTTTTTTTGCTTGCAATTAAACACGCCTAGTCTGCCTTTAGTACAGTCTTATCAGTTCATCGGGCAGATAATGTAGAAACAACCCCCCCAGAGTTTGCTTATCAAAATGCCTTATTTGAAAGATATAAACAACCGTCCCTTACACTGGAATCATGAATCAATTGGTGCTGCAAAAGCATTCATGGCAATTGGAATTACAATGCTTTGCATGTTGGCTAAAGGATCGCAAAGTTTAAGGGCATCTCAGCACCCTAGGGAGTGCTCATTATGAATAAAAAGAGTAGGCGTGGAAGACACCAAACTCTAGATTCAATTTTGGAATGAAGGAGGGGATAGAAGGAACTCAAACATGAATTTTAATTTCAAAATGGTCCCTCTCTACAATAACAATTCAAAATCTGAATCCAAGGTGTGCAACTTGAGCCTCTCTCTAGTAGAGAACATTTCACCCAGGACTAGATTGAAATAAAGCTGCCTAATGGCATGTAGCACCAGTAGACAAAAGTCTAGGACAGGAAATGAAGAATGCACTTGAAATTGCAAGGAAAATGTAAGAAGGCAGACTATAATTATACAAATAGAAATTTAACCACGATACTGGAATGAATACATGCACTTTTACAGAAAGCTCTATTGGACCCTTAGAAATCACCAGTGGTCAGGACCTGAATTCACATCTCTGCTAGCGGCATGGAGACCGCTATCTGTACAGGGATGTTGATTCAGAGTCCATAGATTTTAAGGCCAGACGGGACCATTGAAATGATCTAGTCTGACTTCCTGCATAACACAGGCCTCAGAACGTCCCCAAAATTATTCCTAGAGAATAGCTTTGAGAAAAACATGCAATCTTAAAAAAAATTTTTAAAAAAATTCAATGATGGATGATCCACCATGACCCACAGTAAACTAAAGACAGAGAACCACCTACTGAGCCACTAACACCTCTTACCACAGTCTGTGGATGCTTTTCGTAGGTTTGTCATCCATGTAGTGACCTAACCCAACTCTAGCTGGGGAAATCAAATGTGATTATAGTACACGGTAGCATGTGTTGTTTTTTTTTAATAAAAACCAATGCAAACCGAACTGGAGCACTGTTCAGTGGTGATTGTAAATAGAATCCAAAATAGGATTCAGAGCACATTCAAAACATAGCAGGTGGGGCACTTTAGCATCTACGTGCATAGTTGTTACACAGATGTCTTATGGTTTTGCACCAAAGTTTAAAAAGCCAGGCATATGTAGCATTTTCAGTCTTGGGCATCAGGAATGTGCCATCACTAATAGTTAGGCACAAACATGCATGTTGAATTCAAAATGAACCCTGCTGGTCACTGCAAGTGTGCAACCCTTGTGCTACCATGTTCTGATGAAGAAGAAAAAAGATTTCTTAACGTACCAGTCATCTTTGTTGGGAGAATGATGCTTTTCAGTAGCGGAGGACGTGATTCCTTTTCGCACAGTAAAAACAATTAAGTGCCATGCCATATTGCAGGATGAAAGGCACCACAGAAACATAAGAAATGATCATTATCAGGATCAACATTGCACTCTGTTGGATAAGTGAGTGTGGCAAGTATTACGTAAATTAATACAAAAGCCTAGTTCTAGAGACTACAGAAAAGAAATGCCCAATGAGCCACAAATTGGGCAGGAGAGTTCTTTAGAACAGATCTGAATCAAACTATAGGTTAGCACTTCACAGTTCCAGGGGCGAACCCTCAAAGCACAGCTTTGTTGTTAACATTTTTCAGGAAATGCATAATCTGAACAAATAAGCAATAACATTTAGTTTCACATATGCCACCTTTTTATATAAATTCCAGCAGTATTGGACTAGGAAATGCTTTGTATTTCTGAGGACTAATGGGCAATTCCAGAAACACAAAAAAGCATTTATGACATATCAACTCCTTGAGAATACGCTACTTTCATCTCTGAGAAATTTTAGGTGAGGATATCTAGGGCTTACTGGCTAATTTCAATGGTGGGTGACTGATATTGTGCCCTGGACAAGGCACTGAAGATTTCTCTCACAGCACTGAGGCGAAGGGATTTGTTTAGAAGCAAAGGGATTGTTTTTTAACCAAACTTTCTCCTGTTTGTGCTGGCCCATAAACAAGAGGGAGATTGGAAACAGTATTAAAGAATTCCCAGAGACAGCAATAGTGGGCCTGCCCACAGGAACAGTTTCAGATTACACAGGTGTCATGGAACAGCTGACTGCAACAATAACACTTTAGCATCAATATTATTGATATTGTTTGTTCTGTGTCAAGTATAAATTGAGGGAACCAAGGCAGTACAGCATTCTGCCTTTATTCCTTCCTGCACACATCCTGTCCTCTCTCATGAAGCACTTCCAGAAGGCAGAGTTATCTTAGTATAATGTCCCTTTTTGGGAAGCTACCATAACACTGGGAGTGCCACCTATAGTTAAAGCTGGCTAACACTTTCCATTGTAAGACTGTGTTTTCAGTTGCACAGAACATTGCTAAACTAACCATTTGGGCTGACATTTTCTATCCTGGTGTCGGTCTCAAGTGAATTTTTAGGGAAAGTTTCAGCTAAAATCTTTCAAACTGTTTCTAAGAACAGTATTAAGGAAAAATACATTGTTTCATCTATCTAATGTTTTATCTTTCATTTACCTATCTATTTATTTATCTATGTTAAAAATTTTTTACAGCTGTTACATTGAGAAGCTCTAGCACCTCCATGCTGCGGAACATAGATTTGAAATTCAGCAGGGGTGTCAGAATGACATCTTTGCCAACCCTGCTAAAATTCACCCAAATGTGGCCACGTTACCAAAAATCTCAGCTCAAACGTGCTCAGTAGCGACTTGTTAGCGTCTGGCAGCCAAATTCTCTGAAGATTTCATCTGCACTGACCATGCTTCATCCACTCAACAGCTCCTACGTGAGCCACTGAGCATGCTCAAATCCAGGGCTACTTTCCTTGCAATTATCCATCAGGGCTGCCGTGGCACCAGGCAGAGGAACTGAGAGCAGGGGGACTGCCTCTCCTGAGCTCTCACTGCTCACACCCGGGCAGTGAGAGGGAGGCTGAAAAAGCCTGTTTGAACCAAAGAATCGAGGAAAGGTAGTGGTAGCAAGGGATGAATCAGGGGAGGGTAGCAGGGGATAGCAGGATTCAGAGGTTTGGAGGAGGGGGTGGGGGTATTTACTCAGAAAGCAGGAGGACAACCTTAATTCTGGCATTTCCTAATTTTTATGTACTTGACTTTGCAACTTAAACATTCTTCTTGTAATTCTTTTGGATGCAATATGGTAACTAGAGTGATCTTAAATGTAACCCAAAATGGTATTTACACAATGTAAATGTAATCCCAAGTACTTACAAAGGTTTCTTTTTAGAATATATTAGACTCTGTTATAGATGTACTAAGTTGCCTATTATATTTTAACATATACCAAAGAACACAAGGTTTTAATGGAGTGGCTTGTTCTCTGGGGGATGTATTTATTTCTAGTGAAAATAGAGAAGATCTTTTGAGAAACCTGGAGTTTATGTTAACATAGTTAGAAAGTCTTGAATTACAGGTAAGAGAAAGAAAAAATGCCTTTTTCCAGTAATGTGTGACTCAGTTGGGTCATAAAATCAATGTGGAAATCCTAAAATGTGTCTCAGAGAAAAATAAAACTCAGTCCCAACTATACATAGAAACCTATGGGGTCTAAATTAGCTGTTACCACTCAAGAAAGAGATTGTGGAGTCATTGTGCATAGTTCTCTGAAAACATCTGCTCAATGTGAAGCGTCAGTCAAAAAAAGCTAATAGAATATTAGGAACCATTTGCTAAGGGATAGAAAATAAGACAGAATATATTATAACGCCATTGTATAAATTCATGGGATCTCCACACCTTGAATACTACATGTAGTTCTGGTCATCCTATCTGAAAAAAGATATATTGAAACTGGCAAATTACAGAAAAGGGCAACAAAAATGATTAGGAGTCTGGAACAGCTTCCATAAGGGGAAAGATTAAAAAGACCGGGATTGTTCCGTTTAGAAAAGAGTTGACTAAGGGGGGATATAATAAAGGTCTACAAAATCATGAGAAAGTGAATAAAAGTGTTATTTGCCACTTTACAATACAAGAACCAGGGGACACCCTATGAAATTAATAGGCAGCAGGTTTAAAAAGACCCCATAAGGATGTATTTCACATAGCACTCAGGCAACTTGTGGAACTCATTGTCAGGGAATATTGTGACAACCTAAAGTATAATGGGTTCAAAAAAGAATCAGATAAGTTCATGGAGGATATGCCCATCAGTGCTATTAGCCAAGGTGGCCAGGGACGCAACCACATGCTCTGAGTATCTCTAAACCTCAGACTGCCAGAAACCGGGACTGGACGACAGAAAATAGATCATTCAATAATTGCGTTGTTCTGTTCATTCCCACTGAAGCATCTAGCACTGGCTACTGTTGGAAGACAGGATACTGAGATAGATGGACCATTGATCTGACCCAGTATGGCTATTCCTATGTTCTCATGTCCAAAGTAATTGTGCCTTAGAATATCACAGAACTGAGATCCTTTTTGGCTTTGGTCCATTATTAAGGACATTTTCTTCCTAACTTTGTCTAGAGTAATAAGTCTAATGACACTTTTTGTAAAACAAGGTCATGGATGGGCTTGGACTAAAAGGTATTTTATTAAAAAAAGAACAAAAAAGCATAGAGTATCTAGTTTTTGAACTGCAGAAGTTACCGTTTAGAGGGAAGAATTGTTAGATTTGTGCTTCATACAAGGTCAAAAAGATGGATTATTTTTGTATCTTTACACATAGGTTCATTGGAACAATAGGTCTTGCTCTGTTCCCATTGTGCAGACTGGGTCACATGGCCACAAGCATACTAAATATCACTTGGCCACTTTGCCATCTTGGTATATGCATCAAGGAAACAGAACAGTAAGAGGCTTTTGGCTTTCAAACTGAAACGTTTATAGGTAACTGCTGCATGCTTCCTATACCTCACACATGACCAAAATTTACAGAATAAACAGAGTGATACTTAATATCATCAAGATGATCAGTCAAAGAAAAACTTGTGCTTATGGGATGCGTGAGGTGGATAAGTGGAGGAAGTTTGCTGAAGCAAGATTTTCAGGGACTAGTACCAGAGACACCCATCCATGGTGAGTGTGGTTTGATGACATTGCTGACTGGTTGGGAGGCAACATGGCGTGCTTCTCAAGGCTGTGAGAAGACTGGGAAGAAGATTACTGGCCAGTGACTCCTGTGTGTTGTGTTTATTGTTCATTGTGATGTGACTTTATGATGCTTAACACTATGAGAATAAATAATAAAAAATAATAAAAGGATTCGCATGTATTGCACTCCATGTCAGCTAGAAATGGGCTAGCATCAATCCATGGATTTTATCACACAGGAGAACATTACTGCTAGCCCTGTGGACCAGCCTTCCTCAACTGAAGTCAATGGAGTGATCTCTCAGAACACCAGCTAAGGATTTTGCTCTATGGGGCTGAACCAGATCTGAAACTCCCCAATTTAGGGGCAGTTCAATTCTAAATACGATTTTGTCTCTCTCCCATTTTCTGATCTCATCAATACCCACTATAGATGTTCACCTGTGCAAATGATAAACAGGAAGCTTTGCTTGTGTACATCGATTATTAGAAGCCTTAGGAAGAAGTAGAAAGACTGTATTTTTTTAAACTCATCGTGCTAATGGTATTGTTAAAACTGAAGACCTGAACAAAGACATTGAAACAGAGGATTAGGAAATGAACAGTGGATTTTTATAGAAACAGGCATAAAAAAACCTCTTTACTCTACCCTGCTCAGCACTGTAACAGCTTCATACTCTATAACTCGGATGACTGTGAGACAATAATAGATAGTGTTGCTCAGGCACTGTACTGAAAAGGTCCCCACACTGAAAACCCACTAGCTCCAAAGAGCTACTACAAGGAAAGATCCAATTTAGATGATGAATGAGGTAATTTAGCCTATATATATGTGACCACCTAATGGGAGCTTTGTATAGAAAATCTTTTCTTTTCTTTGTTGAAGATAAAAATAGGACACACAGAATTATGATCAATAAGTGTTGAACTGCAGGCAGTTGGTACAAGGCTATTTGAGGTTAATTTTAAAACTGGTTGGAAAAACAGAGAGAACTGGTTTCCACTGGAAAACGCTGTCCATCAAAATCAAAAAAGCTTCATAAAATCATGTCAAGTTTGCCAAAATTTTGTTTCAGAGAAAAACTGAAACATCCTATTTCAACATTTTGGAGTGAAATATTTTGTATTTTTTATTTTGAAACAGCTTTTTGCTTGGAAGTTGTATTATGTATTGTAAAATAAAAATCTAAAGAAAGCATTTCAGTTTCATCAAATGAAGAGTTTAGATTTTCTGTTTTGGATCAGATTTCCAGGATTTTCCTTGGCAGAGAATTTTGAAGTGTTCAGGTTTCTTTCCAAATCTCAATGGAGTCAAATTTTAAAATCTCAAAATCCTTTGTAAAACAGAGTATCTGCTCCTCACTCAGCTCTAGTTATTTTAGTTCTTTAATCTCCTTTCAGTCCAAGGATTTAGGATTAGTTTTAAAATAGGTCTTTAAAGCTGCTTCTACGCCAGCCGAAATACACACTGTTAAGTTAATATCTAGGGTTAATGTCAACTTTAATTCTGTTTCCATTGAAAGCAATGGTAAAACTCCCAGTGACCTCAAAAGGAGCAGAATTAAACTAAATGAGCACTTTTGAAAATCACTCCCCTTGTCTAGATTGAGAAATTCTAGACCAAAATATTCTAATTTAGATGCTTCAAAATATTTGTACTGAGGGATGTAAAGAAGTGGCCTGAGGTTTAAGATTGCAGAACTCCTACAGCTCTAATTTTTTAACTCTTAACCAGTCAGGATTAGCAGCTTTGCTCCCCAGTCCTGAACTTAATTTGGCTATAATTTAAGAATAAAAAGTAAAATATATATCAGTAGATTTGTGGTAATTTATTATTCAATATTTATTGTTCTGCATTATTTGTGTAATGGACAATCATGTGTAACAATGGTTACAGACAATTAAAAACACAAGGGTCATCATTTTCACACGCTTGGAAGTGGGTTACTTCTGTTTAATCTGCCTTTTAGTGTCTGGTGAAGATTTGATGTTACCCAAATTAGTCACTATATTTTAGAAAGGGTCAGTAGGACCTACTTTAAGTGTACTCACTAGAAAGTGGAATTATGGTGTCTTTTGCTTAACATGATGGAAAAACAGCTTCTGCAGTGGGGAACCATACAGAAAACTAGAGTTGCTCAAAGGAGCCAGACCAGACCTGGAGATACCTAGAAGGAGGGTGGAACCAAATTGGAATTGTCTAAGGAGAAGACAGAACAACCAAAGACATTCCAAGGGAGCAACATTTGACTGGGTTTGGCCAGGAAGAAGTAGGTGGGCCAGGATACTCAGGCGAATCAGGGTGGGCTTGGTTGACTTTTACAGGAAAACAGGAAGAGACAGCTCAATTACATCTTGGTTGTGTTCCTCTGGGTGACAAATATTTTAGTGGGAATCCTCAGGGGAATGTCTCCTTATGCTTGTGTGATATCATCTTAGGTAACAGCTCCAAAAGACACTGGGACGAGTGGTCAGTCCATGGTGCAATGAACCTTCAAGAGATAATTTATAAGGAACCTTAAAGATTCAGAAGTGTTTAGAATTAGATGATATGCTGATAATATAGGAAAGAGAATTGACGTGGGATTTATATGATTAATTTAGCCACCTCAAGTTATCTGAGTCTGCTTTGAGTCTCTCCGATAATTGTTGCCTACAAATCTGGAGAGAGGACTGTCACTTAATTGGGGAGAGATGTATCTATAATATTTCTTTATTGTGTCTTTTTATATTTGTGTCTGCTGATTTAATTAAATGGCTAACTGTAATCTTTTTAGTGGGTTCAGGAATTTTTGCTGTGGCTAAGAATTGAGTCAATTGCCACTGAAAAATTGTTCCTTGGAACAAAATTTCTCTGTTTCTGGGATCCCTCTCTTTCACATTCCCTGAAAGAGAGCTATACCCAGCGTAAATTCTGGAAGGAGTTCAGCATTTGTAAAGTAACAAATCCCAAGCTGTATTTTTCCTTGTGTTTGTATCACTAAAAATAAATTATTGCTATCAAAAAGGTACCGTCTTCTTGCAATGAGGAAAAAATTAGAGCTGATATCTAAGGCTGCTGGGAGAAAGAACATCTTCATGAGTGACAAGTTATGGAAAATATGGGTGTATTTCAACTTTTACAACTCTGATTTTTATGTCTTAACTTTTCTTAGATAATTATATCTTCTATATTAGATGCATACAGTTAACAGTAGAAATGGTTGTATACAAATTAATATTGCTGTCTGTTTTGTCTGCTGGATAATCAATCATGGTCTGGTTTTTAGATGTGTTACCACTGAAGTTGCATGTGTTCATTATCTGTGAAAGTTAAGCCCATTGTCCTTTTCAATTGTCCTTTGTGTCTCTTTTCCCATCCTTATTTCCTGGTGTTCTTCCATTCAGCCCCCACCAGTGCAACTATATCTCCTTGACTGGGTCCCTCCATGACTCAAATACAGGATGAAATCCTGTCCCTATTGAAGCCAATTGCAAATTTCCCATTGACTCCAATGGACCAGGATTTAACCCTTGGCCTTGAGATAAATCATAAAACACCATCCTTTCAAAATCATTACTTCCATCCAACCCCACACAGAAGTCTTAGTAAGTTGATAGCTGAACCCCCAACACTTCCCCCCGTAAAAGAGATAAAAGAATGGAACTAAAATCATCTGTGCAAAACTGCATTGTTCAATCAGATTGTTTTAGGTCAAATCTCATCTTTCGTCTACATGCCTGTCTATGTTCTGCATGCATGAACTTAACTATTTTGAAAAATTACCCCAAAATGTTTAACAGTATTTAAAAAAAAAAATAGGCAGGGGTAGGGAGGGAGAGGATAAAAAATGGGAGAGGAGAGAAGTTTTCCGGAAAATTCCAGATACTGATTGTTTTAAAGACAGACATTTTGCAGCTGATATAAATTGACAGTGCTCAGTTGACTTCAGTAGAGAATGCCTATTTACACTAGCTAAGAATCTGGCCCTAAAGCATGAAGCAGCACTACCAGCCAGGTAAGCTGACAATCTACGCTGCATCTGAAGAAGTTTATGGATGTTTCCCTTTATAGCTCTTGCAACTATTTTCAGATTAAGCTGGAAGGCTTTTGTGTCAGTGTGCAAGCCCTGTCACAGCTAGTTGGGAAGCAATGCACTAAGGGTGAGTTGACAAAAATGAATACCATGCTAACAGCACTTACTTTGTATTATAGGAACTGTATTAACTACACCACTTGAGACCATGGAAGAGACACTGTGAAAATGGCACAAATTAATGGGTTGCTGCTCCGATTCTGTAAAAGACTATACACTAGGGAATAACTTGACAAAGTATCAGTTACTATGTTAAATGACAATGTTGAGCCAATTTCACATAGCTATCAACCATTCCCAGTCAGGAGGAACAGTTCCTGTTTTTACCACACATTTTACCATGCGTTACTTTCTGTCTCACAAAAATGGACCTGTGTGCGCCCTGCTGAGCCATGTGCAGATGAGATCTTCATGAGAAAATCACTTTCTTCCCATTTCAAAAGAGAGAGGGTGGAGTCACACACTGCCTGCAACCGTTCCCCCAAGCTCCATCTCCACAGGTCTGGGGATTTGTGTGATAAGACGAAGCAAAGAGCTCACATCCCCACCAGCCCTGAGGAGATCAGGACACAAAGGCTGCTTCCCAACCCGTGGCCCAAGGGGTCTTTCAAAGTGACCCACCACTTCCCTCCCACTTGCCTAAGGACCCCGGTGGAGTGTGTTGCCACGGGGCTACAAGACCAGTGCAGGCTCCTTGCTGCAGCCAAAGGGATGGGGGATGAGCACTTCCTTCCCTCTAGGTGCAGAAGGGAGCACGCCAAAGTGCTCCACCTAGGTCCCTAGGTGCTGGGGTCCCTCCTGGAGCCATAGGGAGGGGAGCACTGATCTCCTGTTCCCCTAGCTGTAGAAGAGAGCCATTGCTTAGGGACCCAAGTGGCGCGCACAGGGCTACAGGATGCATGTGGCTTCCCTGTTGCAGTTAGGGGGATGGGAGATCAGCAAGAAGGCAGCCTCCCCCCTGAACTCCTTCTGTCTGACTGCAAGTGGATGGGTGGGGGGGAAAGGGGGTGCTGGCGAGCGTGCTTGAGGAGGGGTAGGACTCTAAAAATCAGGGCCTTCCAGTTTGGCCTGCACCTAGCAGGCCACTCACCGTGACTTAGCTGCCAGGCCATGTGCTTCAGTGTGTAGTGACAGTCACTCATCTACACGGGTGCTTTGTCTGTGAGTGTGTAACATACTGTGGGTAATTTGTAGGTGTAAACTTGCAACTGTTTTTAACAGCTTAATATTTTTTAGTTTGCTTTGCACTAAATGTTTACTTTAAATATGTGGTGATTTGTGGTCCTTAATGGTGTATATGTCAATACATTTTTCTGTGAGTTGATAGACTGGTGGCCCCTTCAAAATGACAAATCAAAAGGTTGGGAACCACTGCCTTGGGCTGTACTATGTATTCTACTGCCCCTTCCATGGTGGAGTCCACCACCCTTTACAGAGGATCCCAGGGGCTACCATGGGCAGGGTTGGGACCAGTGTAGCTGCACTGCAAGCAAATAGGGGAGGTGGCCCAAAGACCCAGAGCTGAGCACTCACATAAATTTCCCCAGGTTCCTGCAGATCCCCTAGAATCCTTGGGATGTCTTGGCTGAACCTATGGCTTGCTCAACACGCAGGGCAGGGCAACACGCTGAAATTTTGTAGTGAAAAAAATATCCCTACAATATTGGCTAACCCTTTCCTGAATCCAGTTCTTCCTTTCTGTTGCAGACCTATGGTGCATAGGCAAACATGCAATGTCTGGTAATATTTGTCTGTACATTAGAACAATTTAAAAGAACTCCTCGCAAATTAACATTGCTTTCAGATTATAGGGAAACGCTGACTCCACACAGTCCCTCCCCACACTTATGAAGATTCACTGTAGCCATTGTGTGCAATTTCTCTGAAATCTTTAGACAAATCTCTTCCACATTTATCATTGATAACGTGACAAAAGACTCTGAATCTCGCAAGCCATTAGAGTTCGATCAATTAACATGAGCTAATGAAAGGAAAACCTGAAGGAGAGTGAGACTGAGAAAATACTCTGCTTTCTTAGCTATTGCGTGCCTCAAATAACCCTTCTTCTAGATCATTCCCCTTGAGCAATGGTCTTTTTGTAAGATGAGGGTAAGCACTTGGTGCACTGCATTTAAATGGGCTTTCCAGTTTAAGTGCAGTAACTTCTAGGATCACAGAGGTGCATATCAATACTCATGTTTTAAAAGGGAAATGGAAATATTTTTAAAAGTTATTCCTGAGTCAAATGCTTCCTTCAGTTGCAGTGATATAACTCCACTGAGTTCCATGAGATTGCACTGATGCAACTGAAGGCAGATTTTTGCCCCATAAAATCAATGTTATGGCATGCCTAAGTGATAAAAAATGAATGCTGTTCCCTATGTGATATTGGGTCAGATCCTTAAATTGGTGTAGCCCTATTGAAATGAATGGAACTACTCCAATTTACACCAGGTGAGGATCTGGTCCATTATCTGCTGTTGTGGGATACTTTTGTGTCAAGTCAGAGGAAACTGCAAGTTTCCCATTATTCTGATGCAAAACCATAAGTTACCCCATATTCATTTGAAGGGTTCATGAATCTCAACAGAAGTTTGATGAACCTGGTCTCAGTTCGAAATATGCAACAAAACTTGAAGCTAGCTGAGTTTCTTGTGGACTTGGGTTTCAATGCAAACATTCTGGATCATTGAAGAACTGAGTATTTGTCAATAGTTAGCTCAGTGGCAGCTGAAATAGCACCGTTTCCCCTATATTTAGAGTAGGGCGTAGCTACAATACCTCTGATAGCACAATGGTAAATGTGAAAAAAATTAACTTTTAAAAATTATTTTTCATTCTATGTGGCCTGGCATTTCCAGTACTATGAATAGGACACAGATGCCTTGATGTCCCAGCCCTAGGGGCCCAAATATGTGAACCACAAGAAGGGCTTGATCCTCTTAGATGCTAAACACCTGCAACTTCTACAGAGGTCATCTGGAGTTGAGGTTGCTCAGTAATTTGCAGGACCAGGCCCCAAATCTCTAAATGTTTTAGATGAAATCCTAGCTCCATTGACATCAACAGCAAAATTCCCATTGAGTTCCATGTGGCCAAGATTTCACCCTTTGAGTTTCACCCATTTCTAAGGACCGAATCCTGCAATCCTTATTTACATAAGTAGCCTCAATTAAGCTATTTGTGAGAGTCATATTTGAAGGCTCAGACACCTACATTAGGAATGACATATTTCCTTGTTTTTCAATTTGTATTCATAATGAAGAGACAAAAAGCTAGAAGGCCTGTTGCACACTCAGAATAGGCTTTTTTAGGGTTATGACCTTAGTTTAAGAATGGTGCTGTTTATTTGCATATTAACAAATTGGCTCAATGGTCAGCAGTTTTTGTAGTTTTATAAATCAAATAATGCTAAAATGAAATTAACTGCTGAGTATCTTGCAACACAACACTTTTTTTAAAAGGCAGCTTAAAATATTTGTATATGATAGGAGTTTATTTTTTTATGCTGTTTAAGGTCACAGGTGGTGAAGGTCTAATCCAGTCACGTCTTCTGTCTGCAGTCTCCTCTCTACCAAACTCATAATGCTTTTCTTTCAGAGCAATGATCTGATGTTCCTCATACTGCGAAATTGATAAGCCTTAATCCAACTATGAAATAACTGACAGTTGGGTCCATAGCAACCCTTGAAAATATGATTAGGATAAATTCAAGAGCAAGAAAAACAGAACCCTCTTCTGGAAAATCAATCTCTGTAATAACAGGTGAATCAGTATTGAGTTTCTCCTTAACTGGTATAGGAGCTACCACAGAAAGTGGCATGCCTCTTACAGCTATTCTTATCCAAAACATACTTTCATTTTGTTCCACATCAGCAGGTAAAATTACACATCCTGTGTTTGAATATGAAAGCTATGACACGTACTTCTTTTCTGCATTAAACACAACCTGAACTTCCACTGTTTTTTTCACTGTTGCTATCAGCAGCATGTGATCCTAGTCAGTCTTTTTCTGCATCTTCTTCTTTATGAGATGTTGTGCAACGAAACTCAAAACCACATGAAGTAACCCAGGTTGAGGGTTTGCTACAAAGTAAAAATTCAGGCTGGGGGCCTAGTCACACACACAATCAAACAGTCCATTGATTTCAATACAAGCAAAGGTTGCAAGATGAGGTCTATACTTGTTCAAAAATTCCAACCTTTCTGGAATGGCCCCAAACCAACAACCTGATCCAAAACCCCTAAACTTTTGGGGAGTGTTTAAAATCCAAACCCAGATTAGAATTTTGCAAATACTCGCTGGGCCAAATTCTTTGCTGACCTAATTTCATTAAGCACACAGGAGTTATGTCAGCAGAGAATTTGATCCCAGAACTTCAGTCAATGGGTTGACTGAACCTCACCAAATCTCAACATTCCGAATCTTTTGGGGATTGGACAGCTCAGGCCTCTTTCTAGCTTAGGAAAAGAAATTTTAATCAGTTATCACAAGCTTTTAGCCCAAGGCTCTGAATACTCTACATTTCTCAACCAAGCTTGATTGGAGACACTGCCAAATTTTACCAGCTACAAGTATTGCACGCTACCTAGCTGTGTTTGTATCAGGGCATTCTGTGAAAATCTAGACAGCCTCAGCAGGGGGATGATGTCTGGAGTGTGCGCATACGGCACCAGCAACATGTGGGTCAATGCACTCTATACCACCACATGGAAGTAAGAGGAAGGAGGACCAGCCAAAGTGGGTATGCCAGTATGGTTAGTGATAGACCATTACAGTTAATGGGAAAACACTGAAACAACTTGAAACTGAAAAGAAAACCGCAGTACTGGAAAACTAAGAAACAAGGGAATTTCCCCCAGCATGAATCACCACAGTTTGAGAGAATGAAACCTCTTCTCCAGTCTGCAAGCCCTGTTAAAAGGAAAAGAAGTTTGAAGTGAAGGCTATCCAGAACAGAGGATATTCAGCCCCTTGAAAGTGTGGTGGGGGGGGCGGGGAGAAGGAGAGGGGGTATCTGTGAGCACAGGATCCCCCATTAGGGCTAGAGAGCATGCTGGAAACTGGGTTAAGACAAGAAGTAACTTGTATTATAAAAAGTATTTTTAGCTGATGTATAAGTATAAAACTGAAAGTTGCATCTTTGTTTGTGTTCTGAGTAATTTGTATTTGTTTGATCCCCTTACGGTTTCACCTTCGAATCAGTGGTTTTTCTATTCAATAAACATTTTATTCATTTTTACCTCAAGCAGGTCTCTGTTTGGCAAATTGTGTGTGGTATGTGCCCCAAAGTGAACTGATAACTGGGGAACAGATTTCACTCTTTCAGAGTGGAGAGGGAAAAGACAGAGTGTCTAGTAGTTAAGAACTTGGGGTAGGTGGATTTGAGAGGACTTGAGATGGAAGGGCTGCTGCGGCTGTGGTGAAAGCCAGGGTGAGACCTGTATGTTTGTAAGCTGGCTACTGATGTCAAGACACTGAGCCATAACAGCATTGCATTAAGGCATCCAAAGTTACAAGGCAGGTAGTGAGAGAACCCATTACTGGTCTGAGTGATCCCTAAAGCATCACAGTGAATAATGTCAATGATATTTCTGTAAATTCCCCCCCAAATTGATCCCATTTTCCAACCAGTAGATGATTTTTTTCCCTCCATTTTAAGAAAATTTCAAACTTTTGATCTTTGAAGCCAAAACACACAGAATTTTTTTTTTAAATGCTGTGAACTGGTTTCTCATTTTCTCCTAACAGCTCTAGTTTCTAGCCCTTCTGATTGTGAATATAATTTTGAAAACATGACTTGGGAATAAAGAGAACAGAGTGCCAACACTTTCTGAAACAATAGCTCTGAGAGGCATGAACTAGCTCATTCCTCTCAGCTGGTACTCTGAAATCAAAAGAGAACACTTAACATGAATAGAAGTGAAATAGTTAACAGAAGTATCTAGCGAATATGCATCATGTGTTCCTTCTGATAGTCAGGCCTAGTGGTTGGAGCCATGTCAAAGCTGGACGTAGGGTGGGCATTAGGCCAAGGGTGGTGCTGGAATCAAGATCCAGGAACAGACCAGGGTCAGAACCGAGATCGGAGTTCACAGATAAGCCAGAATCAGTCCTGTAGCTGGAGTCCAGGTGCAAGCCAGGGGTCGATGGTGAGTGATCAGAGTCCCAGGGTCCAGCGAAGGTCAGAAAACAAAGGCAAGGCTGGAGTGCGTCAATAACAGGGCTAGAGCAAGGTCAGAGTAGGGCAAGGACAACCCTGGAACAGGGCTCAGACAAGGCTGAGATAGGAACAAGATCAAAAGCAGTCTGAGAGTCCCAAGAGTCTAATACACTGCAAGGCAGTAGAAGGTTTCCTAGCCTGGTAGTGCTGGTGCACACACTGAGCTGCAGCTCTGATGGGATTGGGGACACACCTGAACCTAGAGGTCATCTGATCCAGGCTTGGCTCAGGGATAGGCTTCTGCCACTGCACCACTGCAGGTTCTGTTGGGAGGATGAGGCAGTGTGCAGCAGGGTGTTGCTGCATCCTGGAATGGTGACT
This sequence comes from Mesoclemmys tuberculata, assembly GCA_007922155.1. NCBI lineage: Eukaryota > Metazoa > Chordata > Testudines > Chelidae > Mesoclemmys > Mesoclemmys tuberculata. The sequence continues at coordinate 76,861,506 of ML675603.1, read as the reverse complement.
CACCTCAGCTCCGTTGGAGGGGCAGCTAAAGGAGAAGTCCTGGTTTGGCTGTGGCCTCACAATGTGCATCTCTCACAATCCCATGTTGCTTCCAGGTGCCCAAAGCCCCAGTAATCCTCTACACAGAGGCTAGTTAGGACTGGTTGAAAACTGGTGGAGAAAAAAACCCTGTTTTTGACAAAATAATGTTTTCATGATGTGTTTGCTTTGTATGGAAAATTGACTTTACACCTAAATTGACTTTTCATTAAAAAACTGAATACCCAAACTGAAATGTTACTGTTTTTCAACCAAATATTGAAAATTTTTTATTAGGAAAAGCCATCGCTGTGTCACATGGGAGCTGTAATTTAGATGCTTTATGTCCCAATTTTCCTCTATCGGCCAGGTTCCCCAGATGAACTCAATCTCCCATGATGCCACACAGCCAGGGACTCCCATGGTGCATTGCAGAAGCTCAGCAAATGGGGAAAATGTGATGCATAATGGAGGATTTAGCCCTGGTCTACACTGCAGAGTTAGGTCAGTGTAAAGCAGCTTACATCAACTTAACTCTGTAAGCATCTACACTGCTTCTGCAACTCACCCATTTTGCTGACTTAATAAATCTACTTCTGCAAGAGGTGCAGCACTTAGTTTGATGTAGTTAAGTTGACGTAGTGTAGACAGTGTGCGCTTAGCATTGACTGTTTCTGGCTTTTAGAAGATGCCCCGCAATGCCTCACACGGACAGTTAAATTGGTGCAAGTGCTCCTGGTGAGGATGCATACCACTGACAGAACAAGCATAATGTAGACATGCAAAAGTGATTTAATTACTGTGGTGGCTGAACATCAAAGTAACTTAGCTCAACATAATTTTGTAGTGTAGACATACCCATAGGCTGGCCAAGGAGCCTGGCCCATAGCAAAGAATGGGGACGAGAGGCAACTTAACTATAAGAGTCATGAAGCATCGTGGTGGTATTTCCAAATAAAATTTTCAGCCAAAATTTTTCAAATTCCAACCCATAATTTTGGTTTTCAATTTTTTCCTGAAAAGTCAAAATTTTCTAAGGAAATGTCAATGAATACAATTTTTTGGGTTCATTTTCATCAAAATTTTCCCTGGGAAAAAATTTGTCCAACCCATTCCATTGCCAATAACTTAGCTTGCCCCCAACAACTCTACCAATGCTGTCAAGTGGTATGTCACAGAAAAGAAGTGTTAGACAAAGTAAAAGAAAGCTACAGTGTCAAAATAAGGAAATCGGAGATTACTGCACTGACTTTTTTCCTATTTAATTTCATAAAAATGTCAGTTTATCTGAAGCAACTACAGGACACTCACCAGACTGCCAAAGAATCCAGCAACCCAGGCAAAAAATTGAAGGCCATCTTGCTTCAGAGGAAATAAGGCCTTGATAATGTGATATGTTGATGCAAATGGAATTTAGAGTCAACCATGCCAGCAGCTGGTTACTAAGTTGGCTAAAAGTTGTAGTCTGTAGTAAATAATGCTGCTTGATTTTTTATTTTAACCAAAAAATTTTTTAAATGAAAAATGGCACCAAAATGAAAAATTTCAAAACCACTTCTTTTCACCCAAATCCGATTCTCCTTGCAACTCAGAAGTACTATACATATATGTTGACATGGAGATCTAGAAAGTGGATTGATGTTTCTAAATCTCTGTCCTAGATAGTAGGAAGTAAAGACAATCAGAATAACACCGACCCCCTTCTGACGCCAATTAAAATGAAGCCCGGACAGGCAATTACTATGTGAATATCTATCTGCAGCTACCCTGCAGAGGTGGTATTAATAAAGTGCCCTGGTGCTGTTGCCTAATTAGGAGAGTTAAAATTACAATTTCTTGCTTTGAGCCACTGCAGCAGTGTGTTGTAGGCAACAGAGAGGAAGTGAGAGTCAGAAGTAATATTTCTTTAATTAAATATAAGGAAAATCTCATTTTCTAGCCACCCAGAATATATATTTTTATCTAAAGAGAGACGGAAATAGCCCTGAGAAGCCACGGTTTAAAATGGTGTTTCCCAGATTTTAGAAAGCTGAGCCCCCTTCAAGAAAAATGAAATGTCCTCCTCAACGAATCCTGCCAGGTGATGCTAACGGAAAACCCATATTAATTTACACACCTTCCTTTGAAAACAATTCTTCCCCTTCCTCCTCCCACCCCCTCCCCCTGCCCCTGGGCATGTCCTACACTTGAGCAATTGCAGATCTGAAATATATATTTCTTCTGAGCCCTGGATGGTTTCCAGGTTGTTGAGTTTTAGTTCCCTACTTTCTGAAGAGTGAGAAGTTCGTGCCTGAAACATCTCTGCTAGTTTTTAAAAAAATGTTGTGACAAGCTCTTTACCCCCAGTCATTGCTAAAGGTCCCCTTCCTCCGAACTCATGGAACTCAAGTTGAGGAATACAGGTTGTTCGCTCTGGCGGTACACCAAAAGAGCGGGGGCTCCCTGCTCCATTTCCTTCCTTGTCCTTTTGTTCCTGCACCAGTAGGGAGACACAGAATCTGGCCTCTTACATGCAGAGGTCAGGTCTGAAATTCAGTCATCTCTCGGGCACAGCCTTAGCAGCATGAACCAATACGACACAACTGCTCAGGACATTTCTATTAATAATCCTGGGTCAGACCCTCCCTTGGTGTCAGCTAGCATGACTCCTTTGACTTTAATGGACCTACTCCCATTTACCCAAGCTGAAGATCTAGCCCACCATAGCCAATCAAACTGCAGGAGAAACTTTAGTAGGCGTAACATAATTACCCTAACTGGAGTTTAGCCAGGAAAAACCTTACTTCTGTGAAAAGGAACAGGAGATTTGTAAAGACTACAAATCATCAGGGCCTTGGTTTTAAATCTTGTGGAAAAGACAGCCCCTGCGGCAGCACAGTGCCCCCTACCACCACCCTGGGTCAGTGGATCAATAGCAACTCCGAGGGAGCAGCGTACCTGCTGAAATCCCACTTCCTGCATCACTCTGGGTTGCCCATCTAAGCAGTGGCTAGGCCCAGTCTGACTCAGCTTATTAGACTTTATGAGACCATACCCTGATGGTGTGTGCCTGAATCTAGACAAACGTCTGCAACAGGTTTATAGTGGATTAACTAATAGCGTATTCCAAAGACTCTTGCCGTGCATTATTTACTTACATTGGTAGTGAAAAATGTGCCATAGTAATATCAACAGAGAACAGCTAGCACATAATGTTTACTACTGAACTAGAGGCATTTCAGATTCTGTTCCAACACTTGGAGTGGGAATCTTAGAAATTACTATTAATGTCATCTATTTACAGCATAATCGGAACAAGCATAATTATTCTTAAATGTTATCATCTAGCTGCATATGTTTAGTGTTAAATGTGATGAAAGGTAAGACTTTATACGTATATGAGACAGGCTTTTTCCCCTAGCTGCACAATTAAAACAGACTATTGCTTTCATCCGTCAGGTGGCAAGAATGGATATAAACATGTAGCTAAATGGTATGAGTCTCTCTTCCCCCGCTCCCTCTTCAGTTGGGTGATGGTATAAATAAAGATACGCTGTGTCATTTGAATGCATATCTAACCACTTATTGGTCTCGAGGCTCCACACAAAAAGATGATTTCTTACGCACCCTCCCTTAGCCCCAAATGCCCTGGAATGTTCCTTTGCTGCTTAGCATGTGAGCATCTCCTCCACTGCACTGGTTCAGCAAGGAGGTGAACTGCACTGTACAGAGACTGCTCGTCCAGTCTTGTTCCCATTTGGGGAGTAGGATGCTCAAAAGGGGCTGAGAAACAGATGGGGCTGAGGAACAGACAGGGCAAGGCCTTACCCCTCTCTCTCTCTTCCCAGTCACTCAGAGAGGGCCAGCACATTATGAGCAGTAATATTAACAGAGGGAAGAGATTGCATTTCTGCCACGTGCTAGGAGCAGTGCATATGGCCATGGCTGAAAAGTCACAATCTAGCCCTGTGTGTCATGGGCGTCTAAGTGGAGCTGTAGAGACATGTGAAGCTGCCTGCTTTTAATGGAACTCTTATTAATTTCAATCATGACTCAGCATACTCCATTCTGTTTGTGCTGTCTCCCTTTCGAGGCACTTTGGCCAAGCTCTCTTAATATCAGTAGAATCCCCATTCTTCATTAGCAGTAGGGAAATGAAGCTTACAGCTTCTTTAAAAAAAAGGGAGAGAAAGAAGAAAACAGAATTTTAAAATACAGAACTATCGTTTAACAGAATTCGAAAAGTTACAAGTGTGTATAAGGTGGGTTACGTGAGGATACCATGATGGAGCCTGTTATGGTGACTTGGGACATGTTAGAATAAAGACTGTCCCCTGCAAAGGAATTTGAAACAGTTGGAAAAGCCAGCAATTCCTACAACATCCTGTTAAAAAAAAAAAGTGCCTAATGTCCATAGGGCTCCCATACCTTTTATAGATTGATACAAAAATTATGTGTTATATGAAACAAACATTTAGAAACGTCACTTAATTCCTCAGGATTTTTTTTAACTGGTCACAGAGAAAGAGATGTTCAACCAGTACCTACTGCTGAATGACTAATGACAAGACAGATGATCATGTTGACAAGAAACCAATGCAACCTTATGGCTGGTCAGCTGTAACGTGTAGCCCTTTTGTTGCCAACTCCTCAATACCACATCTACTCAGCACTCAGCTACATGAGGTAGCCAACATTACACTTCAGTTTTATGGTCTTCCACATTTGGCTTGGGATGAGGCAATGGTTTCACTATGATCTTGAGTCTATTGGTCTTGGAGGAGAATGGCCAGGCTGCAGTATGTGATGCACTCCATCCCGGTGGAGGTGAGCAGAAAGCAGCAGTAGCCCCACTGACAGCTGGCCTGCAAGAAACCACGCTACCCCTTGAGACTAAATGAATACAACCCCTTTCCCCCACGACTTGAATGTTCATAAATAAAAAAGTTTGCATCATTTCAACATGTTTCTTTATTAAATCATATCTTGTTTGGGAGGGATTTGGAGGGTACTCGTATCAATGGTAGGGGGGGATTTTGAGCAAAGGCAAATAACAGACAGGAACAGAAATCAGCCCATCTCATTGCAGAACCTGTCTTTCAATGCTTCCCTAATGCAAAGTGCCCCGCCGTTAGCTCTCAGCGTATTGCTGGTATCTGGCTGCTCATAATTCACAGCCAGTCTATCTGCCTCCACAGCCCAACCCTGGGGGAACCTCTCCCCCTTCACTTCACACATGTTATGAAGAACACAGCATGCAGATATAACAGAACGGAGGTTCTTCTCAGTCATGTCCAGCCTAGTGAGCAGACTTCTCCATCTGGCCTTTACACGCCCAAACACACATTCAACGACCATTCTGCAAGTGCTTAACCTGCTATTAAAACACTCCTTGTTGCTGTCAAGGTGCCTGGTGTACAGCTTCATTAGCCAAAGGAGCAAGGAGTAAGCACGATCCCCTAGGATCACTATTGGGATTTCCACACCCCCCAATGTAAATTTTTTGGCCAGGGAAGATAGTGCCCACCTGCATGTTAGAGAACAGCCCCGAATTCTGAAATATGCACACATCATGCACCTTCCCAGACCACCCCACATAGATGTCGGCGAAACGCCCCCTGTGACCCTGCAGGACCATGGAAAAGTACCATTTGTGTTTTATGTACTTGGTTGCTAGGTGGGCACGCGCTAAGATAGGGATGTGCGTCCCATCAATGGCCCCCCTGCAGTTTGGGAACCTCATCGCGGCAAACCCATCCGCTATGTCCTGCACATTTCCCAAAGTCACTAGTCTTCATTGCAGAAGTCTATTGATGGCCCGGCACACTTGAATCATAGCAGTGCCCACTGTAGATTTAATGACTCCAAATTGATTCCCAAACGAGCGGTAACCACCGGGAGTTGCCATTTCCACAGAGCGATGGCAACTCCCTTCTCCACCGTCAGAGCTTGTCTCAAGCGAGTATTCATGTGCTTCAGAGACAGGGCCAGCTCCGAGCAAAGTTCAAGGAAAGTGGCCTTTCGCATACGAAAATTTTGCAGCCACTGGTCGTCATCCCACAGCTGCATAACAATGCGGTCCCACCAGTCTGTGCTTGTTTCCCAGGACCAGAACCGGCACTCCACAGACTGCAGATGATGCGTTACAGCCTGCAGCAATCAGGAATTGTTCCGCTTGACGACTTGCAGCAGGGCAGCCTCGGTGGCATCACAGTTGCCTGTGCTTCTGCTTCTTGCTCTACTTTGAAAATACTCAGTGATAAGCCGTGATCTATTTGTGACGCTCACAATAATAGTGCAGAGTTGGCTCCATGTCTCCGCAGCAATGGTGAGCGTGTGGCATAAACAAATGGTGTGAAAATCGGTTTCCTGTTTGTTTGGGGGAAGCTGGGAGGGAGAAGCAGCATTGCATCATGGGACAATGAAACTCATCCCAACAGCCACCGCCGCTAGTTGCATTGTGGGATAGCAACCCACAGTGCATTGCTTTGAATGTCGACACAAGCATGGCGAGTGTGGATGCATGCGCCCGGTGCAAAGAGTGTGGTGTGTACACGCTCCAGCGACTTCTAAAAATTGGCAGGTGAAAGTCGATTTTAAGTAAGTCCACTTCACTCTGCAGTGTAGACATACCCTTAGAAACTTGATGAAGTTTCTAGGCTTTCCCACTACTGGTGCCAGCATTTTGTGAAAATGGTAGAATAAGGAAGGTTTCATTTCTGCTGTGGGGGAAGGTAAGCGAGGGGCTTTGGTGCCACCGCATGGGTATGAGGCAGACTCACCAGACTCTACAGATGAAAATGCCATGCCCAGGAGGTGCTGGGTGAGCAGCTGACTAACTGCCTCTGCTAAGGAAGTCTGTGACCTTGCAGACTTCTTCCACCTCCAACAGTGAAAACAGGAAGCCAGACAACCCACTCATGCACTGCACTCATACATGCTCACTTCAGCATTCTTCTGCTGAGTCTCTGCTTTCTGTTCAACCCAGACAGCATGTTCATGGGAAGGGGGGAACCTGAGAATGGAAAGGAAAGGGTAAGTGATGCAGCCACAAAACAGATTGCTGGCGGTTTATTTTCATTAGGCACTGATTCGCATAAGGTGTGGTAGCCTGGTGTTGCAACTGACTGCGTCTAAAAATGGAGTATATACTGATGGTGCCTTCAAATGCACATAATTCTGAAAACATAAATAAGAACCACTTAAGCCTCAAAAAAAAGGAAAGGAAACAAAGTGAAAATGCACTGACCTGAACATTTCAGAGCTGCAAAAGAGGGCCAATTTGAATTTGATTCTGAAAAGTAAAACATAGAACACCTGGCATCCAAAGTATTTTAACCCTTCCCTGCTCTTAGAACTTGCAAAACTTCACTTCATTTACTGAGAGTGGATTCCCATTGCGCTAGGCCCTTGACGAATACACAAGGCCAGATTTCCAAGTGCTCAGTACCCCTGAAGGGAGCTGATTTTCAAAAGAGCCCAGCTCCTGCTTGGGAAAGCTAATGAGGACTAGATTTGCAAAACTCCACGGCACCTTTCCATCATGACACCAACAAGCAGATTTTCAAAAAGATCTCAACATCCAATGGGCTGAGCTTTTCTGAAAGCGTGGCTGCCTATTCTGGTGCCTAATGAACTTCTTGGGAGCGAAGAAATTTTGAAAATCTGGCCCTGAGTGTGGGGGATGGGCCATTTTGAAAAACTTGGCCTTAGTAAAAGACAACCCCTGCACTGAAGAGCATTCAGTTGAAATGGACAAGCCAGATATAGGGAAAGAAGAAGGAAATGTTATTAGAGCTGATTGAAATTTTTCAATGTAACACTTTTGGGAGTGGGGAAAAATTGGCCTTTTTTGGAAAACGATTGTTGACATCAACTTATTTTGTTTTTCGCAAAAAAGGTCATGACTCTTTTTCAAAAATTTTTACTAACGATATTATCGAGACACCAAAATATTTTATTCACTGAAAATTGGATTTTCAGTGAGCTCTTTTGATAATTCTCACAATAAAAACTTTTTGGGAAAAATGGATTACAAATTTCACAAAATAAAAAATGGATCCTTTTTGCATCCTTCAAGAAAGAAATAATGCTGAAAATTTCACAAAATTAAATTTGGCATTTTTTGACCATCTCTAATTCTCGGCTCCAGTTTACAGATGGGGAATAGAAGCACAGGAAGATTAAGTAGCTTGCCTGCTGTCACAGAGACAGTCTGCAAGCAAGCTGGAAAATGAACCTAGATCTATTCAATCCCAACGCTTTGGCCACAAGACCACCTGTCCATAAATTTAATGCACAATGATTGCTCTTCCAGTGTTGGGGGAAGCATGCATTATTAAACAAGGTTTTAGCTCCTCTGAAGTGCAATGGAAGGAAGCAGGACTTTAAAAATGTTCAGCATTTCAGAGGACGCACTGTCCTGACTGATATCATATTGTAATTAATAATAGCGGTCTCACTGTGTTGAAGTGCTAAATGGATTTAGCTTTTGTGGACGCAAGGCCAGGAGGGTGAACAGACAGCTTTGTGCTGGCATGAATACATCTCCTGGGTTTTTTTAGCTGATAGCTACCATTTTAAATACACCGATAAGGAAATTATATGATGGTTCCCTGATATAAATGTTTTTTCCCTTTTTTATTGAGGTAGCCCAAACAATGCACTTACTAAGAGAAAAACATAAAAGATTAAAGAAATAGACATTCTGTTATACAGATTTTCTGGGTACTAGAAGAAAGTTTGTTTCAGTGTAACTATAGCTTGAACATTGTTTAATGACATTTTCTTTTCATTAAGGCTGAGATAAAATAAGATATGGTCTGAACCTTTATCCAAAACTCAAACTAATTCAAACCTTTCCTTGGGTAAGAACATTTTCAGTTCGTGTATAAATGAGTTCAGATTTGAATGGAGAGAATATTATTGATCCATCATCATAAAATGCTTTGAGATCTAGGAATGAAAAGCTCTGTAAGAGCTAGGTATTGCGATTCTGCACTGATAGGAAAAATCTTTAGTTCACAGGACATTTCAAAGAAAAGATATACACACATAAAACTAGAAGAGACATGGGGAAAAAAATTTTCTACCCTTGGTCTGACTTACAGGGAAATTTTTTGTTGTTGACTTTTGCAGGTAAGCTTTATTAAAACTAGCACATAGTATCAGGATTGATGTTGCCATCTCACTGAGCTTGGGCAATACAGTCTTTTCTCTGGAGATGTGCTTTCAATGTCTAATTATAGCAGCTCACTGAGGTAACAGAGTTCAATGTCTTCTAACAGACAACATAGCGTTAAAATGCTCAAACCTTGTCTAAATGTGATGCCGCCATTGGTGGGACAGCAACCATTGGGAGTTAGGGCCCAGAAAAATTCTCGTATTGACAAGGCCTGGCTCGTATTGACAATCACATCTTCATTCAGCCAGATAAGGTGCTAAAGAGCTAGTCACGGCATGACGTGTCCAAAAAACACTCAGATTTTGCAGAGTTCATAGGCCCAGCTTACTTGGTGTCAGGAGTAAGGGCCTCAGAGAGCTTACCTGCTAGCTTAACACCCAGCCAGTCTAACGAGCGCTGCTGGGCTCCAGTTTAGCCATCTCAGTGGCCTAGCCACGCAGTTGGCTGATGGAATCAGAAGACATGTTCTTAAGCCCAGCAGTGGCAGCGTGCAGGCCACTCACAGTGGTTGCACATGGCTGCAATAACACCTGTGCCTGCCTGCGTTGGACTCAACCCTGTTCCGGCCTGGCCTCAGGTAACCCCGTTCTGTCCCTGGGCTCTGACCTCTGGCTCTGGTTCTGAACTGAGGCATTGACTCCTGACTCTGGCTGTGGCACCTGGCCTCTGACTCCAGCTTTGACCCTGGTCTTTAATTCCTGGCTACTGACGTCTGTTCCAACCACTGGAATGACTGCCTACACCCTGACACCTGGAAGGCATGGATTTCATAGGTGCACACCTTGAAACCAATCGACTTCAAGGTAGCACAATTGTTTAGCCATCTATAGTTTGTTTCTGAGTGTTTAAAGGTATTAATAATTAATAAATTGTGAACTTTGCTTATATTTATAACAACTTTATAGTTAACACTTTATGGTTGCTTAATTTAAGATGTATTGACATTGAATGTGTGTGTGAGTGTGAGTGTGAGAGAATGAATGTGTGCTCATACAAAGATATTTGTTGGTGGGATGACCTGAGTGATCCAGGGGTCTGAGAGGATGCACCTGGAAAATTTGTTGATGGATGCCCATGCTAGCGTGAGTGCGTTGCACTGAAGGAGGCCAAAACGCTTCTGTTGCGAATTCAGCTTGAGGAGGTCACTACTACAAAAGCACAGGAGGGGACTGGCACAGTGATTAAAAGCAGCAGAACTCACAGCTCAGCAGTTAGCTAGCATGAGGGACTTTTCCCTTGTGGACTTCCATACGGCTGCTATAAGAAAGCTAAAGGGAAAAACTAGAACTCACTGCTATGAATCATGAGGTCTGAGGTAAGTATCTTCATCTTAAAGTTTTCATTTTAACTTTTTATTTACAACTTTTGTATGAAAAATCCAAGAATAGTAGAATTCAGACACTTCATTTCATTTTTTGTTTGGTCTAGAAAGATTTCCAGATAAACTTAAATCTAAACAATGAGTAATTCCAGAAAAGTGCTTAGGAAACTAGCTCTGGTAGCACATTTGCCAAGAAATCCAAACTGTGGCTTTAGAACATCTTCTTTACAGAGGAGAGGGAACTAAACATGTTACTCACAAAGAGCTACATTGCACTGACTCCTCAACCTATTGAGGAGGGCTTTAAACTAGGTTCAGTGGGGGCAGGTGACAAAAGTCCACAGGTAAGTATTAGAAAAGGTGACCTTCACAGAGAGCAGGGGCCATGGACAATTATAATCGGGTCAAAGAAGCAACAAGAAGAAAAGCAATGGGGGAATCTGATCAACATTTTAGATGACTGTATGCAAATGCAAGGAGTATGGGGAATAAACAGGAAGAGCTGGACGTCTTAGTACATAAGCTAAATTATCATTTAATTGTCTCACAGACACTTGGGAGGATAACTCTCATGACTGGAATAGTGGTACAGAGGGCTATACCTTGTGCAGGAAGGACAGGTAGGGAAAAAAAGGAAGAGGGGTGGCTTTATACATAAAGGATACATACACTTTTTCTCAGGTCCAGAAGGAGGGGGAAAGCAGACCAGTCGAGTGGTTAAAAATAGGGTTAAAATAGGTGTGATGTCATGGCAGTGGTCTATTATGGACCACCAATCAGGAAGAACAGGTGAATGAGGCATTTGTAAATAACAAACAACAGAAATAGCACAGTACCTGGTAGCAGTTAGGGGCTTTAATTATCCAGACATCTGTTGGAAATGTAATATAGCAAAACACAAAATTTCCATTACGTTTTTGGAATGTATTGAACAACTTTTTGTTCCAGAAAGTGGAGGAAGTAACCAGGGGGGTGGCCATTTTAGATTTGATTTTGACCAACAGGGAGGAATTGGTGGCAAATCTGAAGGTGAAAGGCAATTTGGTGGCAGTGATCATGACATGACAGATTTTGTGATTCTATGGAAAGGAAGGAGTGAGAGCAGCAGAATAAGGATAATGGACTTCAAAAAAAGCAGACTTTAACAAACTCAGAAAATTGGTAGGTAAGGTTCCATGGGAAGAAAAATCTAAGGGAAAATGGAGTTCAGGAGATCTGGCAGCTCCTCAAGGAGACAATATTCAAGTCACAACTGCAAACTATTCTGATACAAAGGGAAATAGGAAGAATATTAAAAGGCCTATATAGCTCCAGCAGGAGCTCCTTGATGACCTGAAAATCAAAAACAAATCCTACAAAAAGTGGAAACATGGTCAAATTGATGAGGCATTCAAAAGAACAGAGAAACTCAGACAGACTAAAGTATAAAATGAGTTATACTAGGCAAGGGACATACAAGGCAATAAGAAAAGGTTCTGTAAATACATTAGGAGCAAGAGAAAGATGAAGGAAAGTTAAGGTCCTCTACTTAGCAGGAAAGGAGAACTAATAACTGATTGCATCAAGAAAGCTGATATGCTTAGTGCCTATTTTGCTTTAGTCTTCACTAAAATGTTTGATGGTGATCAGATACTCAACAGAATTATTATTAACAACTGGGGGAAGGAATGCAAACCAAAATAGGGAAAGAAAAGATTAACAAATATTTAGATAAGTTAGAAGTGTTCAAGTCAGCAGAGCTTGATGAAATTCATTCTAGAGTACTTAAGGAACTAGCTGAAGCAATCTCAGAGCTGTGAGCAATTATCTTTAAGAACTCATGGAGGATGAGAGAGGTCCCAGAAGACTTGAAAAGGTAAAACACAGTACCTCTTTAACAAGGGAAACAGGGAGGACCCAGGGAATTATACACCAGTCAGCCTAACTTCAGTACCTGAAAAGATACAGGAGAAAATTATTAAAAAATTATTTTAGGGGGATATTAGGGTTATAAGGAATAGTTATTATGGGTTTGTCAAGAACAAATCATGCCAAACCAATTTACTTTCCTTCTTTGATAGGATCACTGACCTAGTTGACAAGGAGAAAGCAGATACGTGATATACTTTGATTATAGTAAGGCTTTTACACAGTTCTGCATGACATTCTCATAAGCAAATGAGGGAAATGTGGTCTCGATTAAATTACTATAAGGTGGGAGCACAACTGGTTGAAAGATTGTACTCAGAGTAGTTATCAATGGTTTGTTGTCAGATTAAGAGTGAGTATATACTGTTGGTCCCACAGGGCTCAGTCCTGGCTCCAGTATTAGGCTGGGTCTACAATGATGGTGACAAATTCACCGCCATCAGATCGATTGCTCTGGATTGACTGAGCGGTCTGTGTAGACCCGCTCAGTCGATCCAGCAATTGACACAGGAAAACCACCCTGGTAAGTGGCGTAGTGCTGCGTCGAAGGGAATGCTGTTCCCTTCGGCTCAGCACAGTGTGGACGGCACGTGGAGGAGACGCCGTGAAGTTGACGGGAGATACGCAAGTGATTTATGTCACTTGAGTATCTCCCGTTGACTGCCGTCGAATCCGGAAGGTAACTGTAGACCGGACCTGTGTCAATATTTTCATTAATGACTTGCATAATAGAATAGAGAGTATGCTTTTCAAATTTGCAGATGATGCCAAGCTGGGAGGGGTTGTCAGCACTTTGGAAGATGGATTTAAAATTAAAAATGACCTTGACAAACTGGAGAACTGGTCTGAAGTCAACAAAATGAAATTCAATAATGACAAGTGCAAAGTACTTCACTTAGGAGGAAAAAATCAAATGCTCAACTGTAAAATGGGGAATTACTGTCTAGGTGGTAGTACTGCTGAAAAGGATCTGAGAATTATAGTCTGAATGAGTTCTCAACATGATACAGCTGCAAAAAGGCTGATGTGATTCAGGAGTGTATTAACCGGAATGTTGTATGTCAGACACAGGAGATAATTGTCCCACTCTATTTGGCACTGGTGAGGACCCAGCTGGAGTACAGTTTCCAATTCAGGGTACCACAATTTAAGAAAGATATGAACAAATTGGAAAGAGTCCAGAGGAGAGCAAAAAAATGATAAAAGGCTTAGAAAACCTGATCTATGAACAAAGGTTTAAAAAATTGGGCATGTGTAGTCTTGAGAAAAGAAGACCGAGGTGGGACTTGATAGTCTTCCAGTATGTTATGGGCTGTTATAAAGAGGACAGTGATGAATTATTCTTCATGTCCACTGAAGGTAGGACAAGAAGTAATGGTCTTAATAGGCAGCAAGAGAGATTTAGGTTAGGTATTAGGAAAAGCTTTCTAATTGTAAGGGTTGTTAAACTCTGGAATAGGCTTCTAAGGGACGTTGTGGAGTTCCCATCATTGGAAGCTTTTAAAAACAAGTTGGACAAGTCCTGTCAGGGATGGTCTAGATTTATTTGGTCCTGCCACAGCACAGGAGGGTGAAACGGATGACTTCTCGAAGTCCCTTCCAGCCCCACATTTTTATGATTCTATGATTATCCAAAGGATAAACATTAGTGAGCATCTGGCTTTGGTGATATTTTGTGGCGATTATTTTCACATTAATTTTGCATTGCATAAAGATTCATTTTGAGTTTTAAATTTTGTTGCCTTTCAGTTTCATTAGAAAGATAATGCAGCATTCTCACTGACCTTTGTCAGGGGTAGAATGTGTTTAATCAGAGATAAAGTCACAGTAGATTATAATCCAGGCGACTATGAGGCAAGTAGGAATGCATCTAAAACTAAATGGTAACAGTACTGATTTTTCTTTTTTTTAACTACTTATCTGGTTGATACAGATTTTTATTTATTAGAATGGTACCTTGATGTAATGTTAAAGCAAAGAGAAATCACATCCAGAGGAGACAGAAAGAAAGACACATAATTACAGGGAAAGACAGAAAGATGAAACACTGGGAAACGCAGAGAATGCTTTTTTTAATTAAACAAAAATCAGGCAAACTAATGAAAAATAAATCTCTATGCCAACAGTTCCACATAAGAATAATTTATTAGGTATTATAAATAGGTTGCAACTGGCACCTGTGATTACCAAGATGTACATACTACAGGGATCTCCTTTTTTAAAAAAATGAACAAGCTATTTATGGATGAATTCTATACATAATGTATGTACAAAAGCTATTTTTATATAAATAGAAATGGAAATATACCTACTGACACCAAAAATGAGTAAGCTTTCCACTCACAGTATTCTGTACAAATAACCACACAAGAGTATTCAACTCATATATAAAGGGAAAGTTACCCTTTGCCACTGAAGACATTGTACCAAACAGCTGAAAAATAGCTGTGTTTCCATGGTTATGAGGAGACCCAGTGGATCACAGAGAATGCTTGCAAACTAACAGTTCAGGTACACACAGGATAACAATATAATGTTGCTTAGCTCTCTGCATATTACACGTTCATACATTCACATATGCCACTGTAAACTAATTGTTAAAAAGATAAACCCTCACAAAAGAGAATTGCTGGTGCAAAACTTAGCACTGGAGATAAACTGTGTTTTCCGAGACATTCAAGGGCATCAGATATGGTACAGAGGGCAAAGGATGCAGAAATCCTTCATTAAAAATGTGGCATATAAGAACGGTGCAAAGAAAGAGCATAGCAAGTTACAACAGCAGCTACAACTAGAACATAAATCCTAAATCTAGAAGAACCAAGTCTGAGTGGAGCCTGTCTCTGATGTTTCTTGTACACAGCCATGACTGTAAAGCCCACCCTGCAAGTTCTTCAGACAACGCACAAAGGGGTACATCCAACTTGCTTTAACCAGGCAAGTAGTCCCACAAGTGAGCAGGACTGGAGGCTTCATTTACCAACATTCAGGGGTGGTGGCACTACATTCATGTTTCAAATTATTATATTAAAATAACCTCCCTGTAGAGTATGAGAAGCTGAGAAGGCACTGAACATGCACAAATGTGGGGCGTACTTTCGGCACTGACCCTCTTTTGGTAAGGGCAGAGGGAAGAAAAGGATGATGAAAATTGGAGGAAGCAAAACAAAGGTAGATAGTTCAGAAAGGCCACTTTGAAAGGTATGAGCTGCTGGTCACGAATGAAGAAAAAAGCCAGATACTGAAACCAGACCAGAATAACCTTCTGGAATTTTTTTTTTTTAATCTCCCCAGTCACTGAATGGTACTAGCGTGATCCGCTGGTTAGTCTGTTATAGGTCCCCCTCCGTACCCAGTTCTCAGAATATGAGATCCACTTACAGTCCCAGCTAGGGAACATTAACATTTTAGTTCAAGTGGCAACCTCTTAGGCTTTTAGCTCTGGAAGTCCCTGATTCAGTCCCTGGTGGCTTGGCCAAGATGGTGGCTTTCATACTAAAATGAATTATGCAGAAACAGCAGTTTTGTCACCTTCTTCCAGTACCTCTTTCTTAACCCTCTGTTTGGTAAATGGCAATATCTGGCAAATGAGTGTCAGTTGAGGAAAAAAGGTTAGACCCTAAGCCTGTGCAAACTGGGAAAAGAAGATTCTGTGGTTTTGTCTTCCAAGTTGGGGAACAAGTAAGGAGAGGGACTCTGAACCCAGAATAATAGCAGCACAGTTAAGTGTTAGTTGAATCTCCACATAAAAAAACCACAATCTGTTTTAATTAACATGCTTCTTCTAAACACTGTGCAATGCAACTTGACTGAGCCAAAGCACCCAGACATGTCAGACAGAGTATATGGGAAGACTTGATTTTCCAGCAAGCAAAAATTATCATTTGAAATGTCGATCTGTTTAAATAGCCCCTTGTCACATTTCATCATTGGTGTCATTCTAACAAATCAGAAAACTCAACATAAAGTCTCTGCGAGCATATGAATTATGTGAATACGAATGTGGCTGACTTCTTTTTGAATTCTTGCAAAAATCTCTTGGTATGATCCTAATTAATATGCATCTCATTAAACTGTGTTATATATAACTCACATATATATATGTAAATTGTATTTAGCATCTTCCTCCACATTTTGCCCTGTACTCTTAAGCAAGAAGCTGTAAATAAAGATTGATAAAATAATTGTGATCTGTTTGGTTATAACTACAATATGTTTTATCATTGATACAGCTGTGTGGTTTCGATCAAATATGGAGCTTCCCTCTCCTTACAGCCTCCTGATTAATTTTGGGATTCCTTGCAGTATATAAGATTGAATTCCCGCAAAGTCTTTGTAAGGTTAGGATGCTAGAATCAGACCATGCCTTTCCCTCTTTTATTAATTAATTTATTTATTTATTTTTTAAGTTCTGGAATGTTCAGATGAGGTGGGTTTTTTTTTAAAGTTATTTATTATTACTACTACTTAATTTCCAAACAGATCTAAAATACCATGAGACAGACTTTTGTGATATTTCCAGCCCAACTTTGTAGACTCAAGAGGTTTGGCTAGTTCAGATGTGTTAGAATTTGTGGATGCTTCAAACCGAACCTGACTTCTCACCCTTCATAGGTTTCACCTCTCTATACGGAGCTTAACATCAATGCATTTGAAGTTACCCAAGATCTGGCAGTTTATGAAGTATTTCCAAGGATTAAAGGTGGTGGAGGATGTTTGAGAGGTGCTGTGTAAACCTTCTCCATACCCCACAACTATCTAGTTCTTCCCTCCTGGCCCCCAACAACTGCTAACTGACTATTTCTTAACACTGCCACTACACAGCACACTTAAACGCCCTCTCAAGATGTTATTGGGGCTGAAGCTTATTTCTGCTAGAGAAGAGGGGCTTCTCTGTGATCCTGAATAATACTCATCCCTCCAATATCTAACTATTGAAACATAAATTAGTCCCACTGGAGGCCCCAGCTACCCCAAGGCCTAACTCTTATACAATGTGAGGGTCAAGCATACAGCTATAGAAATAATGTAACTCTCAAAAATGCCAGAGTATATCTAAGGACTATCTTTTCCATCTTCTAGGAAATTAAATTGAAGTCTGCAGTTTAAATTGCATCACTCTGATGTGCTCTTCCCAGTGTACGTATTTTATCCCACTTCTCATTGCTTTGGAAAGCAATAAATGAAAAAAAAAAATCAAACCTTAAGAGTAAAAAGAAGCAAACTAGCAATCCCCAAATGTAAATTATATTATATACAAAATCTTTAGCCATGCAATATAATCTCTAGCTTCCGTACTTATAGATAGGGTGGTCACTAATGCATCCCGTAGAATACTGGACATTATGGTACTTCCAGAACAGTGTGGGATCCTACTGTCAGAGGGACCTTGCGCGTCTGATTTGTGCAAGGTGACGTTGCACAGAGGATACCATTTTGAAGAACTTGCACACACCGAGTGTGAGATCATGTTGACAGGGGCATGCCAGCATGCTCTTCAAAATGGCAACCTCTGTGCACGATACCAGACAAAACCACTCCTGTCTTTATATCAGTACTAGACAAGAGACTGTAGCTGGCTTAAAAGCAGATGAATGACCTGCCTACTTATATGGTCCCCATCACCACAGTAACTGAGTGCCTCACAGTCTTTAAAACGCACCTTCTCATAACACGGGGAGGAACCTATTATCCCCATTTTACAGAGAGACCAAGTGACTTGCCCATGGTCGCACCTAAAGTCTATGGTGGAGCTGGCAATTGAATCCAAGTCTTCTGAGTCCCAGGCGAACACCCTAACCACTGAACATCTTTTCTCTCTCGAATACGCATACTGAGACAGAGGTGGTGGTGCTATCCCATTGAGGGTCTTAAACAGAAATATTTTTGCTCCCCCCCGCCCATAACTCATGCTAAAAAAGTGAATAGGGGATCCCCTTGAACTGCTCAGGGCTCTAAGCAATTGCTTAGTTGGCTTATGCCTCGCGCCAGCTCTGCACTAAGATATACAGTTTTTGATAACCTGGCAAAATACTTATCTAAATAAAGCTGAGCTGCGCTACGAGTAGCGTGCAGCGTAACTGAAAAGAGAAGTTGTCTTCAGATTTTCTTTATATTACACCTTGAATTATATTCTTCTCCCTGCTTCAGGAGCAGCTGACATTTTGTATCTCACTTCAGATGCAAACATTCGAGTGAATCACTGTGTTCTCTTTCTCTCCCTCCTTCATGTACACTTTCTATTTAGATTTTGTTTTGTTGCTTACCTTAATGTGAAATAAACCACCTAGACTGCAATACGTGTGTTCTGTTCTTTGCTTTTGGAGATAAACAGCAATGTGTACAGCAGGTGCACTTAAAATTCATTCTCACTTCAGTGGTTTTACCAGTTCTAGCACTCTTCTCTGTTTTAAGCACAGAAAATCTCTCTGGAACTAGTAACATCTCTAAAAGCAGCACAATTTTTTTCAGTGCAACCAGTGTATTAAATTAAATATGGTAAGGATAATTATTAGAGCTGGTCAGGAATTTTCCATAAGAATCATTTTCCGATGGAAAATACAGTTTCTGCAAAATCACTTTCATTTAAAAATGATTTTCTGATGGGAACAGCTAAATTAAATATTTATTTTCAGATTGGTTTGACCTAAATTGGAATATTTGTTTTACCAGCGTGGTTCATTCAGCTCAGTTGAAGAAAAGATTAAACTATATTTCTGGTATAATCATATTGCCTCCTTGGAAATGTAGTGCTCCTTAGGCCCCATTGTCTCTTAAGAACTTGGACTCCTGAGGGGAATAATCTCCCATAATGTAATGTGGACAGTTCATTTTGACCAAAGCTTGATGTTTGGTGCATCATGGGAGTCACATAACTCTAGGTTTCTTATGGGAGTTGCAGTCCAGCCAGGGAGCCTGACACACAGGGGAGAATGGGGACATCTGAGTTCTGAACTACAACTTCCATAAAACAATGTGCCAGAATAGGAAAATGTAGTTTAAAGTTGAATGGACTTGAAACAAAGTGTATTGGGCCAAAACATTTTGACTTGGGACTCTCACAATTTTTCATTTTAGTTGAAATGAAACATGTAGACATTTTCCAAGTCCAAAATTTTCAGAATTTCTGATCCACAAAAAAAATCTGGAAATTTCAACTTTTCATTCTGTTGTGGGATGAAAGCAAATGTTGAAAAAATCAGAATTTCCCATGAGATGGATGTTCTGAAATCTGCTCCACTCTAAAAAAAATATCATATGAAACAAATTTTACCTTTTTGTAGTACTTTCAAGCATGAGTACATCCAGCATGAGATACAAGCATGTATTTGTAATGGGTAAAGCATCTAGCAGCTCTATTGTAGTAGTTCAGAGAAACAATTCTCTTTCATCTTTAGGAGCTAAAACCTAGACTTCACATCTGTGCAAAGCAATAAGAATTATCCCCTTACAATCCTGCATGGAGACGGGGCAGAGCCTTTCTTCACTGTCCATTTATTGGCCAGCAAAGTTGAGCTAGTGCAGCAGGTGTCATAATTTGCTGATGGTATAGCCATATTAGGAGATCATACTGGAACCAGCATGTTAACCAGCAGTGGGAAAAAGAATGAGGACCTAGTAGTTGAAAAAAAAGGTGGGGAATAGAAAGCAACTGGCATGTTGGGGTGAGAGGGTCAAATTCCCATATTTCACAAATTGTTGCTGAGGGTTAGAGGTTTTTTATTATGAAGGGAAGATGAGTCAAGATTCCTGCTGGTGAGCACAAGAAGTGAGGAGCTTCTTCCTGCACCTTTCCACAGTGCTTCAGTTAGAGGTCTGAGGATGAATATCCTCAGAATTGAAAGATTTAAAACACACATTAAGTTAGGTCAGAAGATGTCCCTAGGCATCAAAGAAAAACCTCACACGGGGAGGACTGCATGGAATTTCAGAGAAATAATTACTAAAAGCAGAATCTAATTAAGACAAGACATTCACAGCATAGGAGCCTAAAGCTGGAATAAACTAAGTAAAACGCTACAATCAAGGGGTTTTTGGTTCATGATCTGATGCCTCCATCACCCTATCTCACAGTCAGTGCTGTTCTCCTATAATTCTTTTGAGCAATCGTTTCCCTGCATGCAGCTCTACATATGTAATTTTGCAATATAATATAATGGTTTTGAAATACATTTATTAAGCCTAATGCATAAGTTTCCATTTCCACATGTTGAGGACTCATGTCCTTCTATTAATGGTAATATAAATCAGACATTAGTATAGAAATAATACAAAAATGTCCGTACAGAGCCAGCTTGAGGAATTAAGTAATATTACTTTGCAATTCTCCTTTACTAGCTCCTATTTAATGACCTCAAAGTATGTGAGCAAAGGTTTTCAAAAGTAACTCGTAATTTTGGGTTCTTGACCTGAGAGACCTTAAAGGGGCTGAATTATCCATCCTTCATAACCACCCCCAAAAAAAATTAAGCCTCTTTTAGGTGTCAACTTGGGCACCCAAGAACAGAGGCACCCAAAAGTACTCATCCTTTTTAGAAATCTTGGCCTTTATAAATGTTAGTGAATTAAAGCTTGATCCCATTGAAGTCAAGGGATCATCCTCTCAGATGACATGAAAGTATCAGCTTCATGAAGCCGCTATTCTTCTTCTGTTACATCTCTATTACTGGAGGTTTGCAACCATGGTATCCTTGCTAATCATGCTAACCTCCTGGTGGATGAACAGCCCTTTTGATCCACCCAAGATACCACAGTGACCATACAAGATAAAGTTGCTATTATCATCCCTGTTTTATAGATGGGGAAGCAAGGGACAGAGGTGCTCACTGACTTGCTCAGAGTCACAAAGGAAGCTAGAGGTAGAGCCCATTTGTCTGGCTCCCAGTCTGGTGCTTTAGCCATTAGGCTATCTTTCCAAAGGGATTGACACAGATGAACAGAGTATTCAAATCATTTTTATTTTTACTAAGTCCTGCTTGCTTAAAAAACAAATTACTTAAAGCAAAGGAAACAGCCATATAAAAAGGGATCATTTATGAATTACAAAGAAGGCAAAAAGCAAAACTTCTAGTTATTTCATCGTATCCTTCATTTAGTGGAAGGATCCCTGGGTCTTGGACCAGGATCCGTGGGTCCCCAGCAAACTGCATATCCCAGCTTCCTAGTAACTTGAGGGCTGAATGGCTAAAGGAACCCTAGCCTCGACATAGGCACCGCCCACAGAAGTCCTGATTGGAGGAACACCTGGCACCACTGATTGGTCCAGCTATGCTATTTAAGACAGAAAGAGGCACAAGAAGTTGTCTGTGCAACTGGTTGAATTCCTGGTTGGCTGCTACTTTGGACCCTACCTCCTTGACTGACTCTTGAGCCCAGCTTACCTAATTTGTCCCTGATTGCTGCCTTGTTCTTGCCTTCCTGCCCCTGTTCTTTGATTCCAACTCCGGTTCTTGGCTTAACTCTGATTTCAGCTCTGACCCTTGGCCCTGCCATTGTGCCTCTGACTCTGAGCTCACCTGCAGCTCTGACTCCTAAACCTGACTCCTGCTCCAACCATTTGGCCTGCCCACCCATGTCCTGGTCCCTGACACAGACCATTAACTCAATTGCCTTGTTTGCATCAGTTATTTACAAAATGTTTCAGGGGTTGGGGTCATTTTGGAAAAAAATCAGCTAAAAGTGTGACAGCTAATCCAAACTGTCTATAATAGCCGTGTCTGAACAATTTGGCTGGAAAACAAGAGGCACTCGGGTGAAATTCAGTATTTTTTGCTTCTGTTTGGGCTGAATTTAATGGGAATCAGGATTTATTAGTGGTATGTTGATAATTAGAATTGCAGCCATGGCAGGCACAAGCAAAAAAGACATCATAAAAAATTAACTGGATTTTTGTTATTACCTTCAAATGATGTTTTGTTTCACACAAGTTTTGTGTGAAAGAATCATCCTTAAGCTCCTATAAAACCCACTCTGTAGCAATGCTGGGCTGGAATGTCAGGGAGCTGTAACTAGTTCCCTGCTGGCCTTCACATCCACTGGAATGGGCAGATCTTGGTTGTTGCAGAGAATCTGGCCCATGAAATAATTAACACCTATTGAATCATTTAAAAAGAAGCACATAAAATCAAATCAACAAAGAAAACAATAACAACATTCACCCCTAGTAAGTATCTAGTTACATAGGAACAATTATAAATTACTATACTTAAATACAATCAGGACACAACAGACTACATATGTAATCCCACATCATGGGAGGAACAGAAAATCGTTGCCCGTCAAGAATTAACAATCCAGAATTAACCGTACTGGCCTATGAGAAAGTTCTCAGATACCATCAATACAAATTTAATGAAGCCAGCTGTCTTATCACATGAATATCATGGCCAAGTCTGCGGAATTTTTACAATTAGCAGGGTTGTATATAATGCTGCACGTGGTTAGTTTAATTGTATTCTGGCTGCGTGTTGGCCGTTCTAGGTGCTGCACTACCAACTTTTATTTCTCTGCTCTAAGTCCATGTTATGTGCTGGAGCAATGTGACAGTGAATAGGCAGTAATGTTCCATGTCTATATATAGAAACTCATTAACGATTCAATAGAAATATGGAACATGAATCATTTTTGGATTGCTCATTTAAATTTACTTAACATTGAAGTACTAATAAGTCTACTGAGATATAAATCTCATTTCCAAGATGACCTGGCAGTTATCTAGTTTCCAGGGTACTTTTTTAATTGTCCTGAATTGAAAGTTTGGGGTTAATACACCAGAGAGACTTTCCTTAATAGGCAACACATTAAAACATATACCCAACTTCTATTGCAGGACATGAGAAAGTCTATAATTAGACTGACCTGGAGTAACCATGCTAACAGACATCAGGGTCACTCAAGGAAACCCAGCCAAAGCAACTCCGAAATATTTGTGATTCCAGTTTTTAAATGGAGGAACTTGAACTATATCTTTAATTAGGAATATCAAGAAATCCCACCCCATTTTCATTCAAAAAAGCTCTTCTATAAGATAAATACACATTAACTTGGAGTCTAGACTTCCTTCCTCTGAATCACAACTATTCAGCTGCATGGAATGCTACAGAAAACTGCTAGACATCACAGGCCAAATTTCAGCCTGATGTAACTCCATTATCTTTAGTGGCATTATTTATAGTAAGGATGTGTTTGCTCCTAAAGTAGTGCAAAATTACACCTGTAGCGAGTGTGACAACTTCCCGCAGAACTGTAACCTGCTAGCTGAGAGTCAAAGGGTTTAGGATGGGCTTTTCAGCCAGCACTGTCTGTGGTGTCACCAGTAATACCAAAAATGTGGATATTAGATCTGGCATGTGAACTTGAGAGAAAAAATTTGCTCTTTATGTGGTTTTTGTGCTCTTTATATGCCTTTTTGCCCTAAAGGTGTTGGAGCTGCACTCACTCTGTTGGGGCATCTGTTTTAGCTTATAGCATCATGGGACACTATTTTATTTTGGCCAACAGAAGCAATGTAGCATCTTGGATTTCTGTATATAGTAAAGCTAAGTTTTACAGACAATATTTTTGTGCAGACCTCCTAATGCTTCCAGAACATACACCTGCAAAGCAACTTTCTTGGCTAAATATTTTCTGAATTTCCTTTGAGACTGAAATGAACTGGTTAGAGCTTGTGTGTATGTGTAACATTTGTGTGTGTACAGAATTGCTCAGCTGTGTATCATACTTTAATCCCAATGTGCCAAATTTGCAAATTAGTTCAGCAGCCACAACTGGCGTCAGGTTTTCTAAGGAGCTTGGCTCCCATTCAGATGCCAAGACAAGCTACCAGATTTTCAGGAGAGCTGAGCACGTCTGAAAACCTGATCCATATTTAAGTGCTTAAATGGGAGCGGAACTCTTTTAGAAATAGGATGCCAAATGAGAAAATCTGGTCCCACTTTGCAAACAGTTAAAGAAGACACTCTTTTCTTTTAAGTTGTTCTGTGGTTTGGGGAGTCAACGTTCTGTGCACTCTTTACACTGCCACCTTGAAGTTCTGAGTAAGCTTGGTGTATGGCAAATTAACATCTGTGCAATTCTATGGAGTCATGGATTTGATACCATATTAGTTCACATATTTTGGATTCCATCAAAGCTTTGCCTCCAAGTCCAACTTCTCTGTCTTCTGGATCCTGTAGTGAAGACAACATTCAGTTTTTGTGATATTGTCTATGGTCATGGACCTGCCAATATCATAATCTATAAACAGGGGCATTTAGAAAGAAAACACCTCTTAATTCAATTGAAATATATTGGGCTAAGGGATTTTTGAAGGACAGAATGGAAAAAAGATCAATCCTTTTGCTAAAACCTAAGGACTGTCCTTCCGAAAGAGTGGTCATCATGCATAGTTACATCATAAGCTTAGTATGATGACATCATACTACAGGATCAAGACTGAGGCAAAGTGGAGCTGAGAAGAAGTAAAATCATCTTTAAAAATACACTTCTTCAGAAATCAGTAATTGGGGCTAGAAAAAAACAAAGCAAGATAATAAAATGTCCATATCTGCAAGTGCCCAGTACAAAAATCCTCTATTAAAGCTATTGTATAGTAGTTGATCATGGAGAAAAAGAACTCAATCCCACTAATAGCTTTTTAAGACACTTTTATATGGGCGCTAGTTTGGGAGCCACACACTCTATAGCCTCTGTCACTTGAGGGTATTGCTCCCAAGCATTAAGGGAGAAGCTTTTTAAATGGTTACATGCATTTCCACAGGCTTGTTCAACAGCATTCCTGATGCTTTCACTACAGCTGCATCAAGACAGCCCCTATGAAGACAGCAGGGCACAGCAGGGGCCTCCAGGAAAGAGCCAGACACATAACAGAGGGAAGTAGGAGAAATACAAGAGGGCTGAGGGATCAGGAGTGTTACAAAGGTATGGGGCTTTCATTCCCCTCTTCAGAAGAACTCAGCCTGAAGAAGTTCCCTAAGAAACTTGGAAATCCTTGATTGGAAAATTTCTCTAGTGTTTGGCTGAGACTCCCCAAGTCTCAGTAGGAAGAGCTGCCTCACTATGCTGTTGCCAAGGTCTGTTCTTAATCCTGCCACTCCAGCACTTGGAAACAGGCACACTACTAACTGTTTCTAATGCGTGGCCTACAACTCATTAATTACATGTACGGCAGTACGAGGCAGCTTCTTGGCTGCTACTGCCCACCGCCCCCTACTTAAAAATAATAATGGCTCCCTGTTTAAAGACAGTGATGCAGCTTTTGCAGAAATTGAATAATGATCACCCCAACCTGTAACCAGTGGGCCCAAAATATGTTGAGCAGCTTTCGTTGTTTGTATTATTGGGTACCAGAGTGAAGTGAAATCATCGGAAGGAAGGATGTGATTTGAATCGGCAAACCACGAATGAATGGTAGTAGACATAAGCACTTTGTGTGTCAAGGATTTGGCAAGCCATTCATTATTCTAATTAATGTCATCCAAATCTCCTACATCTGCCATAGGGGATATTTTAGCCTCTTTCTAGAAAAAGTGCTTTCTGTCCCTGCTAAAACTCTGAGATTTATAGAAGGGAACATACCCAATTAAAAGTCACAGTGAATCCATGTATATTTTTTGTTTTATTCAGTGGAACAAAAACCTAGGAAATGAGAGGAAGTTGTGCAAGTGAGTTAAAGCACTGAAAGGAACAAGGGTCTGAAAAGGTTTCACATCTCCAATCCAGAAACATCTTCCTCTCCTAGTGTTCAAGAATGGGATCTGCATAGTGAACCCATTTGCATCCTGAACACTGTACTGAGAAAATTCCTTTATGGTTATGTCATATTTCAGCAACTAGCAGTCCTGAACAAACCCAAGCACTGGATCTCCTGATCAAACGGAACCAGGATGTGGTGGGTAGGAAAATCTACAATAGACTGAGTCTTGCCTATGAGTTCAACAACAGAATCCACTCACATTCCCCATCATGACCTTGTCTCTGACAAAAGGACATGGACAAAGATTTGAACAAATGGATAAATAATCTTTTGATGTGTGGGTTCAAATAATCAAATGTTCCTTCTTTTGCCTGAGGCTCTGCATCATAGTACCTTCTGTCTTGTGCATTTGTTCACCCAAACCATAGTGTTTACTAATAATTTGCAATTACAGCATAAAGAGCTCAGGGCAACATCTGTTAGAGTTAACGGGAGACTTGGTACCTATTGTTTTTCACTGAACAATATCCAAAGACCCTCTACAAATATTAATGAATATTACTATTTATTGCAAGTTACTTCAAACGGTTCAAAAGCAACAATTTGAGTTTCAAGGACCTAATCCAAAACCCAGTGGAATCCATGGAAGGACACTTTCTGACTTCAACAGGCTCTGGACTAAGCTAATAGCTAGCCTATGGAATCACATGGTCATAAAACTGTTACCCTTGTCCTCGTTTCCACCTTGCTTCCTACTATTAATTACACTCTCTCATTGCATCAATTAGCTCTTTGAAGCAGAGCTTCCAGTATGTTTGTAAACTGTCCAGTATAATGGAGTCCAAACTTGTTTGAGGCTTTGGGGTGCCACAGAAACAAGTGAATAAGTCATTACCAGAGGAACAAACTGAGGATCACAGAATTAAGAAACTTGCCCAAGGTGATACTTGAAACAACGGCAGATGTCTAGAAGCTTCACTCTCTTGGTCCAACTATTAAACAAATATGGCTTAAACATCTAATTTTAATTAGCAACAATATATAGTATTTATATAGTCCCTTTCATTCCAAAGGATATCAAAGCAAATTAAAATGATACACAAAGTCCCATCTATGAGGGATCACAGCACACCACTGAATTCAAGCCACTGCTAGGGCAAAACAGCTTTTTCAATAGTAACTGATATCATTTTAGAACACGAAAGAGTCTGTTTTTAAAAACAATCTGATTGTGGGACTTCACTATGCTCACCTGTGATAGACCACTTTAATCATAGGTGGCCCAAACCTATTGACATTTCTTTGAATATAGGTGATCCTTTGATCTGTGGCCCAAATGAGTCTGTACCTCTCAAGGTGCATTCCATCTGCAATTAGCACACAGCTTTCACATTTGATTAATTATAAAGTGGCACGATTCCCTAATGAGATAAAACCAGAGTTTCTCAGAGGGCAGAGAGGTTTCTTTTTCAGAAGATGATTCTAATTGCACGGTAGCCCTTTATTAGGGCTGCATGTTGTTACTATGCATCGGAGAATAACTCACTGGAACACTCTAACACTCTAGAGTCTATTGTTCTTTCCCCCCCTTCCCTGCCTTTTCTGATTTGGAGGTTTCTTTTGTAAATTGGGCCTGTTGTATTCTGACATTTAGGTCTCTCACTATGAATTGACCAACTGGCTATACAGCCCATTGGAAGCTTCAGAATGATGAGCCATTAGCAAAAGTGATCAGTAACAGTGAATTAGGATAAGGGTATTTCTACACCACAAGTGCAACAGCGGTACAGCTGCAGCTGTGCTGGTGTACAGCAGCGGTGTAGACACTTGCTACAGCAACGGAGAGGCTTTTCCCTTGATGTAGTAAATCCACCCCTTTGTGAGATGCTAGCTAGGCTAATGGAAGAATTCTTTTATTAACCTAGGGGCGTCTACACCAGAGCTTAGGTTAGAATGACTATGTCTCTCGGAGGTGTGAATTCTTCACATCCTCTGAGTGACATAGCTAGGTTGAGCTAAGTTTTAGGCACAGACCAGGCCAAAGGAATAGATTTTTCTGCAATTTGCATGAAAACAAGAGCAGGACTCCCCCCATGCCCGGTCTCCCCATTCTCAGCCATTTACCAAGACCGACAAAGGGAGGTTAAAATGTGGAGCACATTAATGACAAATGACAACATACAACTCCTTGGGAGTATCATAAGACACCTCACAGCCATCTGACTTATAAAAGATACCATAGGGCAGATCTTTCAAATTTGAAACCTCCCAGCATCTTGTTGCAAAGCTTTTCAAAATGGCATATCATCTCAGCCCCTTCTCTCAATTTTCTAACATAGATATTAACTGACTTACTGCACTGTTATAATATGATGGGGGTAAGATTTTAAACTCTTAAGTAAAATACCAGGAAGGAGGTGTGTGTGTGTGCAGGCACATGCAAGCTCAACAGACTTTAAAATATTAATATTTACAATAGCCACCTTGAAGACCCTCAAAAATGCTGTGGGCTAAAGCTTGCCCTCTGTTACACCCATGCAACCCAGTGTTGCAAAGGCACAAATGTCGGTAGAATTTTATTCACAGTTTTCAAGAAAGCTTATCTTTTGGAACTGTTGGCCTCAGTAGGAATGTAGAAATGGAGCCAAAGGGCCAAATTCTGTAATCAGAGCTGGACCCTTTGTGTTAGATTCAGGGGGATGAGAAGGTGTCAGAAATCAGCTACAAATTGGAGGGGAATTCCCTGCCATGGCAGATGTGCCAACTCCAAGCTCTGCGTCTGCCACCTGCTCCCTCCCCACTCTGTGCTGGGGAGTCATCAGGACTGAGAAAGGTCACATCAGAGTTAGGGAGGGGGCATAGTGGGGTTCCATCTATCTGCCACTGGTAGAGGGGCCACAAAGGACCATGCATCAGCGGCATAAGGTAGAACTGCCTAGAAGCAGCTCTGACTCTTGCAGCTATTTGGGTTCCGGGACATGGGTGGGTGCAAGCCTGTCCATCGTTAAAAGCCCTTCCCCCAACCTCAGGGGAGGAGCTACTGAGCCCAGGTCCTCAACTGGTTATGGGGGACAACAAATGAAAAAAGAGGAAGAGGCATGAAGGTCAAAGGGCTAAATGGAGGGAGCTTAAAGGGGACACTGAGCAGAGAACCCCGGACAGTGCCCACTGCTCCTCAAAAGGCTAAGGAGTCAGTGGATGCGGCCCAGAGGAACTCTGCCCGGATACGTGATTGGACGGAGGAATGGAAATAGGCCCCACAGTCGCAGAGCACCTCTTGCTAGAGCCAGTGCTGGATCTGAGAATCAGGGAACTGGATATAGCTAACTAATGCCTCACCCCTCTTATGTGCCAAACTTGAAGCACCACTAACACCTCTAGGCTTCCTGCCATGGCTGATACTGCAAATCCTTAGGGCGTGATTGTCCAATGGCATCACGATTTCAAAGGTGGAAAAGGAAGGTGCTAGAAGGATCTCCTACTCTATAGTTGTGGTGGGGAGAACTCCAACATAATCCACACTGTGTGAGCCAGAACTCCCCACATGTTGTCCAGAGGAAAAGAAATAAAGTGAGAGGATGTAGCCCAAAATTTGTGAGACCTCAAATGTGACCTATAGTAAAGCACTTGCTTTATATTTTTATATTTTATGTTAGCCTTGCTTTTAAGATGCATCCAAAAAACCCAGCAGTTACGTTGAATTACAAATTTCAGAGGACTTATTATAAATAGCACAAAGAAGGGGAGGGGAGAGATTTTAAAAATAAGTAGATACTTGAGCAAGCAGACACTATTTCCAGAGCAATGCTGACATCATTGATGATGCTGATGCACAAAAAAGATGTTTTGGCAGGCTAAGGTGCTATGTACTGCAGATCCAAGTTGTCAAATAAAAATAGCAACGATAATTTCAGCTGCACACAAAACACACAAAATATTTGCAAAGTAAAAAAGTTCAAAATGATTTGCAGAAATAAAATAAAATATTTCCATGGCTCTCATAGGATATCGCCAACAAGGGAGAACAACCACCACAAATCGGAAATGGTCTGCACACGGATTAGGTACTGGTACACTATGTTGGTTGGGGGAGTGATTTTTCTATCAATATAGTTGTACCACTACAACCACTAATGTGGACACAGTTATCCAGGTATGAAGGTGGCTTATCTGCTATAGTTATTCCCCTTCCCAAACGGAAATAGGTATACCTGTATAAAGTGCCTTTTTACCGACATAATTATGCCCACATTAGGAAGGTTGTACTGCTTTAACTATACTGGCATAGTTAAAGTGTTACAAATTTCTATTGAAGACAAAGACTTTTGAAACTAGTAACCAAATACCGAAACCCTTACTCACCTTCCCTGAATTCAATGGAAGTTTTGCTGGGGAATTAAGGGTAAAAACGGAAGGTTTGATTTTCCACTACTGTGCACCCTGTGTAAAATGAGTTAAATTTACACCTCAGTGCTAAGTAGGTAACATCTGCACATTTTTTACTCATTTCCCATAGGTGCATGACACACTCAAATTGTGATTCTGGCCTGTAGCATGAACTTTGGGATTTGGCCCTGTAAAAATCAAGTTTGATACACTCCTCTTATATGTTTTGGGTACAAGGGGTTTAGATCAGTGTTGCAGTATCACAGCTACAAACAGATGCTAAAGAAACAAAACCAAAAACCCAACCCTTAGTCAATAAGCTATCCAACCAAACACATACAAGCCTGCCACAAACAGCAGAGCTGCTAGTTATTAATAAGGGGGTCCTCCAATCTGAGGGTATGACAGCAATTCATTCTCCTGTAACTGATCAAATGCATAACTAGAGGTTGAGTTGCACATCTGCACTGACTGACCACAGATAGCATGCTGAACAGATCTGGGGTTTGAGCACATCTTTGCATTCAAGAAGTAAATGAGGCAAATCTTCACTGTGAGCAATGGTGTGTTTTGAGCAGAACACTGCCGGCAAACAATCATACGAGTGTCACCAAATCCAAATGCTTTAAAAAGGCCTGCTAAGAAACTCAGATGCATACGCATTACAGAAGATTGCAGCCGTCATCCAGAGGGTAGTTACCCATCTTTGGCCTTTTATGCACTCTTCGTAATGTATTGGCTGGCATGTATCATATTAGTGCCTTTTTGCTCTGTCCAGCTGGATGGAATTAGTCTTTTTCAAGAGCTTGTTTTCACAACACCCTCTGGTGGCTGGCCTTCAAAAAAGAATCTAAACTCTAGGACTGGGGTCAGTTCAATTAATTTTCCAAATAAGTGGGGACATGTCAGGTGGGAAGGGAGGGCACCACTTCCGTGTCAAAGAGGATGGAGCAAGTAATTGAAACAACTTCTCCCACCATTCCACCCTGACACACATGCCTGTACACAAATCAGCAACCCTCTTTTGTTCAATCCAATTCTTCCCCC
The DNA here is from genome assembly GCA_007922155.1 of Mesoclemmys tuberculata. Classification (NCBI taxonomy): domain Eukaryota; kingdom Metazoa; phylum Chordata; order Testudines; family Chelidae; genus Mesoclemmys; species Mesoclemmys tuberculata. The sequence goes on along the minus strand of ML675603.1, from coordinate 76,829,970 downwards.
CTCCACATTACCCCCATAACATAGCCTACCCACACTACATGAGACATCTGGCTTGTACTTAGGTACATCTCTGAACCCTTGTGCACACACAGCATTTCTTACTTCTAGTTTTAGAACTGATCTAAGTTATGGCTGCCTGGCTGAGTCTCACGGGCCATTCTGACAGCCAGAAATCACTAGATTTCCATTCCAGCTATGGCCTCTTTACACTGCCCAGGTGCCCTGGCCCTGGTGTCAGAAGGAAAGTGGCATGGAGCTATTGCACCTATTGTATTCCACCACATGTTTGTCCCTCCACTGGGGGAATCCTCAGGAGACTAGCTAAACCAGCTTTACTGCCTCTTACACCAATAGATCAACAAGAAAGGGCTGGCGTGGGATGAAGGTCCTGGCCTAGCACATGAAGGAGCAGAGTTATACCTTTGTACTTGGAACATGCAGAATTTTTGTCTTGCCAGATTTTTAGCTTGAGCAGATCTTTATACTGGAAAGTCTAGTTGAAGAAGAGGTGGAACTGGCTATAGAGTGTAAAAGGCTTAATTCTCCCCTCCCTTTTATGTTGTTTAAGTCCCTTCTCTCCTCTGAGTTCTTTGGACCAGATTCTCTGTTGCCCTGCACTTTATGCAGTCCCGGATGCCTGTGCAAAGGGAGTTAATGAAAAACTACTGGCTCAGCGTGGTAGCATTTTACATGCACTTGGCACAGGTGTAAATGACCACAGAAGGTGCAAGACAGCAGAGAGTCATCTCCAAAAACTTTTAGCAGTAGCGCTGCTGCCGGGTAGCATCACGGAAACTGAGTAGGAATGATTAGAAGGAAAGGTAGGTGGTACTACTAGGGTTCACGCGGTGAAAATTTCAGATCAAAAGTGTGTTTAAACAATGTAGCTAGGAGACTATAACAGCTTTAAATATGCATTTCTTTTTAAGACTCCAGGTTCTCCAGGTATGCAACTGAATCAACTCTCTTTAGCAACAAAGCTGAATTCTCATACTCCTTTTATCTCAGCTCCTCTTTTGCTTTCCTTTAAAAGCTCCGGCAGAAGTGAAAAGGCGTTCTGTTGCATACCACGGTACGCTCGCTTCAACAAAAAGGACTGCGTAACATTACTATCTGTGTGTTTTAAGACTGCATGAACACAGCTGTCACTGGTTGTGTTAAATGAAGCGGTGACTCATATTATATCCATGGAATTGAAGGAAGTGTGGGTAGTATTTCATAGCTCTTGAAAAGCTATTATTTCAAGTTACATTTAAAGAGAGGAGGGCGCTGACTTTAAAGAGAATAAAAGATAGATTATCGATGATGTATCACATATTAAAAAACGTTGGTAATATTTTACACAATGCTGTCATCATCAATCATCAAGGGGCTCACAAGTGATAGGAAAGTTCACATGAACTTTTGAATAAAGTGTACCTGATGGAAAAAATACAGAGCTGCAAACTCTAAAAATGCTTCTCCTAATCAGCAAGACAGATTTCCTGTGCTATGGCCGAAGAGACTCACAGAGTGAGGCGTCTTGTTTGCTTGCCCCATGCGCAGTCGTTCACACCTATAAAAAGTGGGTACAAAACGCTACCATTCTGATCTGATGGGGGTGCAATTTCACACCCATTGTGCACAGGTGTAAATGACTACACAGGAGGTAGGGCAATGGAAAATATGGCCCTGTCTAGATGGTGCTTTAGTGTGTAGTAGCAGGGGCATGTAAAGTGTAGCACCCACCAGCTCAGGCCACTGGGGGGGGAACGGAGGGCAAAGGGGCAATTGCCCAGGGGCCCAGGCAATTTAAAAAGGGTCCTGGACCATGGGGTGAAAGCTTCTCCATGGAGAGGCTAACTCCCCGTCCTGCCTCTTCTGGCCGTGGCCCCTGCTCCACACCCAGCTTCCAGCCCACCTCCCTGCTTTCCCTGCTTGGCCTCCCCACAACCGTGTCCCCCGTCCCAGCTCAGCCCCCCTGCCTTTGCCCGCCGCGTCCCTCCTCTTCCCTACCATCATGTGTTGCGTGTATCCCTCCTCTCCTCCCCATGCTCCTCCCCTTGCCACTGCTGGCTGTGTCTCTCCTTGCTCACCCCCTCCAGCTGTCACTTGCCACTGGGGGGGGGAAGCTGGAAGAGAATGGGGCCGAGCAAAACGTGGGGGACAGATGTGGGGGCAAGTGGACCAAGTAGGGGTGAGGCATGGGGTGGAGCAGAGGTGGGGCCTGGGACAGACCATGGGCGGGGCCATGGAAGGAAGGGGCGGGCCGGACTGCTCTGCCCTGTGGCCCAGAATTCCACCTGCTGCACCAGCATGTCACCTGCTTAGTGTCTGGGTGGACCCTGTTGGCACTCACTAAAAGATCTTTAGTGAGCAATGATGTAGTACTGTTTGAAACAGGATGATGTAAACTCACGCTAGGAACTTTTAGTACATGCCAGCAGACTATGTGGACACTTAGTGCATGACACACACTAGTGTGCACCAGAAAGTACCCCCTACCCCTCCCCAGCTGGCGCACACTGATAATACACTGTGTAGACAAGCTCTGAGATCCAAGGAATCCACAAGGGAAAAGGTGACAAACCTTGCTTTTTTCTCTTTCTCTACCCAGCTCCACCAAACATACCTATCTGGCATGTAAAAATACATAAGTTACATCTGTAGTATTTTGCTTCTTTTAAAATAAAATCAAACCGAAAGTAAGGGAACAGAGAAGAGACATACTCCATAAAATCTCTAAAACGTTGTTTTGCCCAGAAACAAAAAACATTGCTTTCTTGATATATTTGCTTTTGGGGGCGCTGGATTCTTTCACAGACCAAGGTCAGAGGATAGCTGGTGGAAAGCTCTACCACCATTTACATTTCCTGGCCTTGCTGCATGCACTTGGATCTTATGATAATGAGGGCCATATAAGTGCAGAGATAAATAGACCACTATGGTGTGTAGGACTCCTTTTGAAATCATCAGCAAGGTTTATTAACACGGAAGGAATGTATTACTGAGGAACTCAAGGCACTTGTCTTTTCCCTGACCTGAGTAATCTAAGAACCTGTTGACCTCAGAAACACCAGGACTAAAAGAGCAAGAGAGAACAGAATGATGAGCGGTAAGATTGTTTTCCCATACCACTTCTTGCGCAGGGGGGAGAGAGGTGGAGGACGGAGGGAGGGGAAGGGTGAGCATAGCAGGGAGGAAAGGGCTATAAAGCAGCTATTTTCCAGCTGTTTCCATGGAAACTTGAACTTCCATCTGGCTGCCCATCAGAGACAGACAGAAAATTTAACTCTTTCATGAAGGACAGCAGCCTCCTTAGCAGTGCATGCAACAGGCATTAGTCTGATGCAGGGTGGAACTCAAAATGCTATGGCTCAGTGGCAAGATAATAATGGGTCAAACCCTGAAAGGCCCTAAGCACTTGCCCAGCACCCCTTAAGATTTGGAACATTTCGGTTTAGATCGTGAGATTTTCCAAAGAGCTCAGAGTTGGACTCATTCTGTTCCCTTTAAAGTCAATTGGTTTCAGTGCTAGTAGGGTGGGCTTCTGAAAATGCCACTGCTACCATTTATATAGTGTTTTGCAAACTAATTTCAAGATCTTTGTACAAACTCATCTTCCCAGTAAACCTGAGCTAGATGGGGAAACTGAGGCATAAGTGATGATATGTGACTTTCCCAAAGCCATACAAAAAACTGTTGGCATTTAATTGGCTGCTGATGTTAAATGCCTTTAGATATATCACTTCTGATAATGCTTAAAGTCTATGAATACTACAATACAAAACTGGCAGAAACTGGAGGCTGAGCAGTTGGAAAATGGGTTGTTTACTTCTCTGCTTTTCATACAGACTTAGTGCTTCTATGAATTATTATTTCAAAGGCCATGAATTCATTTGAGCTTCTACCTTGATCTTCTTTCTATCTTCCAACATTTGCTATACTAATCTCATTTTGCCCAGTGATGCTTCCTCTCATATAAATGTGGCATTTATTGTTTGTATGTTCCAGGATTTTTTCTTTCCCTCCCTCCTTCACCCCCGATGCTCATTTTCAGCTTCAATTGTTGGTACTGGTCTTGCGTGACATCAGATTTATGTTGCTGATTTTCTGGTGCACTTAGCAAAATCAAAGTAATGAAAATGACAACCAGCAACCTCAAAACTTGCAAGTTTAATTATTTTTTCCTTCACACTTTTCTTTCAAAGGCCATCCAATAAAAAGCTAACCAACATACACCACACCACATGCGCAGACAACAGGAAACCAGCCTCACTGTATTTCAAGAATAGCCTAAGTGCAACTTACAGGCTTTTCTACAATGTGGCATAAACTTGCCTTCATCATTAATACAGAGGTCAACGTGGACTACAGGTCCCTGCTCCATCTTGATCCAAATTTGGGCATCATACTATCATCTTAAAGATGTAGAAGTCTCTAGTTGATAGATATCAGTTGTGACCCTCACAGTCTTTGGTTGGTCAGAGATGGAGAACCACTTTTGTAGATTTTATTTCAGATTTACTTTTTATCTGCTCTGAAATACATGCCATGCTCTTGCAAAGTATCAGATCAGAAGAATTCTATTTGCAGGCTTTCAAGTAAGTGTCTTTGGAAAAATCCATATTATTCTGATTAAGATGTATGTTGTCAGATGCTTTTTCTTCTCTCCTTCCTATAGGCAAAAATTCATTTTAAAAATGGCAACCTGTGTTCTTTGATGCAACAGTTTCTTGGGGTGTTTGATGACCACTTTGTCTGTTCCAAAGGAAGATGGAGGACACCTTTCCAGTGCCAGATGCCAAATAATACAGCCTATTTGGTATAAACTTTATAGCTAGAGTCTTAAAGGCTTTAATTGGAACAGCTTGACGAATGCTTTCCTTTTCACAGATGCTCCAGAGTACAATCTGGTAGAGAATAGTCTTAATTTTTAACAACCTTCCTTTGGTGTTGACTAAACTGATTAGAATAATTTCGGATAAGAAGCCAATTTTGAGCACAATAAAATTTGGCAACTGTCAGGCAGTTTGTAGCCGAGGAGGGTTTGGAAGAGTACGTTCCAGTGATGCTCAGCATGCTTTTGAGCATCCTTACTTCCCACTTCTTCCACAAAGCCTATACAAGGGTGAGTCAACCAAGACAATTTTCTTTTATTGGCAAGGTGCATGCAAAGCACATGTGAGTAACCTGCAAAATATTAAAGCTGTGATTGCCATCTTTCTGCTCCACCTCCGCCATGCTGGTTTGTAATTTTAATTTTAATTGTATCCCGATTCCTTCTAGTTATATTGCTTGGAACTCCCGAATAATTCTTGCCCTTTACTCAGGACAGATTGTAACTGGCTGGCGCACTCTCTCCAATCTCCTTTCATCCCCACCTCCCCTTTACATTTCCTACAGAAAGGCCACTCACAAGTCCAGTCCCAACACCCTGAAGAGGGTGCAGCCATGACTTCACTTCTTCCCACCTCACTCAGACCAGCACACAAAATAGTCCTCATACACGGAGGGGAGCAGGCTCTCCTATCCTATCCTACACTGGTGGGGGGGGGTCTCAGGAAGGGAATTCTGCTCCCCTAAGGAACAAAATTTTATCATGCTGTCTGTGGGACAAGCACAGCTTTGTCTAAAAGCCATAGTCTAAACCTTTGTGTTTACGCCCTTTAGACGTTATGCAATGACATCAGTTGAAGGCAGCAATGGAATTTCCAGCAGGAGCTCCCAAACTTTGGATTTAGATCTAATTCCAGCTGTAAACTTTGGGTCCCATTGACTTGCCCAGCCATGAACAGAACCCAGGATTCTTGGCTAGTCTAAGCATTTGTCTCTGGCTGTCATCATAAGCAAAAAGACTAAATACATATTTTCCCTCCTCCCCACAAGCAAACAGGGAAAAAAAATATTTTTGAAATTTGATAGACAAAAACAAAAAAAAACCCAAAAAAATCAACAAAAGTGAAGCCAGCACCAGGCAAAAATAGATGTTATTTTGCTGCTGGGAGATTTTTGTCATCTGTTTTTTAAAACCTTTATTTAGATGCATGTGCAGCTGCCTCCTTTGCCTGCTCTCCTACCCCTTCCCCCCCATGAGGCAGAGTGCTGCCACTTACACTGAGAAGGGAACCTATATAAATGTGTAGAAGCAAATGCCATGGATCCCTTTGCCTTCAGTTCCTGCCTTCCACACTGCAGAAGTTTGGGTTTTTGTACAGAGAAAGGAAGCTTTGCGAGATTCCAAAGCAAGCAACCAACCTTATTCATGGCAAAAATAAATCAGACTGAACTGGGAAAATAACTTGCTTCCCACTCAGGTTTTTGTAAAAAGTGGTATCTTTCACACAATTCTGAACTACTTTGAGATGAGAAGTAACCGAAGGAATGCAAATATTAGCTATGTGCCAACTCTTCCCTGTTGTCTGTACTTTGGGGCTAACTTCTACCTGACAGGCACATTTGTGGCCCTACAGGTGCCACCTGTGCAATCGAGGACATATTTTAGAATAACGGGAAGTGACCTGAAACCCACGGGGAGGGAGTTCTGCAGTCATGCTAATAGCGTCCCAGCTACCCAGATAAACAAAATCTGACGGGTCACAGATTCTGACACCTAACGTGCCAGAAACCGCGAC
>ML675603.1:76583839-76823346 GCA_007922155.1 Mesoclemmys tuberculata | reverse complement strand
TGACGGGTCACAGATTCTGACACCTAACGTGCCAGAAACCGCGACCCATCAGAAATCGTGACCGGTAACAAATTCTGACGGGTCACAGATTCTGACACCTTACGTGTCAGAAATCGCGACCAGTAACAAAATCTGACGGGTCACATATTCTGTCACAACACTCATTTGGAACAACCTGCACATGTGCACTAAGCCACCCATGATATCAGCTAATGAGATTTATGACCCTCTACCTTTCATCAGCCTGTCCTCTGGGTCACACCACAAGGCCTTTGGGGCTGGGTTGTGTGGCACAGTAGTTTGTAGAGGAGTCAATTCCTCTTTCTTTTCTTTTTAAACACTGTAATGAAAGAATTCTCTTCCCTGCTCCAGGTGACATTTTTGCTCATGGGCTGGGGAGTCTCTGCTGTGGCTGGAGACAGGTGGAGATGGGGATTTTCCCCCATGCAAGGGGATAGGAAGGTCTAGGGGAATGTTTCACTTCCTCTCTTTGCTCCTGGACAAGGAGGGGAAGGAGATGACAAGGATCAGAGGAGAGGGAAGGTGCGAGCAGGCTCTGATAGAAATTTCAGTGCTATGATAAGTGCATCACATTGGCTGCAGAGAGAATGGCTAGCATGGATCCAGGATTGCAGTCTAACTCTGATAACACTGCCTGGTTTATACTATGACAGCTGAACTGACAGCCTAATTTCACTTCATGAAAAACAGATTAATGGATAGTCTCAGAAACAAAGTACTGGTGACTATAGACTTGGCCATCTCCTCCACTTGACCACTGCCTTATGAAACAGAAAGTGTACAAAAATTTCTCAGTTATCGCTTGAATATAACTGGACCACTGACAGCAGCCACAACCTCCACCCCCACCAAAGATATATGCATTTATTACGTGCCATGTTGGATTGCAAGTGACTTGGGACTTTTTTCATAATGATCTGAGATGGAGGCTAAAGGAATTAAAGGACTATTCAGGCAAAATGAATTGAACTTTATAGTAGAAGAATATTTCAATAAGGAAAGTTACAAGTGACAAGGAAGAATACTAATAAGTTTGTTGTAACTGCTAAAAATTGCTTTTCCCTACATAAGTTGCCCACTTCCAGTCTATAATACCTAGCGTAGGCTGTATGGTATACGGATATAAGTACTAGTGAAATACTATGGCCTATGTTATAAAAGAGGTCAGACTAAATGATCACAATTGTCCTTCTGTCCTTAAAATGTATGAATGTAGGAGTGAGAGTCTAAAGTCCTGGGCTCCAATTGCAGCTCTGTTATAGCTTGTCGTGCAACCTTGGGAAAAATCACTGTGGCTCAGTTTTGCCATTTGGAAAACGGAGATAAAAATGCTCAATTTGTAAAGAGATTTGAGTTCTTTGAATGAAGAGCACAGGATAAGTGCAAACCATTATTACAGACGTACTTTGAGGGCAGCCTGAGTGCTGTTGCAGTGTGACAGAGTAAAGATTTCTGCCAGGATTGAGCAATTCTATTTTTTAAGAGTGAGCCTAGAAATACTGCAATGTTCCACAGCTACTCCTCTAAGTATTACACATTTAAGAGGAAGAAGTACAACAAGGTAGAAGGACACTGGATGTCCTTCTTTTTCCAGCCCCAAAGCTCAACACAATGAATTTGAGAAGCCTAACTGCTGAATGGCTAGATTACAAATAAAAGCTCAAAGAACTGTACACCCATGCATTAGACATATAGCGCACGATATGTGCCATGGACAATTAGTTTGTACAGTGGGTTACTTAGCAGTAGCTTTACTTAAACAGGTTGGGGAGGATAATAAAGAGGGGAATTTGTGTGAGGATTAGTGAGGGGGGAAAGTTGAAGTCAATTCCAAAGTTTGGAGGCATACTTCAACCTCTTAAACCAAATTCTATCCTGATGTAAAACACCCAGTCTAGAATTGCCTGTCTCATTAGAATCAGTTGTGAGCAAGAACTTCTTAATTCTAACTGGTAAGGGGGTACAGAGGAATACAGAGGTCTCCTGGGTCTGTTAGGTACATTCCAGTGTACCAAAGAGTGTCACGGTAGGTCTCAAATAAAAGCCAAATGCATGTATGGATGTTGTATGAGAAGTTACAGATATACACTGAAAATTATGCTCTTAAAGTCAGCGTCTAGGGCCTGGTCACCAGCAAAGGTGAAAAACAGGTTCTCTCTCAGATAAGCAATGTTTGTCTATTAGGCTGTTTAGATGTAAATTAAGTATTGTATGTTTCACAGTGGGACTCCTATCACAAATTTGAATGAAGAATTATGAAAACTTCAAAAAGAAAAGTAATAGGAGGAAACAAACAGATGGGGGAAGGAGGGAAGAACAACCTTATTTGGAAATGCACATCAAAAGATTTGCTTTAGTATATTTGCGGGAGGGGGACAAAGAAAACAGCCTGTCATCCTTTACCTTGGAAACAAACTGACAGTGGGTTTGCTTCGTGAAAGAGGGTTGTCAGTCAGGTTTGACTGAAAACACTGGAGAACACTGAGTGAGACTAGTTTCTTTCCACTTAACGTGTTAGTTAAGTTTAGTCTCTAGCAAGTGCATTATGATTTTGATTATATGTAACCATTTGTTTTCAATATTCTTACTCTCATTTTAATCTCTCTTCTGTGAGAGATTATATTCTTGTTTACCGCATAGATGTATCTAAATGTTGGGGTGTGTGGTGATCCTGAGTTGAATCTTTCAAGTTTGTGTATACTGCTCCTTCAGGAACAGCTAGCCTGGTAATTCTGCAAATGTTCACTGGAAAAGGGACTTGACAGTGTTGGGAACACTTGGAGGAATCGGAGGTTGGTGTCTGCCTTTCAGTAAGCTGCACAAAGAAGTGAGGCCCATGGAGGCCAGGAGGGCTGTACTTGTGTTGCCAGAGGCTGGTGGTTTCAAGGTGCTGGCCCACAGAAGGCACAGACAAAACTCCTTCATGCTAGGGGTAGATGGGGGTTAGGTGCCTCACAACCCTGGGTACACCTACAGAGTGTCAGAGTGGTCTAAACAGCAGAAAACTTTCTCAAGAACACGTCCTCTAGATATTTAGAATGGCCTGATTCTGTTTGGGCCAGAAATGCCACAGAAAAATTCTCTCGTTATTTTGGCTCCTTGCTTCCTTTCCCCAACTATTACAATAAAGGGTAACGCAAAAATGGAAAAAAAAACCCTCCAAATACTTATCTAAACTTTTTCAACTCCCCGCCTGCTCCCCCCCCCCCCCAAAAAAAATCAGTTCAAGTTTTGATCAGACTTTTCTATTTTGCTCTTCTTTAGTGATAGTCTAACAGACAGTAGTCATTGTTAGGCAATTAATTCAAAACACCGAGACACCATCCAGCCCTTCTTGGGTATCAAACAACTCAGATTACACAAGAATACATTGGCGCTGCTATGAATAGCAAGTATTTAAAACAAATGAACAAAACAGGCACTTCCAATTTAGAGACATTCTTCATTTTGAGTGCCTTAGAATAATATTAGCTAACACTATTAAGTATGACACAGAGGATATTATTTGATAGCTTCAGAAGGCTCAGTACAGTGTAGATGTTATCTTGCCTAAATAATTTCCTACAACAGAATTCAGTACCATTATGACAAATATTCAATGTGAGGAAAGAACTAACCCTGAAAACTCCACAATGTAACAGAACTATTTTTAAAAGTGAGAAACATTCTTTTGAAGCACTAGCTCCTAACCCTGGGGCCACAAAGGGTATGTCTTCACTGCAGTTAGACATCTGCAGCTGATCAGGCTGGAGTCTACCACGCAACTAAATAGCCCCGCAGCCCAGGCCCCACAAGCCTGAGTCAGTTGGCACAGGGCAGCCGTGGATGTCTAATTGCGATGTGGACATACTCAAAGAGATGTTGGGGGTGGGGATAAAAATTCTCATAGTTAAATGGGAGAGGCATCCTGGCTACAGGTGAAGGGGATCCCCATGTGGGGAAAGAGGACCAAGTATGGAAAAGTTGAGAACCATTTTAAACATCTGGTAGGATAATTTTAACAACCCTCTTCAAACACACTCGGTTTTGCAGTTTTTACCCATGCAGACAAAGCCAAACAAAACATGCTGGATCAAATTTAATATTATTTGATCTTTATTTTCATTCTAAAGCATTTCATGAACCATGGGGTCAAATTCTCTGCAACTGAAAACTGCTCCAGCTCTACTGAAGTCCACAGAGTTGCACACCGGCCCCTGCCCCAATGAACTCTGCCCTGTCACCTTTTCACCCTTGCGCTATGGGCCCAGTCCTATTTCCACTGCACTCTGTGCAGAAGCCCTGCAACCGTGGGTAGCAGAGTGCTCTAGACAAAGCAGACCCCTTACACACAGTCAGAATGAAAGGAATTCAAAGAATTCAAAGATCCAGGTAATTATAGGCCTGTTAGCTTGATGTCTGTCGTGTGTAAGGTCTTGGAAAAAATTTTAAGGGAGAAAGTAGTTAAGGACATTGAGGTCAATGGTAATTGGGACAAATTGCAACATGGATTTACTAAAGGTAGATCGTGCCAAACCAACCTGATCTCCTTCTTTGAGAAGGTGACGGATTACTTAGACAGAGGGAATGCGGTAGATCTAATTTACCTCGATTTCAGTAAGGCGTTTGACACGGTTCCGCATGGGGAACTGTTAGTTAAACTGGAAAAGATGGGGATGAATGTGAAAGTTGTAAGGTGGATAAGGAACTGGTTAAAGGGGAGATTACAGTGGGTCGTGCTGAAAGGTGAACTGTCAGGCTGGAAGGAGGTTACTAGCGGAGTCCCTCAAGGATCGGTTTTTGGACCGACCTTATTTAACCTTTTTATAACTGACCTTGGCACAAAGAGCGGGAATGTGTTAATAAAATTTGCGGATGACACGAAGCTGGGGGGTATTGCTAACACGGAGAAGTACCGGGATACTATTCAGGAAGATCTGGACCACCTTGTACACTGGAGTAATAGTAATAGGATGAAATATAATAGTGAAAAGTGCAAGGTCATGCACTTAGGGATTAATAATAAGAATTTTACATATACGTTGGGGATGCATCAGTTGGAAACGACGGAGGAGGAGAAGGACCTTGGGGTATTGGTTGATAGCAGGATGACTATGAGCTGCCAATGTGATATGGCTGTTAAAAAAGCAAATGCAGTTTTAGGATGCATCAGGCAAGGTATTTCCAGCAAGGAAAAGGAGGTGTTAGTGCCGTTATATACGGCACTGGTGAGACCCCACCTGGAATATTGTGTGCAGTTCTGGTGTCCCATGTTTAAGAAGGATGAATTCAAACTGGAACAGGTTCAGAGACGGGCTACTAGGATGATTCGAGGAATGGAAAATCTGCCTTATGAAAGGAGACTCAAAGAGCTTGGCTTGTTTAGCCTGGCCAAAAGAAGGCTCCGGGGGGATATGCTTGCTCTATATAAATATATCAGGGGGATTAACGTTAGGGAGGGAGAGGAATTATTTAAGTTTAGTACTAATATAGGCACGAGGACGAATGGGTACAAACTGGATATTAGGAAATTTAGACTTGAAATTAGACGAAGGTTTCTAACCATTAGGGGAGTGAAGTTCTGGAACAGCCTTCCGAGGGAAGTAGTGGGCGCAAATGACTTATCTGGCTTTAAGACTAAGCTTGATAAGTATATGGAGGGGATGTTATGATGGGATAGTTTAATTTGAGCATTTGATTTGGATTATCGGCAGATAAGTCTGCTCAATGGTCTGTGGGAATGTTGGATGGGATGGGAACTGAGTTACTGCAGAGAATTCCTTTTTGGGTGTTGGCTGGTGAGTCTTGCCCACATGCTCGGGGTTTAGCTGATCGCCATATTTGGGGTCGGGAAGGAATTTTCCTCCGGGGCGGATTGGCAGAGGCCCCGGAGGTTTTTCGCCTTCCTCTGCAGCGTGGGGCATGGGTCGCTTGCTGATGGATTCCCTGCAGCTTGAGGTCTTCAAATCTCACTTTTGAGGATTTCAATAACTCAGTCATGGGTTCGGGGTTGTTATAAATGTGTATGGGTAGGGTTTTGTGGCCTGCCTTGTGCAGGAGGTCAGACTAGATGATCATATTGGTCCCTTCTGACCTATGAGTCTATGAGTCTAAATGCACAGATGAGACAGTGAGCACAATTCACATAAGCAAGCTACACGGAGCTGCAGGGCAGGGAAGGGTGCTGGGGTGACAGAAAGGGAGAATGTTCTTTCTATCTATCGGGGAAAGTGCGCTGTGCCTCCCAACTCCTGTCTGTGTGGTGCTGTAGCTAGAGCAGTGGACTGGGACTCAGAAGATGTGCGTGCTATTCCCATTTCTGCCATAGGCCTACAGGGTGACCTACGGCAAGTCATTTTCTCTCTCTATTTTTCCCGTTTCCCCCATCTGTAAAACTGGGGGGTGGGGTGGGTGGGTACCGACCCTCCTTTGTAAAGTGCTTGGAGTTCCACTGGTGAAAAGCAAGAGCTACGCATTACTTCAGGTGAGATTTTTTGCACAGGCAAAAGGGTTCATTCAAAGAACTGTTTTGCTTTTAAGTCAGAAGATACGCCGCAGAAGAATTGCAATATGTTAAATCAAATCTCATGTTTTTGGGCTCACGCTCTCCATTTTTTGAATTCACAGGCTTGACCACATTTATTAACAGTTGAAAAAAAGTGAAAAACTTCTCTGGTATTATAGTAAAACTCAAAGATACGAAGACCAGAGTTACAGACTGGCCAGCCACCTGAACACCACGTGAAACCAGAAGCAAGCAATCAGGCAGCAGCAGCAGGCAGGGGAGAAAGCAAATATTGCATCTTAAACGTAGGCACATCTGGGTTTCCTGTCCCCACCCCGACAGTATGAGGTGAAGACGCTTCTGTGAGCCCTGCTGCCATCCCACGGCAACCTGCTCAGGCAGAACAGAAGCAGCCTGGGATCTGTGCTGCATTCCTGTAAGCTGCAGGCGTTGTTTCACACCCCCCCACCCCCATCCCACCAGGAGGGGGAAGCTGTTTTCACTCACCCACCCTCCTTGCTACCAGGAGGGAGACAAGCTTGCAAGCTCAATCCCAGCCCAGGAAAGAAGCTGCCACAGCCTGAGCTGTTGATGCTGCAAGGAAGCAGCTGGTGCTAGGATGGGAGCTGCTGCTGTTGCAACCAGAGCATGGTTTGGAGCATGAGGAGCTGGAGTGTGAGCTGCTGCCAGCACACTGCACTCGGGAGGAGTTTGAAAGGGCCACAGCCTGCCTCGCGTGTGCACTGATGTGGCCCGGGATTTGCCCCTGGGTTCTGCCAGAAACTCTGGGAGTGCAGGGGAGGGAAGAGAGGGGTGCTGGCAGCGGACTGGCAGCCACTCCCTGCCTCTGGAGCGCAGCGGGCAGTGCACAGAGCAGGGCGAGCCCTGGGGAGGGGTGGCTGAGGGCTGGGGCTTATAGCGCCAAAATGTGCAGTCAGGCCCGCGCAGCTCAGCCCAAAGGCAAGAAACAGGAATAGGGCAGGGAGCTGCTTGTAAACCAGGCAGTTCCTTAGTGCCAGGTGCCACCTTTACAGAGATCTCTTCCAGCCTGAGCTGGAAGACGCTGACTGTAACGTGTATAAGAGTAAAGAGTACGGTACTAAAAAATACAGGGAGCAGATTTAAAAGAAAAGATTTGACAAGATAAGGAAACTATTGCTGTGCCTGTTTCATTTACATTAAGATGGTTAAAAGCAGCATTTTTCTTCTTTATAGGAAAGTTTCAAACCTGTATTAAATCAATGTTCAGTTTTAAACTTTTGAAAGAACAACCATAACATTTGTTCAGGTGTTTGTTTCTTTGAGGTTCTGCTGCATGTGTGCATTTGCTTGTGCACATGCGGGCGTGTGCAAGTTTTTTCCTTTTGATGGCTCCAGCCCCAGGAATAGAACAGACCTGATTTCGTCTGTAAGATCTGGCACTCTGCCTTTGAAGAAGAGGGAAAGAACATTCCCTTTCTTTCTTAAAATCGAAATGAAAGGCACTTGTTTGACAGGGGCTTTGAATTGGCAATAAGAACACTTGGTTTTATGAGCTGTATTAAGTTTTATTGGCACAATATTTGCGTGCTAATTTGTTCTTCAAAGTCCTTTGGGATGAGTTCTGTGGGTGAAATGCTGTATAAATATGTATGGGACAGCATTGTGCCTTGTATTTATAAATGAAATATTTATGGTATTCAGAGCTCCAAACACTTTAATGTTATAGGAAATGGGAAACCACATTAATATGTAGCTCAGTCATTTAACAATATATGCAATACAATTAAGAGCAATATAAAAGCAAATTATTTGCTCCTAATCTATACTTTGAAAGCTATCAGAATAAGAGAAAAGTGGTACATTGCTTTTTATCTTACAATGACATTTCTTCCTCTTGGGAAACTCATTTTAAAATTCCTAAGCTTTTACCTCTCTGAGTCTTCTAGAGTGCTAATTCTTTGGGAAAAAAAATCATTAGAGATGGACCCCAGGCACATTTGGATCCTGATTCCAGAACTCCTCCCTCAAACTTCAAGAAACTTAAGGTCCATTACTAGTTACAATGATTATAATCCATACACAACACATTGGCCGGGTTCTCTGCTAGTGTAAATCAAGGAAGCTTTGGTGGAGTTAGAAATATGCCTATTTACAGCAGCTGAGAAGTTGGCTCGTTGTATTTTATATCCTGGAGCAGCTTTAAAACACTTCTTGATTCTTCACAGAGAATCAGTTATAGGCTAAAGAGAAATGGAAGGGTTTTAAGAAGAAATTTAAAAGGAGGAAATAACTTGGTGACATATAAAGAACATGTTAGACCCTCATCCGCTGTCACTCATGTGGCTCCATCAATATTGATTTATGTCAGCTGAGGGTCTGCCTCCTTTTCAAGCAGGTTGCTTTAGCATGGGTAACACAGTGCTCTTGCATACTTGGCCATAAAAAGAGTGACATTGTTAATGGCTGCCATCGTTATTTCATAATGATTGCAACTGACATTTTTGTTTTGTATTGCTTTTGGCAATTAATTTCTTTCATAAATTTTCTAATTTTTGTTTTCCCCACACTACCTTTTTATTACAAACAGCATAACAAAAGAAATTATGTCCAGAATGGGGTGTTTGTTTTGGTGTACTACATGTCTCTCTCTCTGTCTCCTCTTCCCTCCCAGACCCCTACTGAGGCAAGACCCGGCCCCCCTACAAGTATTATGAGAGTATCTATAGAATCTTTATGCTTTATAAGAAACTATGATTGTTGGCCTGCATTTGTATCCTTGCCCTTGACATATATAATACTATTCCTGCTAAAGGGTCAATAGAGCTGTTGAAATATTATAGTGTCTTAAGAACTAACAGTAAGCTAGTGATTTCCCAATTAACATTCAGACAGCACTTTCACAACTGTCCTTTTGACCCAAAGGCCACAGTTTCTCAGAAATTTATTTTGGGCCAGAGACAGACTGTGTCTGAGACAAACTGTCTGGAAACCCCTTTCCCCTATTTCCCCATAGTAATTTCAACTCAGCAATTTTGTTCCCCACTCCCCCAAGGGGGTGCATGTATTGTTAAGCAACAACGAACCAATCATGCTAGGTAGCATGTAATGTATAATGACGCTATATATGAATATTCATGTAATCTTAAAGGGTATATAAGACTGCGTCTTTGTATAATCGGGGCCCAGGCTTTGGAAAAGATTCCACTGGGACAATTGGTACCAATCAATAAACTGCTGCTTCCTCAAATCGGTGTCCGTCTCGCAAGTACTTCTAAGATCTTGCTACACTACTTTTGGCATTCTAATATTTCAAAGCCTCTCTAGGTTTGGAAATAGAGTGACAGAAGGAAAAATGAAACACTGTATCTTTGCCACTGGAACTTTTCCGAAAGTCAAGACATCCTCCCTCCCCATGACATCATTCATTCTACTACATTTGGTGTGTCCTGCCCCCCGCCAAAAAAAAGGAGAAAAGTGAAGACGGAATAAACACAGAGGTAAAATTTTGAATCATTTTCTAAAAACGAATCAAAATGAAAATGTTCCATTTGAGTCGAACTGAAAATGTTCATTGTAAAAAAATCCAAGTTCTATAAAAGGAACTCTAAAAGCACTTAAATTGGTGCTTTTGTTCACTGTTTTAAATCAGGATTATGGCTAATGAAATTATTCAGTCTTTAAACCATAGGATGCTGTGTTTACTAATTTTGAATAAATGTAATAACAACCTTTTATACATTCTTTTCATCTTTATGTCTCACAGCACCATGTAGTTGTAAATTAGTGACTAATTAATGGAAATCTGATGGATTTGAGTTTCCACCCAATAAAAAGAGAAGAGTTTACATAAGCTTTAACTTAGGATGAACAATTTCATGGTACTTTCAAAGCCATAATCACACTTTTTACAGAGTCTAAGACCTTCTTTGCTAATTTTAGAAACTGTACTAAGGAATGAAAGCTTTCAATTGTTATACATTATTTACACAGTGGCATTCAAACAACGTGACTCAGAGGGCTTTCTGAAAGAGACAACAGGAATGTTTAAATGCCTGAACACCAAACAACAAAAAGGGCTTTGGAAAGAGACCAGGCTAAACAAACTATTAGCAGGTGGGAATAAATTCAAAATTATTATTATTTTTGTTTGACACCAGTAATGCTCTCAGGACAGTCACTGCATTAAAGAGACCTCAAATCCTGTAAATTAGGAGATTCTATATGGGCAAAGGGGTCTAGCTGGGTGGAGAAAGTTGCAATGTTGGAGCTTATAATGCAGTAGAAACCCAGACACACTGGGAAACTCAGAGGAATGAATTAGCTTAGATTTTGTTTAAAGCAACCTCCTTTTGACCATCCAAGAGGTGAGCTCTTGTGACAAAGTGAGGATTTTCTGTAATATTTTTATGATGCCTATATGTGCCTCAGTTTCCCTCTGTAATGTAGGTAGGCACTGCAACTTGGTGGGCACAAAACAGTTAACACGGCTCCTGGAACAGTGCAGGAGACGAAGTGTGTGTCGCCTACCTATCCCGAGTGGAATGAATGGGTCATTAAAGAACTGGATGAAACTAACCCATAACAACAAAGGAACTGGAAAGACAATGAGATCCCCCCAAAGAATGATTAGTTGACACCTAAGAGCAGGAAACCCAGTGGGAGGACAAATGGAGAAAATGTGTCAGGTGGCTGGAAAAATGGCTACCTGTTGGAGGGATTCAACTGCTGTCATTCGGGATAAGGACAAAGAAGGAGCCAGAGGCAGAAATGGAGTCCATACAGGTCTGCCAACAGGGGCGACAAGGGACCAAGTGCCCAGGGGTCCAGAAATTTAAAAGTTCTGGGCAAACACACCTCCTTCCCCTGAAACCCCAGTTGCTTGCGGTCTCTGCCCCTCCTCTGAGCCAAGCTTATTTATTATGCACCATCCAGGGTCCTGGTGGTTTACTCTGCTTCCAGCGTTCATCAGTAATCTCCCTGGGAAGTCCAAGAGACTTGGGAAGCAGAGTAGCAGATACTGCCACCCGGGAACCTGCATGGCACGTAATTAAGTAAAAACGTACAGCTGAAGCCCAGTGAGACCTAAGCCCTCCACCTTTCCGGAGTGGGGACGTTGACTGTTCTTCCCTGGGGCCAAGAATTGCTGTTGGTGGGCCTGAGTCTATACCAGCTTGGCTGGTTTATTGCATTGGTTTGGCCAGGATAGACCTGTGATGTAATCATTGCCTCTCTTTATTAATCCTAGGATTTTCAGATTACATCTGCCAAGTGACTAATAAATGGTTACCTTGGTTTGAAAATGTTGCCTTCTGTCCCTGCAAATACTCACAGAGAACACTGCACCCTGAAGGGTTATAGCACAAGCTTCCTGAAGGAACTTGGCTTGGCTGGATTCACTGCAGGGAGCCCTGGAAAGAGTCAGGGATTGCTGGCACCCGAAAGCCCGGCCTTAGAGTCTCAGAGGCCTTGGGCCTGTCCTTGTGGAACTGTGTGAACTCTTGGGCTTCAGCACACTAAAGGGGTCATTCCCAAGGGACTAGTTACAGGCTGGGACATAAACCACATCTTGCAGTTCTGTGATAGCTCCTATGAGTGGAAGGTGGTGGTTTAATGACTTGGGATTTGGAGGGCGTTCCATGCATGGGGCACGCCCTGGGAAAAATGCATGGACGTGTAAGCATGAAAGAGAGAAATGGAGTACCCCGGCTGGCATTGTTCACAGTACAGAAAGGGATACATGTGGGCATGGGGGGGGAGGGGGAAAGAGGGGAGAAGACCTGTGTGTGGGGTAAGTAGTGCAGAGAGGGTTTGTGTGTTTGGTGAGGATGATAAGAGACAAGGCATCAAATGTTCAAAGTGATTTAGGAGCCTCTTGCGAGCACCCCCTGGTCAGGTGCGTGTCTGCACCTCCTTCACCCGTGGCAACCCTTTCTGGCAGTTTCAAGTGACTCAGCTCTCCGGCCGAGTCCCACACAGTCCATCGTTAACACAAACGAAATGAACCCCTTCTGGTGTAGGCACTCCAACAGAGACCTGTCACAAGGCCTCTCAGTCTTTAAGCAATCTCACAATCTACACCGGCCCAGCCCTGGTACTGAGCCACACCCTCAGCACTTCTTCCCTGGAGGCAATGGTTTCACCCTCTACGGGCCTTTCCGACCCCAGCTCTCTAGCTAGGCCACTAACATTTCAGGGTTATCCTTGTCCAATTGTAGGCCACTTCCCTAGTGGCCTTTGGCAGGACCCAGCCCGCTCATTACTCCGGGTCTCAACCCAGGGACCCTAAGAATAGCAGCCATGCACCACCATGTCCCTTTAACTAAACTGCTTTTTAGTTCCATGGGCCATCATGGCCCCAGCCTTCACCAGTTCTCACCCTTAGCTGAGGGCTCTTCTGTGTTCAGGCCAAGCAGCCAGCCAGGAGCTCTTTCTAGCTCCCCCACGCCCTGCCAGCACTGAGCTGTCCATGTGCTGCAGTCCTTCAGCCTACTAGGAGTACCTTCTTCACTCCTCAGATTCCAAGCAGCAACTACCTCTAGTCTGGACTGCAGCTCCTTTTATATTAGCCTGCAACGCTCTGATTGGTTAGCCCTTTACCGCCTCCCTGACTGGCTGCTTTCCTGCAGCCTCTCTAGACTGCTTGGAGAACTTCTCTACTGCTCTTTTCCTGGGATGGGTGTGGCAGGACCCTGAGGCCTCCAGAAGGGGCCTCTGGGTCTAGTCCACCCAGTCACAGGATCTTAAGTCCATTTTGCAAAGTAAGGTAAGCTCTTAGGAGTATAAGTTTCACTGAAAGCCTGTGAGACTTAGGACTTGTCTACCCATAGATGTTCCACTTGAACAATAAAGTGCCACCTTCTCCCCTCTGAGTGTTAACACGTTCATACTGCTTTAAATGTGATGATACTAGTAGACCTTATTCCTGTAAGGGATGAGAATAATTTATATCCATATGAGGCACTTTTATACTGGTATAACTGCATCCACACTAAAGGGTGTACTGGCATTATTGTATTCGTTTAAAATAAATAAATAAAATCACACACTCCCAATAGATATAGCTGTACCAGTAGAAAAAAAAATGACACCCTGCCTAAGGCTCTTAGGAAACTGTGACCCAAGGTCTGTGCTGTATACTGAGGCAGAATTGAAAGTGAGGGTGAGAAGGTTAACCTTCAGGCAGTGTGCACAGAGGGGAGTGTGGGCACATAAGGTTCTCAAAAGACTCATTGACTGGGGTGTAATTTTTCTCTTATTATAAATAAGTATGGGTTATAGTTTTACTTTTTTTCTGACTAGAAGGTCCAAATGGAGACTTTGGAATGAAAACTTCAGGATAATTGGCAGTGCCATCATCAAAGACTCCCACAATGCGCTGCAAGCTGCTGCTACTCTGCTTCCTAATGGCCAGGTCCCTGGGGCTTCTGTGCAACATCCAGATGATGAAGGGAAGTAACCATTGGGACCCCATAGCGACTGAGTCCCATGCTGTGTGTGCATGTACAGAGACAAAAAGGGTGGGAAGCATATTTTAAATACCATAACATTCATTTTCCTCAAGCTTTGCATGGGCTCATTAAAATGAAAGGGTTAGACAAC
This sequence comes from Mesoclemmys tuberculata, assembly GCA_007922155.1. Taxonomy (NCBI): domain Eukaryota; kingdom Metazoa; phylum Chordata; order Testudines; family Chelidae; genus Mesoclemmys; species Mesoclemmys tuberculata. The sequence continues at coordinate 76,809,260 of ML675603.1, read as the reverse complement.
ATGGTAGTAAAATGGTGAGGTCCAGCCTATATTGGATCTCCCAACATTGCAATCACAAGTGGAGTTGCACCAGTAGTAACAAGAGTTAAAATTTTTAAGCAGGAGCAGTTGGGACATGTAGAAAAGGGTCATTTGTATATGTGGTTGTAAAGCAGGAAGGAAGAAGGCAATTCAGTTCTCATTATGTGCCCTGCCATTTCTAGTCACAGAATCATTTCACTGAGCAGTAAAACATAAGATACCATTGGCAACAAATAAACCTCTATTTTTCACAGCCTCTTTACGGCTGGAATGCCAAATTATTTTCCCAAATTAGAGGCAGTAAAGTCTGCTTTTACACTCATTTATTTAAGCTGTCACCAAAGCAGTGCACAAATGCCACATGAGGTACAACAACATAGGGCTAGTACGCAGGTTGTCTATAATGACCATAGTCAACTTGTGCCTATTTTTGCCAAATATTCAAGGTTAAAAAGAGACATTCTGACAATGATTGGTCTCTGGATACCAAAACTATATTAGCATAGGCGATCCCATGATAATAAAACTTTTGAAGAATGCAAACAATGGGTAAGCCTAGCTTTCCCTGTTGTTGCTACATACATGGCAATATTGATGGTTTTTCAGATCACTGTATGTATTCACAGTTATTCTGACTCATGTCTATTCATGTGGCTTGTCAGTGACATGTACAAGTGATACAAAGACTGCCAGTGGCTGAATTATTAAGCAGGCATTTGGGGCCCAATGTGTCCCTCGTTTACACCTGTGTTACTCCAGTAAAGCCATTGACATTTAAATGCTTGAAAGGCTGAGGGCAGACTCTGGCCCTGGGTGTGCTAAAATCCCCATGCAGAGGGCTTGAAGAATCTTCCTTTATTCCAGGCACAGTGAATGACATACTAGAGAAATGGAGAATGCAGCACTCACCACATCTGGAGGACCACACGCTGAGAAATCTTGGGAGTACAGATCCAAGTACTCATTCCACTTAGTGCAGATTGGCAAAGGCCCTTATGGTGAGCTGCTTTAACATGAGTATGTTATGCTGTGTGTTTTATGCTCCTGTGCTTATGTGGTCATGATAGATTAATAGATTCCCAGGCCAGAATGGACTAGTGTGATCATCTAATCTGACCTCCTGTAGAGGATAGGCCAGAGAACTTTCCCAAAATAATTTCTAGGGCAGATCTTTTAGAAAAACATCCGATCTGGATGTAAAAATTGCCAGTCATTGAGAATTCACCATGATCCTTTGTAAATTGTTCAAATGGTTCAATTACCCTCACTGTTACAAATTTATGCCTTATTTCCAGTCTGAATTTGTCTAGCTTCAGCTTTCAGCCATTGGATTGTGTTATACCTTTCTCTGCTAGACTGAAGATTATGAAATAGTTGTTTCCCATGTAGTTATGTATAGACTGTGATCAAATCACCCTTAACCTTCTCTTTGTTAAGCTAAATGGATTAAGTACCTTGAGTGTAACACCACAAGGAATGTTTTTAAAATCTTGAATCATTCTTATGGCTCTTCTCTTAACCCCCTCCAATTTATCAACATCCCTTTCCAATTGTGGACACCAGAACTGGACCTGGTATTCCAGTAGCATTTGCACCAATGCCAAACACAGAGGTAAACAATCTCTACTCCTCCTCAAGATTCCCCTGTTTATGCATCCAAATGTATAAGTTTTCAGTGATGAATACAAACTTGTTTTAACAAACCCAGCATTCTTTACAATTTGACATAAGATATAGCACTAATCTTGCCCATATAACCAAGTCTTGGATTGAGACTGAGCTATCTGTAGGTCTAGTTCTATCTTACTAGCTACCCAGTACAACACAGATTTATGGCAGGGCAAGTGAAAGCCAATAAAAAACAAAACAAACCCAACCTCAGATGCAGAAGAGGGGACACCCTAGACACAAAAACCATTGTGAATAGCCTATATGGCTTGGGAATCCAGGAATGGAAAGATATCCCCCTCCTCCTTGCCTTCCCTAAGTGTTATAAAAACAACCCTTCCCCTCCTAAGCTAAACAAACTGACACTGAAGACATCCAAATTGCTGATTCTCAGACTTTAATGTCCACAAAGACCAGGTCTGACATTCAGCCTACTGGATGATAAGAGCAATCAAAGTGCTCCAGAAAGTGAGTTCCCATGTTCTCCTTCAGAGCATAGCAGTATTGCAAGGAAGATGAATACTAAGAGAAGTTCATCAAGAGATGACCGTGTGGGCATCAATGTTAATATCACATTTGCATTCAAGCTGTAAGAAAATGGTTTCCATTGGGAAGCATAAAATATTGTGTGCCCCATTAATCCAAAGTGTGCATGGAGGTGGGTGGCTTTTTTCTTTGCCTGCTGGGGAAATTCATTGTTATTGTTAAAAACCTCTTTACTAGCATTGGTGAGCAGTTACTCACACAAGTAGATCCACTGCAGTCAGTGGAAACACTTGTGAGTACCTATTCATCAGAATGAATAAGGAGTTCACAGTCTGGGCTTTAGGTGTTTATTTCTGAATCTAATAAACAACATTCAGTGCCTCTCATTCTTGCTTCCATTTTTGTTTGAAAATATCTAGAACGTCCATAAAAACCCCCACACTCGATGTGATAAACCTGTCAAGTATTAGTAAACAATAAACTTCAGTGAGTATTTCTCTATTTGAGGACAATTATGGCCGTGCCTTTCCACACTCATTCAAATGAATGACCGCATCTCTGACCAGCTCACTGCATCGTACAAATATGACAATACTGCCAAAAGGAGCCATGAGTAACAGTGAATCAATTAGTAAGGTTAATGCATTATCGTCGATACTTATATCTGAGCAACTGATGTCTCCTGAGTGACTATCAGGGATAGATAACAGTTTTAGATGACAACATTATTTTTTTACTGTGTGTTTTGAAGGAAAAAAAAGTCATAGAAGTATTAAGGACCCAATCCATCATTTATTGAAATCAGTGGGGAGTCTTTCACTTTACTTCCATGGACATTGGATCAAGCCCTAAAACCGACCAAAATAACAAAGTGGCATTGACAGCTCAAAGCCATTCTGTCATGACAACATGTCAAAAAGCCTCGCTTAAGCTTGCAGCAAAAGACAATGTTTAAAAGGAGAAACATCTGCTGCCCTACAGAGCCTAATGCACCCTAGACGTTCTACCAATAAATCATGGCATTTTAGATGTAACTTGCCAACTAGAGTTCAAGGCAAGTTTTTCCAGTAGACTTTCTAAGCAAAAAAATCTTGCCAACAAATACACTAGTAGCATGATTTAATGCTATTTAGGGTGAATAGCCTCAAGAGTATGTTTCCCTTTTTTTAATCCAGCCATATTTCCAATTTCAATATCAAGAAAACAGGTACATGTTTTTTGATCAAACCAGAGGTTTCCATTCTATAGTGATGATTTTTGCCCTGAAACAGTTATGCTGGCTGTCTACCAAGCTTCACAAGCAAACCTAACCCATCAAATTTGTTTGTTTTCCTTCTTTATATGTTATTTGAAAGAAATTGTTCCACTTCAACAGAACTATCAAAGGGGTCATGCACATTTCCCTACTGTGTCATACAATTTAATTACGTGGCTTTCAGTGCAATGTTTTTTTCATCTTTTCAAGACAGTAATGAATATTTGCATAGGTAGATCAAATTGCAGAATCCATATCAGTCTTCAATCCAAATCTATTGAAGTTAAATTGGACAGCCAATAAATTACAGTTCAGAGATCAAGATTTAAAATAGCAATGCTTAACAACAGACATCAGTTACTAACAGGGCTTACGCAAGAACTGAGAATAACAGTGCAAGAGACAAGGGGCGGTTGGCTGAAAGGTGATTAATGACTAAAAGACCATGTGCTACTTAGCAACTTCCTCTAGTATAGGTATGAGCTAGGGATTTAGAATGACAGCTTTTCGCTAATGAGGTTTCTTACTTAGGAAACAGATTAACCTTTCAAAGACAAGTTTCTTAGTGCTATCACTGTCTGTCTCAATCATATTTGCAATCAGAAGATTGCTTGAAGGTTATCATCATTAGAGCTGAGCAAATCATTTGCAACAAATAATATGTTCAGTGACTTTAGTTCTAAATATTTTAAAAAGTGTCCACTAATTTAGGTGTGTCTGCATATCTTTAAACTCTTAGGGTTTGATTTTTAGAGGTGCCCAAGTGAAGTCAGTGGGAACTACAGAAGCTGTACATCTAAAAACAAACAAACAAACAAACCAAAAACCACAGGTCCTAACTGTCCCAACTCAGACACCCAGAATTAATGGACAGTATTAAAAAAAATTAGGCTTTAGTTTCTCCCTGCTTGTGGAATATCCAGGAGCAGATTGCAAGTCCCAAGACACCAACTGGTTATTAGATTATTTTTCTATTTTTTAAAATATACTGACCTCAAAGAGTCTGCTGTATTTGACATATAAGCTGCATTGTTTAGTTGGAATTGGTCAGGTAAGTCACTGACTTTGTCATGGAATTTGTTCCCTGACTGGTCAATTTTGCCAGCATTTTCAGTGCACATACTCCCACATGTGAACTGAAAATTTGTTTTGTGTGAATGCTCATGCACGTGACTCATACCAGCTTTCAGAGAACATTCATGCTGGGGGAATTGGATCGCTCGAATGTTCATGAAAAGTCAATGCTGAAGTAATCCACACACAGAGCCTCAGATTTTTAAGGCCAAAAGAGACCATTACAATCATATAGTCTAACCTCCAGGATAACAGACTGTGACCCATTGATTCCTTCAGTAGAGGGAATTCTTCTTTACCACCAATCAAGTCGAGTCAAGAGAATATTCCTGGAATATTTTGTGGAGATAAGGTGGAGCCACAGCTCCAACCCCCACACTGAACAGCTGAGCCCCTGTAGAGGGATCTAGCTATTGCAGGTTCTCTCACTGTATTCTTCTCTGCGAATGGTTCAGGCTCCATCCCATTTCATCAGCGAGTGGGACCTTCCGGGCACAATCTAGCCCAAAGTGCTTTAGGATAGCTTGAGCAACAAAAGCGGCATGAGTATAGAACCAAATTCTGTTCTAAATACAACTCAGCGCTGGAACCCCACTCCGAACACATTTCAGCCCCTCCTTTGCATTCCAGGTCATGCTGATCACCTACCAATAACAATATAATGTTAGCCCACTTATGACAGTGTGGTTAGTGTTTTCAGACCAGCTTCACAGTAGATGACACTGACACAAATGACTCCTCAGTTATCAGTGAGAAGCTTCACACTAAGTTTTCAGAACACCTTGACATTTAAAAAAGATAACTAACAAGATCATCAAAATCTTAAACTCTGCTCTGCCAGTCACATGGTTTAGATGCCCAGGCCTTTGCTACATAATTTTTGCTTTTTCTAGCTCTGAATTTACATGTGACCTGCTAAAGTTGCAGTCTAGTTCCCAGCCTGTCTCACAGCTTGTACATCAACAGCTACTGTGCTTATGTGGCGTTCCATTCTTGCGTTTGTCAGTTTAGTTTATGGATTTTTACCATGACAGTGCAATTAGTAGGTAATGTGCATGTTTCTTGTTTAGTAATAGACAGCAAGAGCTTTAATTGAAAATATGCTAATTTCAAAATGAACTGTTATTTTTAGAGATGCAAATGAATTCATACCCGCCAATTCATTGAAATAAATTGCATGAATGCTTAGAGATAAACTCTCTTGGCAAGTAAATTCGACTGACCACAAGTCTGTCAGCTTATTTTGGAGCTCAATAAACTGCTAAGGCATGATCTCCATGCCAAGGACATGTCTCCTTAACATTTGCATCCCTTCATTTTTCACATCACACCAGAGGTAATTGTAATCTTCATCTGGTATTTTACTTTTCATACTGTAAGCACATCAGAGAAGGAACAGTATCTTCATAGGTCTTTACACTGCACTCAGCACATGGGGCTTTGATCACAATTAGGGGCTTTGGGTGTTACCACAGTACAAATAATGATTAGTGTGACAGATACTTTCTGAGGTAATATTAAATCATATCCTTTATGTATCACACACACTTTGTGGCAGCTTGTTTTGTTTTGTTTTTCTTTTTTAATACCCTGTGCTTGGACATCATACTTTTAAGGCTCCTTCAAACATCTGGGGACATGAAGAGGAAAAGAAAAACCTTGTGTTGGGCCGTGGTTAGAGCTCAGAAATATTAATACCTCCAATAATTGAAAATACATAATAAAACTTTGCAAAACTCCACAAAGGATGGTGCTTTCCCACTGTCCCACTGTGGGGTCGGGAGCCTGCTGGCTGGGGAAAATGAGCTGAAGAGCTGACAGACCTGTTTGAAAAGAGCAAGGCTAGCTGGGAAGAACAGGCCAATGAGAGATGAAGATACCCCTCCCTACTTGGGACAATTAGGGAGGGACAGTCTATAGTCTCCTGGATGGTCCCTCTAAGGTTTTTAATATTGGTAGCCAGCCATCTCTCTTATTATCTCTGAAGCACTTTGCATAGATTCTCTCCTGTTAGAGTTTTGTGGGGGCTTTGTCCAGCTCCCACTGAAGTCAGTGGAAAAAGTTCAGTTGTCTTCAGTGGGAATTGGAGGTGGTTTCTTGTCCTCTTCCCACATTGCTCCTGCATGTTGCAGTGAAGATTGAGCAGCTTTGCACATACCTGTCAACATACTGTAGTTAAAAAAATTAAAAATAGTGGATAGGAAATGGGAATATATATTTATATACATTCAGATACTTCAACTTTGTATTTACCTTCCCACTTTAACTATTATAATAAAATCCCAAGAATAGGGAAAAAACTGAATATATTTCCATGCCATATTTCAAACATTATTCTCTCTGTTATGAGGACGCAGCCTAAGAAGATGAAGGGTTGGGGGTAATTAGTGTCTGTGATAGCATTACCCATAGCTTTATCATCACTTAATTAACCCTGATTAATGTCAATAGAAAATGTAGAAATGTCAAAGCATTTTCAATACCTCTCTACTGGTGTGATTAAAAGAACTGGTAATGTCATCTTAAAATTGTACACTGGAAAGGCAGGGATCAAAATCTGCATTTCAGTTTATTATCTGCAAAGGGTTTGCCCTCTGACTCCAAAGATCAGCATCAACAATCCCTAGCTATTGTAGCTTCCAAGATGAAATTTACAATCTAAATGTGATGAAATGGGAACAGAAGAAATATGGAGAAAAACCCCCCAAAATGAAAGGCAAATAAATATTTGAATGGAATTAAATCATGGGAGTGTGTGGAGGAAACTGAATGTGGACAGTCTTTATTACAAAAGTGAGGGAAACAAGGAATTGCTTGGAAACATTTTAGTAAGAGGTATTTCATAGTACTTCCATTTGCACACATCTCTGTTTTTGTTTGAAGCCATCCTGGACTGAACGCAAAGCTCATTCCAAGTCTCAGCACAAATGTCATAGTGACCCTTTTTGTAGATTGGAAAAAGTCCAGCTAATGTTTTTAAAAAGAACACTTCATTGGTATCCACACTTTTAGGCCTCTATATTGCTTGGTTTCAGCCTAGATCGGAGACAGAAGTTCCATAATGCCACAAGAAAGATGTATCCGATGATGTGGGTTTCTGCCCACCAAAGCTTATGCCCAAATAAATTTGTTAGTCTTTAAGGTGCCACAGGACTCTCACTGTTTTACAAGAAAGATAGAGACTGCATTATTTCCTGCTAGACCAGAAACGGCAAGGAGGGGCTGCAAATCTTGTAACAAAGCCCAACGTTATATTTCCAGCCAAACTGTGCAGACCTCAGAGGTTCAGATATACATCTGGGTTGAGATCTCCAAAGCAGTGTTCTAAAAATCAAGTGCTCTACATAATGGAAGGTGTGTGGTTAAATATCATGCACTGATTTGAAAATGTCAGTCCCTAAGTCTTGATTATTTGTTTCATTTATTATCCAATGTCCACAATTAAGAGCCTAGTTTGTTCAGAAAAGATGACCATTAGTTTGAGACTAATGACTAGTTTGAGACTTTCAGAACCACTTAGCCAATACATTAACAAATTACTGCATTATTGTATTACAACATTGTTATTGCATTGTCAAATTACAGATGGGGGGGAGAGTATACTTTGATCATTTTGTCATACTTTATATTGAAGTAATGTATATGGAATTGGGTATATTCACCATTTCCAAAATACCAGTGGATTTCCTTATCTAGTTGTATTGTTTCATCAAAGTAATGGAAACCTTCAATAAATGCACTTAAAAAAAGAAAAACCCGGAAGCATATGAGTTCTATGATTTAACTGTGGAAATCCACAGCTCAGCTTTTGTCAATTCAAACCTCAGGCTTCACTGCATACGGTGCCAGGCACCCGCATCTAACACTGTCTTTATAGTCGCTGTCCTATTGACTGGGAAGGCTCCTGACTAATGATAGTTTAAAATTTGTGGTTGGCACCGTGCAGTATGGAACAAAGAATAAAATACATATGTCTAGTATACATAGCCATACATAGCCATATCGGTCCCAGAATATTAGAGAGACAAGGTGGTTGAGGTAATATTTTTCATTGGACCAGCTTCTTTGTACACTGCAAAGGCAGGGATCAAAATATGCATTTCAATTTGCTATTTACTGTCTGACTCCAAGGATCAACAATCAACAATCCCTAGCTATTGTGGCTCCCAACAGGAAATTTACAGCCTTAACATGATGAAATGAGAACAGAAGAAATGTGGATACAAACAAAAAAAAATGAAAGGCAACTATTTGAATGGAATTAAATCATGGAAGTGCATGGAGAAAACTGAATGTGGACAGTCTAAGGCCTGAAGAAGAGCTCTGTGTGAGCTCAAAAACTTGTCTCTCTCACCAAAAGAAGTCGATCCAATAAAAGATATTACCTCACCCACCTTGTCTCTCATGTGTCCTGCGTTAATTTTGTAATACACAGATAAGTTCATTATTTTTATATAGTTACTTTACATAATCCCACCACAATTTAAACTGAGCAGGGAGCATTGAGACGCAAAGGCAGGACACAAAGTACAGTGGACTAAATTAATCTTGCACAAGTGAGAACAGCTACACGGAAATCACATCCACAGCTGGAATAAGCAACACAACTCCACGGAAGTCAGCTTCCATCAAAGCCAAAGAAGGGGCCAAACAGGTTCAACACCAAGTTTCTTGCTTGATTTCAATGATCACTTATGCCGATATGTATTTGGCCCATTATGTACAATGAGGATTTTAGGTCACTAAGTTTGAAGGAGCACTACTCAGGGCAGCAGACGAATTGGTTATAGGACAGCCTAATGTTTAGTAAGCTAAAAGCACAGCTCCTTAGTCCTAAAACTCTATTATACTTTCCTTATATAAATTGTTCTACCTATATTTTCCCTCCTGGATTCCTTCCCCCTGTATTCATGTAGCCTTGTGCAAGTGTTTGACCTAAAATTTGCATTGATTTAAGACCTCTGCCTGACCATTAGTCTTGCCCACAGAAGGTGGTTGGCATGGACATTCATTTTACTAAACCTTTACTTAATCAGATTGGGGAAAAATTAAAAGGAGATTACCTCTATGTATGTGACATTTAAGATGCAAAAAAGGTTTTATTAGGCACACAATGATACCACCCTGAAATTGGGTACATTTTCCTGATCCCTATTTCAGTTTATCACGTGCAAAGAGCAGCTGTGCCTATATGCATAGGGAAGAAACCAGAGAATGCAAACATGCAAAGGACTTAATTACCAAGCAGGCAGGCAGAACTTCTATTCTGAGTCTGTTGAATAGGGGATTAATTTCTCATGCCACATAATGGAACATGAAATCTGCCAGGTCAGACTGCTGTAGGCCCATCGTTTTACTGAACCACTCCAGAGTTGCATTAATTTCAGCTAAAAACAGAGCCAAGGGCCTCTCAATCATATACAGCACACTTCACTAAATGGTCTGCCAAGCAATCCTACAACATCTCCAAGTACTCTTAACCAACCTTTCTAGTGAAGGCATACTTCTCAAGTATGAAATAGAAATGCATGGTTCTTTATTTTGTCCCTCAGCAGATGCTGAAACCTGAGCATAGATTCCAGTAAAAAAGGAAAGAAAAACACAAGATGCTTTCTCTATTTTCTTTGGCTTAACAACAACTGACACGCATTTAATGAGCATGTTTTCACTCTATTCAGTGATAATTGCTTGCAATGCTTGAAGTTAAAGTGAAGTACATTAAGAGACCTAGCCGGAGGCACAAGGACAGCAAAACAGTTGCTTTTCACCAAAAAAGATCTAAAGAACTGATCCCTTATCAAGTAAATAGTTTAATTTCAGAAAGATTTCATTGTAATTTTACTGCCATGCTCAAACACTGTAACACCTAAGATTAGGAGGTGCTAGTAACTGAATGTACAGCTAGCTGCATGAACCATATTACCTTTAATCCCTGCAAACTAATCTGTCTTTTTAAGACTGGGAGATATCTTTTTTATTCTGTTACTTTCTCTGAGGCCCATAAATTTGTAGAATTAACCTGACCTGAAAGTCAAAGAGCAGCATAACCCAGTTGACTTATACCACTAGAGTTCTAGGTCTCCAGGAAAAAAAGCAGCAAAACTAAAGTCCTACTCTCCCTGGACTCAATGAGACTTGGATTTGGCCTTATTTGCACTGACATTTTGGGGGGTTGTAAATATTCTGTCACTTCTACAGCATCTAGGGTACCTGCACATCCATTATTGGTGCAGTTCAGTCTTGGGGATTCAAATACAGCTGCATCCAACTGTGCTCTTACAAGGGTATTGTGATGATCAGCATAATAGCTATAAAACATTTACTCTCATTTCTAACCTACGAGTCCATGATTACTGACTTTAGGCCCCAATTTAGAACAGCACGTAAGCACATTCTTGAGTCCCCTTGAAGCCAGTGGGATTTAATACTGTTTTTTTCTGAATTGGAGCTTGTAACAGAGATGCCATCCCAGCACACCTTCTCGTGGAGCAAAGTGGTGATGCAGCAGTTCTGCCTCACTTTCCCCACAGGGTCTTCAGCCCGCTTCTGCTGTAGGGGTGGCTTAGCCATCCAGCCAAGTTGCATCAGTGAGCTGAACCCCTTCTGGGGTAGAGGAGTCCTTTATTCAATATCCAACAGAAGCACACAACACAAGAATCTTTGGCACAGCTGGGACTGGCTATCAGACCCCTTCCTTGCAGGCTGGCCCCAGCTGCAATGGCCTGTCTCAACATCCCACAACAGGTTCCTGGGATTCAATCAAACCAATGATCTGGTCCAAGCCCACCCTCCTGCCAAGGGTTCAGGCAGGCTGCAGACTCCAACCATGCCCTGGCTCCAGCCACACTTCTTATCCCATACAGAGTCCACCTGTCCACTCTCCTTCCCCATTAGGCCTCAACTGTTAGGCTTCTCTCCTTTTAAGTCCACCTCCCTGGCTTAACACCCAGCACAGGTAAATAGGGAGCAGGGCTAACTCAACCAGGGTCCTCTTTAACCTCTTCTCATCTGGTGCTGAGTTTCTATGCCCCATCGCAGGGCCGATATGCACAGCACTACAGCTCACTGTCTAATGAGAGGCAACTTACCAGCAATTGTTTGGAAACTCATTTTTTAAAAATGTAACTTCAAAGTAAATAGTAAAATATTCAGTAAGCCTGGTTTTATTAAACAGGCTGGACCCTGCTGATATCTTATGGCCAATTTTTTTTTGCTGCATATTTTAAAATATCTTATTTTATATATTTTATAGAAAACTTTTACATTTTTTTATATTTCTACAAAACTTTTACAAAGTAATATTTTTGTTTAAAATAATTAGAAATACACTGCTACAGTCTGGATGTTAAAAACAAATGATATTTTTGATAAATTGTCTTCTTTCCCCTTCCCTGAATATATATCTTCCCTTGAGAAACAGGATGGTACAGTCTGAAATTCCAAAGTAATTTACCATTATTGTCAGCAGAGTTTTATTGTCTGATGCACATCTGTTTCTCTCTGATATTTAATCCAGGTTTGTGTTGCCTCCTCTTTCTATTTGCAAATAAATTAGTATCCTCATGATCTCAATCTCTGTAGAATTTTCTTCCTTTTGCTATGGAGACTAAATTCAATACGCTTCTTCAGTGACTTAAAATTTACCTGTAGATCACCTGTCCAGTGAAGAGTACTTAATGTTGTGCCTATGCTTCTATGGCCATTTGAATTGCAGTTCATCTTCATGGAGGATATAGAATCATTTGTCTCCCAGCAATTCTCGTCTAAGGAGCTATTTTGTGTGTAATCTGTAATGTTACTCATACTTGCTGATTTCTCTCATTTTTCTCCATGCCACTTTTATAATTTTTACATGCTTGTCTCCTAATATTGTCCCATATATAGTCTGGAGGATACTCCATCTGTAATCTACTACATGGTAGAAATGAAGCAGAGGAATCAGAGATTGAAAAGATATCAGATAGAACATTACTTTTTCTGGTGCTTACAGTAAGATGGAACTACCCTTATTATCCCATGAGCAAAAATCTCATATCCTACTATAAAGAAACCTGTTATCTAGAAACCAGGATCTATACCAGCCCTGACTGAGAAAGTATTTCCAAAGCTAAAATGTAACCTCTTTGGTCCATCTCTACCTCCTGAGTACTGTTGAACAGATGACTTTTATGCCAACTCCTTCACTTCTTCTACCTTCATTTCAGGTTTTGGCACAAGGATCTCAGGAGATGGTACAGCTGCAAACCCTTCCCTTCCCCAAGGAGCACAGAAAAAGCACAAGATAGCCCTTAACTTTATTTTTTAACACGGTGAAAGAGGATGAATAGCGAAGTGGTAAAGTTTGTGGATTACAGACAATTATTTGGTTTAGGATTGTGAGGAACTTCAATGATGACAGCAAGCATCTGGGCAATACAATGGCACATGTATTTCAGCACAGTTAACAGACATAATACACATTGGGAAGAACAATTTTGTACTATTCACACACATTGATAAGTTCTAAATTTATTGGAAATGCCTATGGGAAAAGATTAGGAATCACTGTGACAGCACAGTGGAAACATCTGTTCTATTTGTTCATTTGAAGCATCCTGATGGCCACTGTCAGAAGCATTACAGAGGACTAGATGTATCCTTAGTTTGCTCTAATATGCAAGTTACTCTGTGTCTGTGCAAATTACTTTTATGTCGACAATTCATCTCATAAAGTCAGCTCTCTCTGTAAAACTAACAGAGCTGGAACTTTCCCCAGAAATACACATATTGAATAAAAAGAGGCTCTGATGGGTCCCTGCCACAATTCTCTCTCCAATGAGCTATGACTCGACCACTTCCAGCATCCTGACAGTGTTACAACTCTTTTGTTTCTCAGCGAGGATAAGTGCCTTGATGTTTTCATCACTTCCTTTTTAATTTACCATGGTAAACATTTTCATTCACAGGTTGAAATTAGAACCTACTGACTCCCGCATCAAAACCTCCAGATATATGTTACAGTCATGTCAATCCTTCAGGATGTCAGATGTTTTTGAAAAATATTGATAAACTCCTAAAACACCTTTGGGGAAAAGAAAACAATTGATTGGGGGTTTTTCCCCGATAAAACGAAAACAAAACCTGTTTTTTCACAATGCTGAATACAGTAGTGGCTTCTTAAGGGAAGTGGTGGATAGTTAATCAGTAGATGCATTATAAATTAGAATGGACAAAGCACTGGAGAATATCTCATCCGGAACACTACAAAGTCTAAAGGCTCTTCAACTTCTGCAACACGTAATTAGCTGAAGGCTATGCTCAGGAATGGTGGGAGGGAGGAGTTTCCTAAGTAATTTATATAAAATTACATAAGCAGGTCACCTTATATTTTGAAAGGAAAAACCCACAGATAGATCTGTAACAACATGTTCAGCTGTATTGTACAGTAGAGAATGGTTGAAGTATAATGGCTGTGGATGTTGAATACACCTTGCAGATCGCCTGAGGTTATTGACACTGTAAGGCTTATGAAGCTACAGCTTATCCATGTCTTTGGAAAAAACATTTTTCTACATTTCCCACCATAATCAAGGCTGTCTTCATATTGATGTAGTAAATAATACAATATTTTCAGTTCGAAAGATTTGTTTTCTTATCTGGACACTTGAGAATCCTATTGATTCAAGTGGCTTATATAAAATCCGTGTTAAACATACCAGGGGGAAGCTGGAAAATACATGCTCAGAAAACTCTCAAAACTTTGACTAAGTCACTGCATATATCAAGGCTGCAGAAGGGAGAGGGAAAGAGACTTTGGCAACATAAACCACCAGGATACCCAGCAAAAATGGCATTTAAAATAGGGATGTTTACCTAAGAGGCTCCCTTTGGATACACAAAGACAAAAGGAAATGGGGAAAGCGGAGACTTTATCTAATACAGTGTACTTCATTCTTTTGGGTTCTATTCTGCTGCCCCTTGTTCTATGAATTATATCTTGCTCCCATTGACTCCATTGGGAGCATTCTGAGACCTATGTTTGTAAGGCCCACCAATGCCATTGGGGTTGCTGCGCAGGCAGACAGAATAGCCTCAAGGTATGGTGGTTTGATAGTCTACAGCAGGAGTGGCCAAACTTACTGGCCCACTGAAACTCTTCCCCGCTGGGTAGAATCATCTAGAACCACTGCCCTGCCACAGAGCAGAAACTCCAAGCTCCCCACCCCAGTCTGTTAGGTGGAGAATGGGTGGGGTGGGGTATAGGGGCTCTGAGAGTCACACTTTAATTATAAAGGAACCACCTGTGTCTCACGAGCCATGGCTTGGCCACCCCTGATCTACAGTTTAAAGCTAAATTCCTCCCTCAGTAGAAGAAGAGTAATGGTGAACTTCAGAACGTTCTGAGTTGGGTGAGCTGAAAGAAACGCAGCTACTTGTTTGAATTGCTAGACTGCTTATGCACAAGATAGATCAAGAGCATACATATAAACCACTGCTTACATTTGAATATGGATGGCTACACATCAGCCCCTGCCCCCAAAGTCAGCCTATGAAGTAGGCACAATGCTGTTACATGGCCTCATAGTCTCCTGCCTGGTAGGTTAGCACAAACAGGCAGAGTCCCTGGAATAATGATAATAAAGAACCATTGGTCAAATGTTCAGAATCACCTTGGTGTCTTCGGAGCCTAATTCCATGGACACTCAAAATCCTTTAGGCACTTTTGAAAATTTTAATCTCGTGACTATTTATTACTGGAAGAGGGTGCCAAGGCAGCTCCCTTCCTGCTGCTGCTATTACCAGTGTCTTTTTCTTTCAAACACAGAACAGAGAGACGTGAATATAAGCTTCTCAGAGTTACTTCTTACTTACTTCCCACCTCAGAAGAGCCACACACCTTTAGGGACTGTATGGGTGTCACAAGAAACACCCACCAACCTAGTACAATAATTCTGTTATGATACCTGTAAGAGAGCTGGGGGAATGTACCATGCTCTCTTCCAGCTCAGTGCTAGTCCATTTTGGCTGATACAGGAGGCAGGACCATGATCCCACCCTGCCCCTTCATGGGCAACTGGAACAACTGTCAGGGCTTCTGTTTTTGCACAAGAGGAGCTCCAGACTGGAAGTTTGTATAGCCCTGGGTGATAAAATGGAGATTGAACTAGGGACCTTTAGGTCAGAGTTGACATCCTTCTCTGTAGTTCAGGAATGATGTTCAGCCTCCTCACTCTGTGCTGGAACCAAAGTCCGTTGAGCCCGATTGGGTCAGATTAATCACAGTGGTCTCTTCTGTCTTTGGACTCTGAATCTAGAGCTTCCACTTTAGTCAGCTGGATTCTTTCTACTGACTTTAACTGGCCCTCAGAGAGCAAATGATGAATTACTACAATAAAGCCAGAGGATGACTTCATTCACAATCCAGGATCACAGGTTGGCATCCTTCCTTCAGTAATAGTAGGATGATCTCAATGGTACATAGAAAGATTCATATCAAAAGCTATGCTGGACTCCAACGTCACACCAAGCCTTTACTGTTAGCAGGAGTCAGGGACGACAGCATTATGAGCAAACTATCCAGAAGGGTGTATTACTCAGCAGGTGCCTGGAGCCTACCAGCAGCACCTCTTATTAGGGTTTCTTTTTATAATGCTTCAAGGCCTCCAAGACTGCACATCAGAGAACTGAACCCCTGCACCTCCTTTTCCCTTTTATAATTCCCAATAACTTAAGCTGTATGGCTTCTGTGACTTAGGGGAGTTTCATTAAAAAATCATTTTTCCACCCCTTTTCTTTGTATAACGATGTGTTTAGAGATGGTGATTGAGCTGTAACAACACACATTAGCCAGTTTATTACATATATATGTCTGAATTTGCATATACATATGTATATGTATTTTGGTGTCTTATGGTCTTTATATGTTTTTAAACTATTCAGGTCAGCTATTAAACACATTTCAAATGGAAAATAAATGTCATAATTAAAACATTGTGTGCAAAGACTTTATTTTTTAAACTAAAAGTATAACTTTGGTTTTTTTGCTGAGCACACTTTTCCCGTTATCTGTATCAACAAACAACCAGCGTCACTAATAAATAATTCAGCAGCAAGAGACTTTGGGCTTGTGTGTGTAAAGAATTATTACCTACATTAGATGATAACCTTGCTCCCCAGGAGAGTCTTAGGAATGTAGTTTTGACTAAGTGATGTTGCTAAATTCCCAAGCAGATCCTTAATATTTTCCCTCTAAATTTTCAGGGTTGCTTTGCTGCAAGAAATTATCCATGGCATGGGATAAACTAATGGTTTAAATGATTTGGCATTCTTCAGAATTTATGCTCAGAGCATTAATCCTTTTGAACCCATTTTGTAGCCATATGGAGATCATAAATCATTCTACAAGAGTCTTGCTGTAAATCAATGTTAATTGGGCTGTTATTTTGAAATGTTACCATGATTCATTCTTTGGTTCAATCAAAGAAACATTTTGGGTGGCTGGCAGGTTAAAAAGGGAATAAAAAGATGCACTATCCAAAAACAAAAAAGTTGTCCATGTCTAAACTGCACCATTTAATTGGAATATGGGCAGGAACATTTAACATAAATGCTTAATAACGGAAGAGCTTTTTTTTTTTTTTTTTTAAATTAAGCCATTATCCTTCAGAGCTTTCCTGATGTGGAAGGTTCAAGAAACACAAGATATAGGAATAATTTAGTGATTTAGAAAAGCTCTTGTTTTTAATAACCATCTCCATTTCCTGGGCTGAATGGATTTAGAGGATAAAGGTGAAGTTCACTTGTTTATCTACTGAAATATGGTCAGACCAATTCTCAGCATGACTTTTCTCTAAAAATAATTATCACTCAAGTTTGGTTTTTTGGTTTTGTTTTAGTCTGGTTTGTTGGTTTTTTGTTTTTGTTTTTTTTTTGGGAGGGAGGGCAAATGCAGGGGCATGTGCAAAAACCTGCATTTGTGAAAGCAAACCAGAAGTTGCATGTGCAAATTGATGATTGCACATAAATCTGCATGGCTAGAGCTACAGTTAACATGTAATATAATTCTAGCATTATCTTATATTACAGTAATACATTGAGACCAATACCAAGTTCAGGGCCCCATTGTGCCAGGCAACGTAGCAACCATAGTGAGAGACTGTCCTTACCCCAAAGAGCTTACAGTTTAAATAATAATTCTTCCTTTTCCCCCATCCTTTATTTTTCCCTCTTTTACTGATGGGAAACTGAGGTGAAGCAGAAATAAGTAATTTGACCAAGGTCATACAAGAAGTTTGTAAAAAAAAAAAAAATCAAGGAGTTGAACTCAAATTTCCTGAGTCCTAGTCTCATGTTTTATGAAAAGACCTTCCTTCATCTGTAAACTATCCTTTTTCAGATAAGTGGTGTCTGCAAGGAAACACTTTATGCATTCTAATAGCTTTAGCCCTAAATGTTTTGGGAACATGCAGTTATAAAATTTAAATAACAAATGCATTTGAGGAATGTATCTATCTCTTTGCCAACATTCCACATTAGAGGATAGGCTGTAATGGAAGCATTTAAAATTTTCTACCCGTTTGACAGAAATTACATTCTCTATTTGAAGTACAAGGAATATCTCTGCAGAGTAGAATTTATTCAAAACAGAATAAACTTTTTGTATTTATTTTTTTACTTTAATAAATCATCGGTACAAAATTTCAGGGACTCACCTCTGCATACTCAGGTAGGAGCTGGGCAGAATCTAACCTTACCCAAACGCATTCATCATTTCTAAGTGCCCAGGGCAAGCATTTTGTATGAAGTATTTCTATTTTGACTGGAGTTGAATGAATAATTCACAGCAAATAAGTTACTCAATGAATGAAGTCTCTTATTCTGAGGTGGAATGTCTATAAGCAGGTCAGTTTTCCTCAGATCCGTTGTTTATTCAAATTTACTTGGTGACACTTTTTCTAAGTTGAATTTTTAATTTTTTTTAAATTACTTTGATTGTGGAAAGCTTGCAAGGATTCAGCATTTGATATGTGAAATTTGTGCTGTGTTGGTTAGTTACAATGGGTCACGGAATTCACATGGTGTTTCTATCTGACATTTAAATTATCATAATTCTTATAACCAGGAGTGCTGAAAGAAGGCACAGGGACATTAATTCACTCAGGGAGAGGTAGCAGTAAAATAGGATTAGGAAATTTTAGAACATTTTAATGTTTTTTTTTTCCATTGGGCATGCAGACCTTGCCCAAGGCATCATTTCTACAAAAAACTAGGTCAATGTAGGATTTATTGGATGGGCAGAGAGTTTAAATATAAACTTTCTCTTGTCACATTCATACGACGTTATTGTGAAAATTTTTGCTGTCTGATTTGCAAAGGTTGTAGTCAGAGCCTTATCTGGTTCATTGAATTGCCTCTGTGGCAGGGCACCAGTGAGGGGTTTGTTGTTTTAGCACACGCACCCTCTGCAAACACTCCAGCATAGAAGCCTGGCATTCATTTCCCATGATACATCAAATGAGTAGAATTCTATTGCGATGATGGTCTTGAAATGGAATGCAAAGGGTCACGAGGAGAAGAAGTTAATTTTATTCTTAAATTCAAACTAATACCCAATAAAGCAATGTTTGTGGCCTAGTTTTGTATGACAACATCTCAAAATCTGTTATGCTTCTGAATTTTACCAATGTACTTGTAAATCTTGTTAATGGAGGTTATTGGGTACACCAAAAATTGTAACGATAGCTTTGGTAGTTATGGAAATACAAAATAATGTGTGGCTGACATTTAACACTTTAAAAATATCTGAACTTTAAATACACTTGTCTAAATTATCACTAGATGCATAAACTACAGAAGAAGAGAGTGAATAAGCTCATAAAAATATCAAGGAAAATTTCATAGCAGTGGTCTATTAGACTGTACATTCATCTGATATTCAAACTGGGCAAAAAGCCTTATCACTTGAGACACTGGACGAAACACTCTAGGGTTCTCATTATTATTTAATATCTCCATTATAATCATATCCGCAACCCCAATCAGGATTCAGGCCCATGTGCTAGGCACTGTATATATACTACAGGATGCTGTGTCCCTACTCCAAAGAATTCATAATTAATTAAACACAAGATGTAGCAAGTGATTGCAGCAAACGAGAGGGAAAGGGGAAGGGAAGATGATGGTGGAAGCAGTAAGATCACATGGTTGCAGCGGCTAAAAGTGCATAAATGGGGGATCCTCAAGCATTTGTATGCATATTTAGGTGATCACTTTTTCTAAAAAATATGTACTGCTCACAACACTGTGTCCTGCCTCTACTATTTCTCCCTGCTCCCTGAAGTAAATCTGGCCCCATTGCCTGTTAAAGCTGACAGAGCTGTTTTTAAATGGATTCTGTCTATCGAGTTGGAATGCTCTCATTTTCCACACTATTTTTCACCAACATTTCTTACCGAAATATTTTCCAAAATTTTTAATTTACAGAAAACCTAGTTTTCAGTAAGAAATTGCACTTTTTCAGTAAAAAAAAATCATTTAAATAAAATTGTTTAAAATAGTCAGTAATAGTGATTTAAAATTTTGTGATGAATAAAAAAAATGCAGAGGTTGACAATTTTTCAAGAGAAGTTTTGGGTTATTTAAAGCCACCTTTTGACCAAGCTTTGTGTCAAAAATGTTGACCAGCTCTATTGTCTCTTATATTTACATATTCATTTCTTGTTTGTTTTTTCCTCTCTCATTGGCTGTCCCTAACTATTTATTCCTTTTGAAATATATAGACAGAAACTATCCCTTCAAACTCCTTGCAAAATAGGCTCTGTCCCTTTTTCATAAGCCCTTTCCACGGGAATGAGTAACCTCCATTTGGACAGCAGCCCACTGAGACATTGCATATGTCTTTGCTGTTGTGCAGAGGTTGGCTTCTGCAGATGTCATGTGAAAGGGGACAGAGTGTACTGGGAAGCATAAGCACTGAAGACATCATAGACTATGAAGATGCTTCTGGGGTCATCCCATTACCTCCATCGCTGCTGCTTTTCCCTTCATACCTAACAGTCACTCATCCAACCCCACAAAAGTCTCATGAAGTGACAAACTGCTGATAACACTGAGTTACTCAGGTGGTGATGGACGAGGAGGGAGGACTCACTTGGGAGTGGGAGCAGGGGTGAGTTTCAGGGGAGGTGCTGCGGTGTCATCTTCTGGGGATGATCTTGTAGGGAATAATTGGATACTGGCAAGAGAATGGATTCAGTGACCTACTGTCCTGGGTCTCTTCCATATCTAAGTTCTGTGATTCTAGGTGTTAGCTCTAGAGTGCTCCGGATTTTTGTTCTGTGAAGTGGAAAGCAGCACCCAAGCACACAGCTATTGCGCACCACACTTTGCAGTAGTAAGGAGAAGGAAAATATTGGCTGAGGACAGCTGGGCAAATCCTTTCCTGTTGGGGAAAACTGCTATCAGAACTTCACTAGCCGCTCAGAACCTCAGTTTGAAAGACTCTTCAACAGTAAACTGACTGGAAATTAATATACTCACCTTAGAAAAATGAAGGGCTGTGTCGACCCCTTCTAGAAATCTAGGTTTTGTCAAAATTATTTTAAAAATAAAAGCTAAAGCTAAAAAGTCAATGATGTCCCTTTTGTACATGCACGTGTCACTCGGACTAGATCTGCAGTAATCAAAAAAGGAGGTCAAGTAACAGAAATTGGTTGAACGAGCAGTAACCCCAGGAACCCAAATGTGACGCTTGTCCATGTTAAACTGCCATTAAAGTTTGTGAGAGGTCTAAGTTCGACCAGCTACAGAGCTCCCTCTAGTTAAAAAGATATACACACTATTTCCTTAATAATAATGGCCAATAAGTGAATCACACTTTATTAAACAAAAAAAGATGTGCAGTGTGGTTATTTCGGACACTGATAGTGGTGTTATTACTGTTGTTATAGTAAATAAAAGTAGACCAATCAATACTCCGAAATGAAATTATGCTTTATAAACATATGGGGCTTTATTCTTATGTACACAAAAGCCAATTTACACTGCTCCAACAGTGAAACAACACTGTAAACTCAGTATAAATTAATACCTTAATCTCTGGCTCAAAAATAAGGCTGATGGTCACTTCTCAGTAATGGCCAAGTAAGAGAGTATTGTTGCTCTAGTAATGTCTGTCTCAGTGAGGTTCACTTTACCTTAGGGTATGCTGATCTATTGAGCCAAAATGTAACAGAATGGAGAAAGCAATTAACCTCAATAATTCTTCCCACTGAGCTTTCCATTGGCTTCCTTTGTCTGTAGTACAAGAAAGGACGTTCTCCTCTGCTGTCCTCAAGGACACCGCCTGCCCAAAGCAGGAATTGCTTATAATGGCTATGATCACAAGTCACTGGCCTTATTTAAAACTTTTTTAAAAGGCCAAATGCATGCTTGCATTTAAGGATGTAAATTTAAGAATTTAGAGGATCTGAGTCTGTTGCAGCACCAGCTAGAAAGCTTTGACTCTTTCGCTCATTTAGCTAGGGGTGGAAATTGCTGAGCTAATTGCTGGCACTTCCTGGTGACAGGTGTCTGGTGACATTGTTCAATGGGAGGTCTGTTTCCCTGATAAAAGTTGCAGTGGAAGCAGGATTAGGAGAAGTTATCCCCTAAAGAAGATGGAGAACGGTGATGGGGCTTCCAGTAACCGGTCAAGGGACCATAGGCATTAGTTTACTACAAAAGCGACGCTGTTTAATTTTAATTGACTTGTTAAACATAGACCCACTCATTTATTTATCTTTTCTTTTCTTCTTTGCTTAACACCATTGAGACGCTTTATGCTCTGTCTTTAAATCATGCTGTTTATTGCTGCTGTTGTATTTATTTTTTTAATGATGCGACCCGCTGTGAAGAAGTATAATGGAAATCAGTCAACGCATGTTAATTGTAAGTCTCTCCACATGACCCATACTCTTGACGCACACAGGTAAACAAAATGAATGGCAGCTTTCTAGAATAGCACTCCCACTCTTACCTTCACACAGTGTGTTGCTTTTTATAATTAAACAAAGTGTTAAAACTGTCTCACTTGAGTAAAATAACATTTGGTAACAACTCATGAGGACAATCTTCATTTTCAAACAAATTGAGACAAATTGATGGTGAATAAACTAGAAAACTGAACATGGCAACAGGTTGAATATTAGTAAGAAAACATCAATCGGCTGTTTTGACAATCTACCTTTTGTGAACCAGGCTGTTTAGCAGCAACTTTCCAAGCAAAGTGCTAAAAGTGGTTTTATGCTTAACATTACTGTATGCATCGGAATAGGCCTACACTTGCTAATGTAAACGTGGTGAATAAGGCTTTAAGAGCTGGGATGAGTGTATGCAGCTACTGCACCTGAAAGTCCATGAACAGCCTGGGGATTAAATTTAAAAAAAAAATAAAACATCCGTTTCAATGAGTCCACCCATGTAGGACTGCATACATGAGTAATGGATGCAGGCTTAGGACTGGGGCTAGCAAGAGTTGATGACATATCTGAAAATTAAACATAAAGTGAGTGGATCAAATAATGTTTTCTCAGGACAATTTTCACAAAACCTCATCCCTTTTGACAAAAAAAAAAAGTCATGTTGATTAAATTTGTCATTACAATTTTAGAACTGACTCTATAACTGACTGATAAATAAGATGAATGGTTGGGATGAATTTTTAACAATTTGTTTTCCAATTTTTTTCATTCAAATTCAAAATTTTGACCCCCAACATGAAAATTTTCCAAATTTAGTTCAGGTCGACTACTCTCTCATCCTACAGCGGTATCACAAGGACAACAGTGGAGCCATTGTGACTGTTGGGACGATGCAGTTTGGGTGCTGGCTTCTAGCCTGTAGAATAGCCTCCTGAAAGCAGCCCAGTCCCAGCCACACCATTTCTGGAAGCTGACCCAAAACACATTTGTGCACAGAAGACTATTTGCAATCACTGGTAGGAGAAAATGAAGAAAAAAAAATGCATTATTTTGAGCAGCTGCATCCTACACTGGCAAGATCAGCTTCCTTTCGAGTGCATTTCTATTAGTTTTCATTTATTTGAATACGTTCAGTGCCTTGTTCTTTGGTGACTAGCACCCTGTCAATGCCAGTTTATACACTGACATCTATTTACTACAGGGATAGGAGCTAATTGACAACAAAAGCTCAGGGCTTGTCTAGACTTATGGTGCTGCAACAGAGCAGCTGGACTGGTGCAGCAGGGCAGCTGGCGTGTGTAGTGAAGGTTCTACTGATGTGGATGGGAGAGCTTCTCTCATCAGCATGGATACTCCACCTCCCTGAGAGGTGGTAGTTATGTCCCAGGAAGAAGCCCTCCCATCAACACAGTAATGTCTACACCAGGGGTTGCATCAATATAACAGCGTCGCCCAAGAGTGTGGATTTTCCACACCCCTGAGTGATGCAGTTATACCAGCGTAAGGTGGTAGCATAGACCAAGTCTCACTTCTTTCCATCTGTCTCCTTGTGTGCGGCTGGTGATAGATTCAGATACACCGTACAGGTTCCGTTTGAATGTTCTTGATATCTGGAAAGCACCTACCACATCATGGGTGCTAGCATAAACAAATAAAGGAGTGTGATATTTAGGTTATGAACCACCAGTAGCTAATCTCCTCAGGCTGTGTGTTGTTTGAACACTTTCTGCAGCAGGAAAACGAGATGAAAATGGGAGCCCTGATCTAGAGGGAGATAACACTCTTTTATCAGCTAAAACAAACCACCTCAGAATGCAACCTGCTGGAATCGCAGGCATCATTTTCAGTCCATTATTAACATTAATAGGATATACACATGCACATCGAGGTGTATAGAAGCAAGGAGAGTCAGAAGATATTTGTTGCAGAAATTACGGTAAAGTCTCTCAACAGATCTTAATTTGTCTTTGTTCAATTTATTCATTAAATAAGCTATTTGTCTCCTAATCATTGTAGCTCACAGCTGCTTCCCCCCCGCCCCAGCATTAATCAGCGATGCATATTAAAAATTTGATTTGAATTAAAGAAAAATGTACTGTCCTATCATTAAATGTTAAAATTTAGAAAATGAATTCATTGGGTGTGCTGTTTACAGAGCCACTGTAATTGTGATTACCAGTGACTGAGGAAACAACCTTTTTCTCAGTGCATGCCGTGTAATTATAGAATGTCTCATTAATTTTTAAGATCCTGGACAGCAGTACTCGAAGCTCTTGTCTTTCGATTATTTGCATGTGTGGCACATGCCTGGGAAATCACAAAACAATAAGGTAGTTTATTATTCCTCCCTTAGTCTTTCCTCTAGTTGAGAAACATTTCCTCCAATGTCAATGCAAAATGAAGCAAGCTTTAAGCTTCATTTCTACCATTTATTGGAGGAGTGCCATGTATAATCCTAGCAATTTGGGTCTGATATTGTCATTATTTCCTGGAGAGAAAAGCCATCTGTAAATAGACTGTGGTACTGATACACATCATTGCCCTTCTGGATACTATTTCCCCCACAAAAGGAACCTCTGAGGGCAGTCTGAGAAGTAGCATGTCTAGGATTTAAAGCAGAGATCTGATAGTTCCTGAGAATTCCTAGTTAGAACTTTGTGAAACACAATTTTTCTTCTGCAGAAATTTGCATGAAATCTTTCAATATTTTATTTCCCCTAATTCTGCACGCACACAGAAACTCAAAACCAAATTGCACTTGAGTCACAACTTCGATATAATATTAGTAGCAGTGAGAGCACTCCTAAAAGGGAAGCCCTTTTGGGCAAGTTGCTCCAGGGTGAAGCAATTCAGTAACAGCCTCTGTCCTCACCCAGCTGATATGGACCAGGTAATAGAGGAGAGGAGAGTCTCCTTATTCCCTCCCCCATCCTTCTTGGCATGAAAATCAAGGGCTGAATTATGTACCTTACCCCAAACTATAGCCCATTTGCTCTAGTGCCATCAATACTATTGCTGGACAGTTGTGCACAATACAGATTTATGTTTTACTGTGACCAAATGCACCCCACTATTCACACCCTACACACTATTGTAATAATCTTTGTACAAAGTTTGCCTTCTGAGGAATAATTTGAAAACTAATAGCAGGCTGGTCAATAATATCATGGTAAAATGCATGTAGCAACATTATATGTGAAGGTATGAATTCCCTCTAAATGATGTTCATAGCACATGTTCAAATCCACATAGTCCAACTAGGCAGGACTGGTCAATCAGGTCTTAAACAAAAGAATGTGTGTTTACCTCAGTTTATGTAAAGTTGTAAACAGGGTCCTCAGATAGTGAGGGCGGAAAGACAGGAGACAAGGAAAATCTGCATTTTAGCAAACAGAGGCAGGAAGAAACCGCATGCAAGATCATTCACTACCAGACCTCATGTTTCCATACTGACAGCTGGAAGGAACTTTATCTCAGGGTAACCCTCAGGAAAATGCATTTTAAAGGGTAACTGAACTATAAAAATGAGGGGCAAAAACACCCCAAGTGGTCTCTCCCTATTCTTCTTTCTCTCATTCCCCTAAGACAAAAGAAACAGCCTTTGGGCTTTGGGAGCAGATCCTGACCTGAAACATGGTCAGCAATGTTACTGGGAACCTGTGCTAAGAATTTCACCTTGACCCAAATCTAACGTGTTAAGTTTAGAACAAGTTTTATCTTTTTTTCTTATGACCATTTCTGACTTCAATGACTTAATGAATGACTTGTATTCACTTAAAATCTCTCTCTTTGTAGGTAAATAAACTTGTTTTATTCTTTAATCAAAAGTAACCCAGTGTTGTGAACTGTGTATGTGAACTCCATTTGGGGTAACAAACTGTTTTGTATTGATCCCCTTAAAGGGGCAATGGATCTAATATATCTGCACTGTCTAGGAGAAGGCCGAACAATGCAAAGCACGTGCTTCTTAGGGGAAAAACCAGAACTGAGAGTGTGTTGGGGGTCACCCTACAAGTGGTAACCAAGGCTGCTGGAAGCCAGTGTGTCTCTAGTGTTTACGAGCAGGCTACTGGGGTGAGAGTTGCTGGGGCAGGGCTGTGGCTATACAGAGACCCTCAGGGCGTGAACTGCATGCTGCCTGTAAGAACCCCAGGTGGAGAGCAGCAAAATATTGTGAGGAACATAATACTGCCAGGTTTCAGGGCAGGGCTGACACAGCCCCTCATTGGTCTGGATTGCATCCCAGAGTGCCGTAGTTTGATTTCTGAAGGATGAAATGAGAGCTGGTTTCTAGAGGCCTGTATTGCAGGTATAATGTAGTAATGAATGAGTGAATCAAGGTTATTAGATAGTGATATTATGTAATTAAAATCCTCCTTTACAAATACCATGTATGTAAAACAGAAGGACAAAAGTTAATTGATTGAACTGTTTGTAACATAAAATGTATTTATTGGCTTTTTGGAGTTGCAGCACTTATAGTGGGTTTATTATACATGCAAATTGGGTGTGTAGGCAGTTTGTTTCCTGGCATCTATCATACTGTTAATTGGTTGGTAATCTTTTACATTAGTCCCATGCTAAGTAATTACCTCACCAATTTCCTGTTCCTTCCTTCCTTCGGCACTTTTGGCTACTCCTTTCCCAAATAACTGACTGTAGTTATTTTAAAATTATAAGGAAATATATTAGCATGCATTTAAATATATTGTGACATATCTCAGTGAGAAAATGAAAACATTCTGGATATGTGAGAGGACAGAGTCCATATTCTTTTGCTGTCTTCAGAAACTATTCATTTTACCGCAGACAAAACCATTTATTTGTTTCCCCCGGCTATATAGCTATATGCATAAATGCATAGGATGTCTCAGGGGGCTAATTGGATCTGATCTAAAACTTGCTGAAGTCAATGCAAAGATCCCAATAGGGCTAGCAACTTCCCCTCTTACATTTGATATATATTTTTTTATAGTTGCCTTTACTTCCCCTCTAAACCAGTTCAGTTCTTTAATCAGCACGGCCTTTTTTCCTCAGTTGTGGGATTGCGGCTTTTTGGGAATCCAAGAAGGTGTTCTTAAATGATGCCTAATTATCATTCACATTTTTCTAATTAAATTCTTCCTCCCAGCTGATTTGGCTCATAATTGTTTAACAGCTTTGTGAAACTGGCCTTATTAAAGCACCAGGTATTATATATTTTTGCACATGAGAAATGTGATCAAGTAATGATCACTTGTACCCAAGCTGCCATTGATTTTTTAGTTCTGTGATTATCTGTTAGGACAAGGTCTAATAAAGAATTCCCCCATGTTGGCTGCAACATATGAATTATGCATAAATTTAGATGTTCTCCAGCTATGAAACATATGGCCACAAGGTACTTAATACACCTCATTTAAAGCATATGAACACTCCCCTTGAAATCAATGAGACTACTCATGTGCTTCATATAATCTCTTAATCACTATTTCCCGAGACTAAATATAATCTCAGATTTTTTCACTCTCTCATCAGATATAAATTCTATTATTATATTAAATTCTATTATATGATTCTATTAATAAATTATATGTAATTTATTGCCCAAACCTGTTCTCACTCTAATTTAACTATAAACTTTTCAAATATTAGGTGCACAGCTCTTCTCTCTTGGGAAGAGCTTCCCTTCTGTGAATGAGATATCAAAACACTCTGGAAACCAGTGGTCATTTGGATCTGAAAGGATGCGTATGCAGCCCTTAACACCTGAAAGTGAGCCTATGACATAAATAAAAGGTACTTGGGCCTACAGAGTATCCTTCAGTTCTATTTGTCTGCTGAAGCTAGTGCTGTTAAGGCAATACCCTGGCATGCCTTCAGATGGAGAATCCTTCACTAATTTATATACGTTAAAGTTATTTGACAGAAACAAGCCCCAGCTACAAAAATTCAGCTTCTGATCTTGCACATCTCAAATTCCAGGGCTGTATGGATCTGAAAATTTATTAACTGTGTTATTGTAGCACGCAGGAGTCTAAGGCACAGAAAAGGACTTGATTGTGCCAAGTGGGGTACAAACACAGAATGAAAAGATGGTCCCTATCATTATAATAAAATGAACTGAAGTGGGGCTCTCCTGGCACCTCAAAGTTATGGATGGTTGGGTGCCTGGTGTTAGTTTGGGGTCATCTGTAAACTCAACTCAAAACAAGGGTGAAAAAGACTGAACCAAACATCAAGTTGTTTCAGATGTAAATTTCTGTTTTGCCAATAAAGCCAGCTTTTCTTGACATGAAAAAAAAAATAGATTGCAGTTAAGGAACAGGTGGGCTTTCTCTCTGTGTGTGTCTTTCCAACATACGTGCCTGTACACAGATGCAGTGTTTGCCATCTTAATATCCCATAACATTCAGTTTGTACAGATTGCTCTACCCTTTACCCAGTGTTCCACTTTATTTCCTGCCTAAAATAAAGACAGAAAGTAATTACCATATTTCATGAAAATAGCAGCATAATTCTTTTAACAAGCAAACTTGGAGTCCTTTAATTTTCTTTTTTTAAGATTGAGAGGCTGCCTCCAAGCCCAGTCTTTAGTTTATCAATCAGTTTCACATAGAAATGCGAGCATCACAAGTGGCCCCTCTTTGGATGTTAACAACATAGTACTTCAGTCACTCAGGCACCAGTGACATGTTTGAATCCCTGAATGTGTGATTACAGCTTTCTGCAAGAGGAAATCAATGTTCCATTTCCAGCAGAGGAGTGGGTACTCTTTATATTTAAAAGCAGCCATGATGACTCACTTACAGTAGACAAGTAAAACTTTGGTCTAAGTTCCAGCACCTTTGTGACCTAGGATTCTATAGTATGTGAAAATATAAGATACCCAAGTCTGAAGGGATTTAAAAAAAAATTCTCAAGATATATGTGAAAAAGAAAAGTGGCTTTCATTACAGGCAAGATTCTGATAGGCTTATAGGCAGGTTGCTGAGGGGTGGGGGCAAAGCCGGGAGAGAATATATAAGGTCAACCCCTGGGCCTCTCTCTTGCAAAGCCAGCACAAGGGCCCAGCACAACTCCAGTCCCAGCGCTCTTCCCTCTGTGCATCCCTGGGGAAATCAGGTGTCCCAAGAGAGCAGACAAGGGTGAGAAAGAAGTGGGTCATACACTCTTTGGAGATCAGTGGTATCCTATACTGCTTTTCATCATTTACTGGTAGCTACAAAACCATGCCTCTCTAATGCAGAATTTGCAAGATACCACTCTAAATCACGCCACTTGCTCTACGTAGTTACCCTTTAAGTCCGTTCCAAAAGTTCACTGCCTGGGAGTGGAGCTCACAGTTGAGCATTTAAAACTTGAATAGTGGTCTTCAGATTGGCTTCTTATAGACTCATATAAATGCAGGGTTGAAAGGGACCTCAAGAGGTCCTCTAGGCCAGCCCCCTGTGCTGAGGCAGCATCACAAACTTGGACTATCCCCGACAGGTGTTGATCTAACCTGTTCTTAAAAACGTCCATTGATGTGGGTTCCACAGCCTCCATTGGAAGCCTGTTCTGGTACTTAATTATCCCTACAGTTAGAAAGCTTTTCCTAATAACTAACCTAAATCTACCTTGCTGTAATTAAGCCTATTACTACTTGTCCTACCTTCAGTGGACATGGAGAACAATTGATCATCATCCTTTTTATAACATCCTTAACATATTTGAAGACTTATCAGATCTCGCTTGAGTCTTCTTTTCTCAAGACTAAACATGCTCAGGTTTTTTTTTTAAACCTTTCCTCATAAGGTCAGGTTTTTCTAAATCTTTTGTCATTTTTGCTGCTCTCCTATGGATTCTCTTTCAAATTTGTCCACATTTTTCCTAAAGCAAGGTGACCAAAACTGGACATAGGACTCCAGCTGAAGCCTCACCAGGACCAAGTAGTGCAGGATAATTACCTCCCATATCTTACACACGACACTCCTGTTAATACATGCTAGAGTGATATTAGCCTTTTTCACAGCTGCATCACATTGTTGGCTCGTATTCAATTTGTGATTCACTATAACTCCCAGATCTTTTTAAGCAGTACTAACCAGTTACAGTGATCCCTCACTTATCGCGGGTATTAAGTTCCTAGACCCCCCTGCTCTCCTCAGTAAAATTGACGCTGCCTTGTCAATTTAGGCGGCGGAGGAGAAGACTCAGCATCGCAGGGCACACTCTCCGCAGTTATATCATCACTGCGTATACAGTACCGCAAAATCCCGCAATATAGAGAAAAATCCGCGATAAATAATTAAATATATTTTTAAAAATCCCGCAATACAGTGAGGCCGCGTTAAGTGAACCGTGATATAGAGAGGGACTACTGTACTTTCCAGCATGTAGCTGAGAATTTGATTTTCCTTCCTAAGCATAGTACTTTGCACTTGTGTTTATTGAATTTAATCTTGTTGATTTTAGACCACTTCTCCAATTTGTCAAGGTCATTTTGAATTCTAATCCTGCCTCCAGAATGCTTGCAGCCCCTCCTAGCTTCACAAATCTTACAAGCACACTCTCTACTCCAAGTCTAAGGATTGATCCCTGTGGGAACCCAGCACATACGTCCTCCCAGATTGACAATGAACAATTGAGAACTATACTGTGGTTACTGTCTTTCAACCAGTTTTGCACCCACCTCATAGTAGTTTAATCTAGACCACATTTCCCTAGTTTGTTTATGAGAATATCATGCAGGACTGTGTCAAAAGCATTACTAAAATCTATATGTCTATCATACCTACTTCTACTGCTATGTTCTTTTTCTGCTCCAAGTGCACTTTCAGATGTTGCCAATAATATTTAAAGCTCTGACTGGCCAGGAACACAGTTGTCTAACAGACTTCCTCACCTTACTGTATAACCTCCAACAGCAGACAAGATCACCTGGGAAGCTCCTGTGATCAATTCCTGGCATTAAACACACTGTGAATTTTTATCTACAGCATTTAAACGATCCATTCCAAAGGCCAAATTCTACTCATTTACATCAGTGTAAATTCAGAGCAACTCCACTGAGAAAATGGTGTCATTGTTGGCCTACACCCCTGCTAGAGAGAGGAGAATTTGGGCTTAAGTGTTCAAGTACTGAACTTTCTGCCCTTGAATTGCAGCAGTCTGAGATTTATATATATATATATATAAAATCAGTGTGCCACATTTCTTACTTGTCATTAATAAGGATTTGTCATGGGAAGAAAACATCTGAACTCATTCCATTTAGACTCCACATTTAGCTCAATAGACAATGCCCTCTACCATGTGGGGAGGGGGGGAAAAGGAAGTCTGTACAAAATGAATATTTAGTAAAGTGACAGTAATAAGCTTCAAAGGATGTTTCTCCTTGGAGGAATTATGAAACCACTTGGGTAAAATTAAAAATGGATGCAACTCTATTGAAGTACATGGAGTTATACATACTAACTTCAGAGGTGAGTTTGGCCTATTGGGTTTTATTTATCTTTAACATCACTCCGATATGTACTTAGTCCAATGGAAAGCTATAACATTTGTTTTTTTAATTCTGTGCTGTCTAGATAATCTTGCTGTATTTCATCACTTGAAGAAGAAGAGCTCTGTGTAGCTCAAGAGCTTGTCTCTTTCACCAAGAGAAGTTGGTCGAATAAAAGATATTACCTCACCCACATTGTCTCTCTAGTGTCTTGGAAACAACATAACTACAACACTGCAATCCAAGTACTACATACTTTATCCAATTGAAACTATAAGGTGAAGTTTTTTTTCTTATTCAATAAGTGCAATTTAATGTATTCAGATTACGATAATTCCAACTGGAATTTGGCTAGAACCTTTTTTAAGAAGGATGTTCTGTTCATTCTTGAAAGCAGAGATTTAAAATCCAACCACCCTCTATATGTTTTTTCTACAGTTCTTTGTTTGTGAACTACTGGAGCTACACATGATAAAACAAAGGTTTCCTCTCCCATGCTTTGTTTCTGCCTAGTGATTTTTGCATTGAAACAGTAAATGCTGAATATGTAATATTGCAATATTTTCTATGATAAAAGGTAGACATCAAATGCCTGATATGGCGTGCGCACGCACACACACGCCCTTTTATTCACATTTCCATCCGTCTGTGCACCCTTCTTTAAGTGGTAGCATGGAGCTGGAAAAGCTCAAGTTCAGGATAGTAGATGGGTTTAGGATATCTTGATGGAAAGACAGGAAAACCTGGCATGGGTAACAGCAAATGTGTATGTGCATGTGTGCCTGCAAATATGGGGAAATGGACTAAAGGGCACTTCTATTGGTAAGTCAGGGATCTTCAGCTAAATAGTATCGCCAGAGTTAAGGATGCAAGAACAAATAACTGCAAGAGATCCAAACAGTTTTCAGCGGAGTTTCACTTTAAGGGCTTGAGCCTCCATTGTGTTATACTAGTATAAATTGCCTTCAAAACCAGTGTAACAGTGGAGAACGGAGCACTATGTTTTTCCTTCATTTAACCCAATATCCAAAGCTAAATGTAGAGTGTGTCATCTACCAGGAATAAAAAATCTCCATGAAATCCCTGAAACTAAAACTGATGAATGTTGCACCACTACTCCAAATCAGATATTTTTCCTCCTCTGAACCAATCCAAACATTTCAAGGGTTGACACATCCCAAAACCTGCTGTCTGGGCTCTTGAAGATTTTATGGGGACCCAGTTCACAGTTCTTAGCTCAGAAGAGAGATTGTTCTGTGATTGGATGGAGAATGATTTCAATTAACGTCAGTATTTGCTTTTCAAGCGCTAATTCACTGCACCCAAAGCGAAAAACCTGTAGTAATCACTACACTGAGAATTTGCTAATTACTCTCACACCACACAAGAGCAAGGGGATTTTGTGGATCTAGGTTGGAGCTATATTAGCTAGTACGGCATGGGAGAGCTCGCTGGAACATTTTCAGTTAAATGGTTTGAAGAGACGTAATGGTTTTGGTTACGTTTTCATCAGGGCAAAGAGACAGACTGATCCGCTCACACAGTATAATCTGGTAGTTCGGCCACTTGACCTGGGCCATGGAAGACCTAGGCTGAAGTCTCTACTCTGCCTTATTGAGTGATGTGGGATGAAAAATCTTGCTCTGAATCAGGCAGAATGACGTCTTGAACCTGGCTCCCCTACATACCAGGATATTCATACACCTTCCCAAGTCAAAAGGCTCAAGTCGATCTGAAAATGGACATTGACAATTCTATTTTCATAAAAATGTTTGAAAGGTTGTTTTCATTCCAATACAGAATGAGAAGACAGTTCAAACCCTCTGACACTGCTGCAAGAAAGGCATCGTTTTCCAGTCAGCTCTACAGCAAGTATACATTTTTCCTAGGATCAGAAAGTGTCTCTGTTTTCATCTCATCATTGAAAGGCATCTGTAGCTAATCATTTCAAATGAGAATTGGCATTTTTTCCTCTGTTAAGAGGCAGTTTTACTGACAAAGTATAATCAAGGAAACTAGGCTGATAAAGGAAGAAAACAGATCTTCACAGTAGGGATCTGAATTAAGGGGTAAAAGTGAAGATGTATTTTGTCCAGGAAGTAAGCAGCTTACTGTATAAATCTGAATTTCAGGCAGAGACAGATGAGTTACAATAAAGTCTTGCAGAAAATACAACTCAAGTAGGGGAGCTCATTTTCTTTCCATCTAGGTCTGCTTGCACATCCATGTGTCATCTGCAGCCTTTAACTCCAGTGTGCCTCTAATACCAGTGTATCCTTGCAATCAAAATAATCAAAAAGAAAAAGATCATGAGAAAGCACAAAGAAAGAGGACTAAAAGGGGCAGCACTGAAGGAAATAATATTTTTGGCAAACATTTCTCTAAAAGAAAACATTTCTCTAAAAGAGCCTAGTTGTGGCCGGAAAGAAGAAAAACAAAAAACACATGACAAAATGTACTAAAATAGTCAAGGCTTACAGACCCCACCCTCCTGTGCCCTCTGTCTCCTAGTAGATGCAGGGGACTGGCAAAAGAAAAGGGAAATGGTCAGCCCCAGGTCTCTGAAATATATATATCTCCCATAAAAATAAAATTAAACAGAACAAACCAGTGGTTTTCAGCCTTTTTTCATTTGTGGACCCCTAAAAAAATTTTCAAATGGAAGTGCGGACCCCTCTGGAAATCTGAGACAGTCTGCAGACTCCCCAGGAGTCTGTGGACCACAGGTTGAAAACTGCTGGAATAAGTGATGACTGGCCATTTTGATTTAATGAAAGGTGAGGGTCACCTGGACAGAGGGGAGGGGGCAAAGGGTGCAATTACACTTCAATCCACTTGCACGTGTTCCTACTGACTTCTCCAGGAGTTTTACCTGTGGTTTGAGGTAAGGTAGGCTCTATAAAAAGCTAACCCAAAGCCTGCGTACAGTAAAGAAATGAAATACCAAGTAATTTGTACAGCTCAGAGAAGTTCCATATGTTTAGGTCAGCCCTCTTCATAGAGCTGTGACTTCTTGACCAGCCTGAGCATTCATCACTGTTTTCCAGGTGGCACTTTTTCTCTCCACCTGTTTCCTCAATCCTTAATATCAAACCAGTGCTAATGTAATTAATTTCCTATCGCCGTTCCAAGCACCATCACACACTGTAAAGAGGATTGCCAATTGGCTAATGTGTACAGAAAAATATCATTCATCTAAGACAAAATATCTCTTTAAAAAGTCTTAATGGGAGAATGACAAGCACACAGGTTCACTGCAGTGTTCCCTCAGAAAATAGATGTGCAAAGTTGTGACAGTAACTGCCAAAGCACCAGATTAAGATACCCTTACCTGGAATAATTCTGTACTTCACAAGTAATCCCACTGAAACTATTCAGACTTCTAGTGGAGGAAGCTATTTTTCAAAGGAAGGGTTTCAGAATCTGGCCAATAATAATTTGGTGCATGTCCCATTCTGCAGTCACCATAGGCTAACATTTTCAATGCATTGCTTGGGACAATTCTTCTTAAAGTCTAGGATGACGTTAGCAAAAGGGTGAACTTCAAAAGTTTTGGCAACTTGATTAATTCAGATGAATACCTGCAATCATCCAACCTTTTATCTGGACTTCCTGAATTCTCCAATTTAGGATGGAAATTTTCCAAGAAAGGGAGATTTTTTACAACTTGCTATCTACTGGTGAAGAAGTCTCATGATAACTGTTGCCTGGGGTACTTGGACATTTCTCTTTCCAGTCTTAGCCAAACCTAACAAAGGAGGTAGAAGGCCATGGGAGCAAAAAGGAGAGAAAAATGTAGCTTTTTTAAGAGTTCAAACTTTTTCTTTTAAACCCAACAGATTTGACTTGGATTCTGGGCAACAGGTTCTTGTTTTATCCAAACCGATATTCCCTCTTAAAACCTATTATAAATCCCCATACATTATCCTATTTTTATATTAAACTATAATCTATACACCTCTAATATTGGAAGAGTTATGAAGATTAAGAAAAAAAGGATGTGACAATTGACTTCCAGGGACATTTCAAATACATTTACAAAGTTTAAGTTTGTAAAATTGAATGGGTAGCTTGCTGAGGAGTACAATATACATGTACTTAAAGAAACACTAACCATTTCCTTTATATTAAATACTGACAAAGGGCTAACCGAAAACTGTGTCAGTTTTGATTTAAGATCAATTATCAGGGAAATAATTTTAATTGTCTGTAACCCTTGTAACATACGACTGGACTTTATACAAAGAATACAGAACAATACAGATATAGGTATATATTTTTAGATTCTGGGTTCTGGTTCAGCTCAGAGTTCAAGTTGAGGGGCAGACTTCGTTGCAGATTATGCCTGTCTACGCTATTGGTCATAATCTACTATTCCTTTATTTTATTTTGCCTCTCTTTCGAATCTCTCTTGTCTTTCTAGGTACTGTTTTTAAATGTGACTCCTGTCTCAAGTATGTTTTCCCTCAGAAATTGTATGATATATTTTATTTTGACTCTTATTGTAGGGTATTATATACCAAAAATATTCTGGTTCGAGTATCTGTTGTCTAGGTGTTTTCTGTATTGGTGTGACCTGGCTCCCTAGACCCAATTCTTTCAGGGGTTAGAGAATGTACACTTCCAGGTCTGAATTTCAGCCTCATTTCTGGTTTTTTGGTTTATTGGAATCTTAGTGTAATTTTGGATGGCATGTTTTTTGCAGTGAGTGCTCTTGTAAATTCATAAGCTCTATATGCTGGTACATACTATGAGGCATCAGTTTCAGGGCTAAAGTAGTTGTACTCTGACTTGGACATCAGCTTGCAGAGGACTATTTAGAACTGGTACCTCTTTAAACAGGAACAGTATGAAAGGCTCGTAAGTCACACATCAGTATGTTATGTGTGACTTCAGTTTATGTGGCAAAAAGTGTACAGCGTGTGTCAGACAAGAAAGATATGAAATACATCCTGGGTTAACAAAGTCCCGAGCTGGTTGCTTACAATTAAATTTTTTTTTAAAGTTCCCAAATGGTGGTGTAGAATTCAAGGCCTGATGTGAAATTACTAAAACAACAACTGCACGCAGATAAAATAGAACTAGCTTGAAAATTCATTAACCATTTCAATAAAACAGAAATGCCAGCAGTGGAATAGAACGAACCAGAAGCACTGCAAGCATGTTTACCTGCAAAATTCAATACAGTTAACCTTTATTTGCATTTCCAAAAGCAGGAAAACACCTAGCCCCAACAAATAGATTTCTTATTTTATTTTTTCTATGACAACTGTTTGCCTTTCATGCCCACCAAAGGAAATGAGTGGCAAAAAAAACACCTCATGGTAAATTGATTCCCTCTCTTTTATCCCTTCCATATGGTGTGGTTTTATTCAAAGATATTAGTGGTTTTAGCAATATCACCTCTTAGATTTCAGTGCCATTTTTGTACAGAACATTAATCCAAGGCTGTGAGCATTCAAGGCTTTAGTAATTTATGCTTTTATATTTGCATTGGACTGCACAGTCTCTTTTTCCCTCACACTCAACAAAACTACTGTTTAGTATTTGCAGTTTGCATTAAATTATTGACAGATTTTTTTGAAAAAAGTATTCTTGACAGACTGTCATTTGCCGGCATTTTGACAATGACACATTGTCATTATTTCCAAGCACACTCTCTAAATGCGTTTTGTTAAATGTTTCACACTCCGCTAATTAAGAAAACCATCATGACCTTAATGAGACCTCTCTAGACCAGCACTGTTGGTTAGTTTTAAAAATTAGTGTAAAGCATAGTCATTTTGTAATGGAAAAATCACCCTCAATCAACCAAACCAGTCAACTTAACAGGCTTATACCTTATTTATAGAGGTCAAAGTTTTCCACAAGTAACAAGTGATTTTTGGTGCTTCATGTTTTAGGCTCCATACCTGAGGCATATTGGGCCTGTTTTTTCACTTGTGTTGGCCACCTGCAGCTCCCATTGACATCAGCTGGAGTTGTGGCATAGACTAGATAAACTGGTGTATTAGCCTGCATGCAGGCAAAAATAGTTTTTGAGCTTTCCCCATGTAACAGTGTTCGGGTGCAAGACAACTTCTGAAAAGTCTGCAGAAGAGAAATAGTCACTCAAACCTCCTAGGAGCATTTACCTGTGGAAGAGAAACTGGTAGTATGGAGCAGCCATTTTTAAGAGAAGAAAGGCCCGGCATTCAACCTGACTCTGTTTGAGAGTGTGGTCTCAGGAGAGCAAACTGGGAATGTTATCCTAAAATAGGCAAAACAAATTTTTTTGGAGGGGGGAGGGCTACGTGGGAGAGCGACCCTTCTTCCCAGACTCAGTCATACTGGCAAAGGAGGAATAGAATAGAGTGGCTGGAGTCCTTTATAAACATAATCTTCTCTTCGTTTGTAGGAAAGCAAGAGTGTAGAGCTAGCAGGCTGCTGGAGCCTGTTATTATATAGGAGTAGGATTGGTTTCAGGAGTAATACTCACTTTGATTTTGGGTGAGATTTACCAAGGTGCCTGACTTTAAATAGGAGTGGGGCACCTAGCTCGCTTCCGTGTTACGATAAAGAGCTTTCCCAGCAGGGGGTGCTATAGTACAATCGCATATAGGAACTTAAAGAACTTTTCTTTCAGGAAGTGCTTGATGAGACAGAACAATAGGTGGAGAAAGGTATAAAAGCCTGGATGTGGCATGGTCGTGGCGCTCTCACTTTCTATGCTTAACACTGAACATTAGTCACCTATGAAAATCCCACACATTTTTGATTCACTTTAATGGTGCACACAGATTTTAACTTGTTTGTGTGTTTAGCTTAATGATACCCATATATAGAATTTATTTTACCTAGATTATATATTAAACTTGCTACATCCTCTGGTAGATCAGATTCTAAAATATCACAGTGGGATGTACACAGCATCCTTTCTGTACTAGCAATAACTTGCAATTTTTGAAAGGAAAGTAAAGCATAACTTCTCTGGATGAAAATACTAGAAGAACACTAAAATGTGGTTCTACTCTGAAAAGCGATTGTAGAAAAATGGTACCTTCTTAACACAGCTGTTGATGCTCGGATTGTACGCTCCAAGTCAGCCTGATTATTTTAGTATCAAAAATCGTTTGTACTAGTGCTTACTATCTGTAATACTGCAGAGATCACACAGCTAAGAGAAAAATGAGCTGGATCCTTTTTTCTTGTGCAATATCAACAGTATTAACTAAATTCCAGTCAGATACAGCTGCGCAAATTGCAGCTGTTTGGAAAATGGGTTTTTTTTCTCCCCACAGAAAACTATGATGAAAATTAAAACAATTGTCAACATTTTCTATGGAAAAGTTTGACTTGTTGATGAAAAATTAAAAACCCATTTTTTCAAACCCCAACATATATCAATTTGGAAACACCACTATGATGCCTTATAGGCATTGTAATTCAGCTGCCCTAGGCTCCCATTCTCCTTTGTAGGCCAGTTTGTAGGCCTGGTTTGCACAGGGCTCACTAAGGCACAAATTTTCCTGCAGAACCTATAATAGGGTGAATGGCGATACCTCACCTGGAGCCTCAGATCTCATCCAGAGTTTGCAAGGCTTGTGATTAGAAAAAAACAATGTAAAATAAGTCTGTTCAATATGGAAATCAGTAAGGGAGAAATGATGACAGTTTTAGTCAGTTTTAAGCAAGCGAGAATGTACAGTATGTGTTAGAATTTAGCCAGGACCAGGGGGTTAACACTGGGGCTGGCTGGAAAACAAGATTTGTGTTCCATGAATAAATCTGAGGTTGACATTTGTTTTGTTCCACATCAAAATGAGAAGTGGACAACTCTCTCTCTCTTTATAAGAACTTTTGAGAGCACGTCCTATAGCCCAATGGTTAGGGCATTCACCTGAGATGTATGAGATGCAGGGTCAAGTCCTTGCTCTGTCTGATTTGGAGCACTCCCAATTGAGTGTAGAGGAGCAAGGAGTTGAACTTGAGTGTCCTACATCCCAGGTGACAACCAGACTATTGGCAATTCTGCAGAATTTAGTCTGACTCAAAAAAACAAAAACTGTTTTGCTGAAAAATTCCTCACCAGTTCTAGTAAATACCTTTATTCTTGTAAGTGCTGAGAGATTTTTAATGATGTGAGAGCTAAAGGCTAAATTAGGGGAAGTTGGTCAGGCTTTCTGAATGACCAGATAATATCCACCCCAGCTCTCAAAGGTTCTGGACATTGCTTATTCAAAGAAATTTGATTCACAGACTAAAGTCAGAAGGGACCATCATGATCATCCAAGTCTGACCTCCTGCACATTTCAGGCCACAGAACCTCACCCACCCACTCCTGTAATAGACAGCTAACTTCTGGCTGAGTTATTGGAGTCCTCAAATCACTTCAAGTTACAGACAATTCACCATTTACACTAGTTTAAACCTGCAAGTGACCCGTGCCCCCTCCTGCAGAGGAAGGCAAAAATCTCAGAGGGTCTCTGCCAATCTGACCCAGGGAGAAATTCCTTCCTAACCCAAAACATGGCAACCAGTTAGACCCTGAGCATGTGGACAAGACCCACCAGGCAGATACCTGGGAAAGAATTCTCTGTAGTAACTCAGAGCCCTCCCCATCTAGTGTCTCATCTCCGGCCATTGGGGACTTTTGCTACTGGCAGTCACCAATGGGCCACCCTCCATATACTTATCAAGCTTAGTCTTAAAGCCAGATAAGTCATTTGCCCCCACTACTTCCCTCGGAAGGCTGTTCCAGAACTTCACTCCCCTAATGGTTAGAAACCTTCGTCTAATTTCAAGTCTAAATTTCCTAATATCCAGTTTGTACCCATTCGTCCTCGTGCCTATATTAGTACTAAACTTAAATAATTCCTCTCCCTCCCTAACGTTAATCCCCCTGATATATTTATATAGAGCAAGCATATCCCCCCGGAGCCTTCTTTTAGCCAGGCTAAACAAGCCAAGCTCTTTGAGTCTCCTTTCATAAGGCAGATTTTCCATTCCTCGAATCATCCTAGTAGCCTGTCAGGTTTTTTGCCCCCTTGGCTCCCCTTAGATGGCTGTTCCAGAACTTCTATCTTCTAATGGTTAGAAACCTTCTTCTAATTTCAAGCCTGAACTTATTGATGTCCAGTTTATATCCATTTGTTCTATGTCCATAATGGCACTGAACTTAAATATTTCCTCTCCCTTCCTGGAATTTATCCCTCTGATGTATTTAGAGAGAGCAATCATAGCTCCCCTTAGCCTTTTTTGTGTTAGGCCAAACAAACCAAGCTCTTTGAGTCTCCTCTCATAAGGTAGGTTTTCCATCCCTCTAATCATCCTAGTAGACATTCTCTGCACCTGCTCCAGCTTGAATTCATCTGTCTTAAACATGGGAAACCAGAACTGAACACAAGTGTTTCGGATGAGGTCTCACCAATGCCTTCTATAGTAGTATTAACATTTCCTGTCTCTACTGGAAATACCTCTCCTGACACATCCTAAGACTGCATTGGCCTCTTTCACAGCCGCATCACATTAATGGCTCAGTCATCCTGTGATCAACCAATGTATTCAGGCTCTCTCTTCTGCCACGTTCAACTGATACGTCCCCAGCTTATAGGAAAAATTCTTGTGGTTTGACCCTAAATACATGACATTGCACTTTCCGCTATTAAATTTCATCCCATTTCTATTACTCCAATTCACAAGGTCATCCATATCGTCTTGTATGATATTCCAGTCCTCCTCCATATAGGCAATGCCTCCAAACTGTGTGTCATCCACGAATTTTATTAGCGCACACTCACTTTGCGTGCCAAGGTCAGTAATAAAATGTTAAATGAGACTGGTCTGAAGACCGATCTCGGTGGAACTCCACTAGTAACCTCCCTCCAGCTTGACCCTTTCAGTATGACCCACTGTAGTCTCCCCTTTAACCAGCTCCTTATCCTTTTTTCAGTTCTTATATCAACCCTCATCTTCTCCAATTAAACTAATAATTTTGCATGTAGATCTGTATCAAATGCCTAACTGAAATCCAGTAAAAAATCTAGATCTATTGCATTTTCTTGTCTAAAAAAATCAGTTTTCTCAAAGAAAAAGATCAGGTTGGTCTGGCGTGATCTACCTTTGTAAAACCACATTGTATTTTGTCCCAATTACCATTCACCTCTATGTCCTGAACTACTTTCAAAATCTGTTCCAAAACCTTGCCTATCATCGATTTTGTAAGTTTTATAAAAACTATTAAACAAAAATAAAATAAAATACAAACATATCAAAGCTAATCTGTTAATAATATTAAACTAAAAATAAAAGCAATACAACTATCAAATGAGCAAGTTAGTCTCAGTCTTGGATTGGAATTAAAATCAAATTAATCTGATGATTTACAGACGAAATAATGAATCCTTATAAATTCCAAGAAAAAAAATTTAAGGATTAGTTATGAACCCCAGCTGAAGAATTTTATAATCAGATCTTCAGTATGGAGTTGGTTAAATATTTTGGTACTTAAACAAAAATTATTAATGTTTCAACCACAATCTTAGAGCCAATTAAAAAGTTCCCTCCTTAGATTGCAGTTCAGATGTGGTGGCTAACCCTTCCCTTCCCCGCTCCCACCTCCAAAGAGATAGAATACAGATTTTAACAGAATACTTAGATAAGCAGGAATCTGACAACTCTTATAGTCCAAAATTTATATATGATAGTTTAAGTTTCTTAGGCCTTTTAAAACACAGAACACACATCAATGATAATCTTTAGGACTGTTTAAACCTGGGGAACTTTCTTCCTGGCACCTTCCATGTGTGGCCATTACAGCTGCTCAGAAATACACAGGCATGCTACAACCACACTCCCACACCTTAAAATTAAAGAAAAAAAAAAAGGCTGGGATGTATCTCAGCTAATAAAAACAAGAAAAACGGAAAAAATAGAAAACTAAGATTCTTAAGACAACATGGGGCTCATGAGCTCTTCAGCTCTCAGTCTTCCAGACTCTTGTGGAGTTGGCATTGCAGTCAAGGAGCCAGATGGTGATATTGCTGGCAAAATGTTTCTTTTTAGTATGTATTCCTTGTGTGCAGGGAGATTGTTGAAAAGCCTGGTTAGCCTGTTTGATGAAGTCTTGCTTGGTCTCCTCAGGATGACAGCCTTAGGGTTTTAGAAATGTCAGTCGTCCCTCCCATGGCTTGTTGACCCCAAAAAAGGCAACTTCTTGACCTTACCCTTTATTCATTTGGTTTGATAGCTTCACTCACTCTGTCTTGCTGCACCTCCCTCCAAGATCTTCAGGCAAATTAAGCAAGGGCCTATGTTGGAGCCATGCAACGTGGTCTCAGTCAGTCTGAATTAGGTCATCCTTGGCTAACCTCAACTTGGAAATATCCTGCTAAACTTACCAATTTTAAAAATATTTGATGTTTGTATAATGACAGAGATTGAGTCCATGACACCCTCTCCCACAAAAAGTATCAAAAATACAGAACATGAAACCCCTTTGACAAAACTGACATGGCTGTCTGGGTGACAAGCTCAAATGAAGTTAGTTCCCAGATGCAGCATGCACAAACCGCTAGATACCCTATTTCTGTCATAACAACAAGTAGTCAGGAGTTTAGGTTTACATGGTTGGTGACTACCTGAGCAGGCTTGAGAGGGAGAGAGGAATTTCACAAGACAGGTGCATGATATAGTTTAATGGATAACATTTTCATGAGTGGCTTGGTAATGGTTTTGGTATTAAGCCAATCACCATGGTATCTAGTGGGCTAGGCAGAAGACAAGTGGCTGCAATGCTGACTTTTTATTTGTGGTCATCATTTCCTGTGGGATCCACCCTACTACATAACTGCAATAAATAAGTGTCACACTTTGCTTTGCACAGCCATGGAATTAAGGACTGCATGGGTGCATTATCGCAGCAGTTTATTTCATTTCTCTGTGCTCTCCGTGGGCTGATGTAACTTTACACCAGGACAATCAAGGTCATATTTCACATTCATTGTGGCAAACTGC
The DNA here is from genome assembly GCA_007922155.1 of Mesoclemmys tuberculata. NCBI lineage: Eukaryota > Metazoa > Chordata > Testudines > Chelidae > Mesoclemmys > Mesoclemmys tuberculata. The sequence continues at coordinate 76,765,357 of ML675603.1, read as the reverse complement.
CAACTTCCCCCAGGTGGGTCTCACGCTTTACCTTCTCTTCTTGGGCCAGAGCAACCCCAGCTACCCCATCTCCCCTGGCAGTAGAGGAGCTCTGTCTCCTGGCCTGGGAGGGAGCCTTCTTCTCCAGCTGCTCCAAACCTTCTGGCAGCTTCCTCTGCGTTTGTTTCCTCCACCTTGTTTAGGGAAGGCAGGGTTTAAATGCACCTGGCCTGGCCCTTCATTGGGACCAGGTGCTGCTATTCGCCCTGCTGTGCTTTCCCTTCTGCCTGCCTTTATCACAAAATATTTCAGGGGGTGAGACAAAAGGGAAGATGACTGTAGCCCTATGAGAGAGTTCGTAGTTCCTGGCTTACTACACAAAGCCGAGTGGAAGATATTTTGTTTCTGGTGACATAGGCTATCTCTGTGTGTTGTTTCACCAACAGTGTGATGATGAATACACAGGGCTGCCGGAGAGCTGTCCAGAAACACCAATAACCTCATGAAAAATAGTCTGGTCAATGCTAATTGCTGAACTAAAAAAAGTGCCTGAGCTTTGCAAAGGTCATAGCTATAGCTGCAGCCCTGAAGCGCTGAAAGCTACAGGGATGTTAGCGAATGGAAACACGAGCAGGGTGTGTAACAGCACCATCTGCTGGGGTAGACCAATATTACACCTGCACTGTGTATTGTGCCTTAATAAGGAAACAGCATAAAGTAAAAACACTGTTTTGTGTTTACATCATCCAGTGTTTGGTGTCACCTTTATTTCAAGAAAAACCATGACCACGTCACAGCTGAACACAAGAATAAGACAATAAGAATTTGCAGGAAGATATTGAGCACTGGCTGCCTCACCTGTGCTTCGAAGGAAGAAAATAATGGAGAATGATCATTAGCAAGTGACTTTGGAGTTCTGCACAAACAACTGTGGTGGCTTCACCTCCAGAAAGATATGGAAAGCACAATACGGCTGTGTGCCAGAGACTAGCTTACTAATACGCCAGTGAAGTCACTCCTGGTGGATTTAGTAGACACCGAGTCTGAGCTATACAGCATGGAAGCTTATTTATTTTTCTCCCCTCCAAGAGGCTATGTTTCTTTTATTTTACAGCAATGATAGAACAGTTAGCCTAATCCCAGCTCCTTATCCTTGAATAATAGATTAACCATTCTGAAAACATGGCCTAAACTTTAGAAAGTACTGTAGCTGGGACATTAGCTTTGTCTAATTTATTTGAGGGGATTTCAGTTGCAACAGATACAGTTGAGAAGCTTTTTCCCCCTAGTGCTTATATTTTTGTTTCCATTGTATTTTTCAAGAGAAGTCATTCTGAATTACAGTACCTACCATTAACCCCCCCCCCTCATCTTTAGCTATATTTCTGGATTTGGACAGTCTTCTCTCTCAACTTTCCCCATTATTTTTTTAAATATCCTTCATAGTTTTCCCTTGAGGTTTTTTAATATTTTTCCAAACGCAAATTCTGATAGTGCCCAATCTTGTACTACAGAAGTCAGTGGGAGATTTGCCATTGATTTGAATGGAAGCAGGAACAGGCCAATAGTATAGGGGGTGTTGTATTGTCCAAGATGTCTAGAAGGATCAGAGTTGTGGGTTCCAATTCTCTCCTCATGCTCTTCCCCTCCAACACAGGATCTGAACAGCTTCCATTAATTTCACTTCTGCTCTGAAAGGCCCACGGAGTATATTAGTGCCATGTTGGGCGAGAAATGAGGGGGCAAGTACACAGGACATTCTTTCCTAGTCATTTTAGTTTAGAAGATGCATGTTTCTTGGGAACTACCTTGCCAACAAGCAAGATGGATTAATGGCATAAGAAGTAGGCAGATCCTCCACTCGCAGGTGTGGCACTCTCTTTTCAGAAGGCCAGCAAACACCCTCATGTTATCACACCATCAGCCAGAGACCGGTGAGTTCTTGGGCTGCAGCTTCTCCAAGGTTTTCTTACAAGCATGTGTGTCTCTGTGGTTCTTAAGCCCCACCCTAAATACACTGAAATCCTGACGTGCGAGCATGTGCTCTGGCCTATCATGCACAAAAGTCACTGTCCTGCTGTGGTTTAGCCCCTGTCTAGGCGCTGGGAAAGTGGGCTGCTCCATCAAACCCCTTATGGTTCCTCCGTGCTGCCGCCAGGAATGCAAATGGCAGCTTGTGGCGATGTGGCAGTGCTAGCTGTACTTTATCTAGAGTGCTAAAAACAGACGGAAGAGCACCATGGAGCGGGCGCCAGGGCCAGCGGCACAAGCTGGCAAAGACCCAGGGGGTCGAGAGTTCTTGCACAGCTGGTACTGAAGCCCGTGCCGGGGAGCCCTCACTTATAGTTTTACTGAGCTAGTTAGAGCACAGCTAGCGTGGGTGTGTCAACTCGAGCTGCCAGTCACACCCCCAGCTGCAATCGAGACAAACTCTCACTCAGCATTTTCTGGATTTCTCTTAATAGAGAGGAAGCCATTTAGCCCACTAGATTTAAAAGAACCTCTGCCTTTACAGCTCTATAGTAATGGTATAAATTAGTCACTCAAGTGCCTAAAGGACTCGGGATCAGCTCTCTGGGATCCACATGTGAAGGGGAACCTTCCTGGGCAGATCTCACCCTCACTTTATGAAGTGGAGCCAGCTGCCTTTGTATCAGTCTCTCATCCTACTCCAGGTCCAAGCAGACAAATATCTACAATTAGGTTGGGACAAGGTCAGGAGCTGCATCAACTCCTGCAAATCCGAAACTGCATTTAACTCCTCTGTGCTGTTTTATGGTGGGAATAGAGGGGCAGCTGGAGCTTGCAATACAGCTGCACTACCTATGAGCAGAGTAACAGATCTGGCTCCGCTGGGCCCTAGTGGGGCACAGGTTCTCTACACATGCTGGACTTTCTAGAGATCTCAGGAAATGCATGTCTTCAAGGGTAGGGTGGGAGGGGAAATCGTTTGTTGACTGCCTGGGTAATCAAGCGACCAACTTCCCCCTGCCCTGAAATATGCGGGAAAGTTGGGGTGGGGGAGAGGGAGAAGAGATTTTCCCAACAGCCAGCGGAGACTGGGTCATGAGATGTCAAGCACAGTCTGTGGGGACTTTTTAAATAGGATCTGTGTCAGTTAATTTACTGGTCCTGATTCCCCACTGTGTTACATCAACATCACTCCACTGAAGTCAATCGAATCACAATTGGAGGAGGGCTGTGGTGAATCAGGCCCATTCTTTTCAGACTGTTCACCATGTTGTTCCACATGCTGTTTCTGGAAGGACTATGGGCTTGACTCTCTCCTGTGCCACCACTTTGTGTTCCATGTCAGAGAGAGGGTTGAGAAGGCATCAGGAACCAAGCTCCCAGAGACAGACTGTAAGCTCCTTGGGGCTTTTGTTCTGTTGGTGGAGCACCAAGCCCAATGGGGTTCTGATCTATGACTGGGGCTCCTAGCTGCCACAGTTATACAAATAAACAATAAGAAGTCTCAAATAAGACTTCAATCTGCTTCCTAGAAGTACTATCTTTAGCCACTGACACAGGGCCCTGATTAGTGGAATATTGGTACTGTGTCAGGCCCAATCACCGCTCTCAACATGCCCTTTACGCCAGGTGGGGGCAGTAGGCACAATGGCCAGAGTCAGCATACCTGCAACAGACGAGTGCACGGCTGGCCAGTTGTGCCCAATTACCAGCCCTTTTCCACCTCCAGATTGGTGCAAGAGAGTCCAGTTTGACTGGAGACTACAGCCTAAAATTTTCATCTGTTTGCCAGAAATTCTAGTTTGGTTTGGTGTGAAAAAAACCACACCACCTTATAGTGTCAGGTTATTCTGTCCCCTTTTGCCTGGTTATTTCACTGGGTTTATTTTTCTTCCTGTTCCCCTGATCCTCTTCCAAGAACAACCCCCCCACTCCTTTGAATCCACAAATATTTTGGCAGAATCTCTATTTGTGCATGGGTTTGGTCTCCTAAGGGGAATTCTGCAGTCTGTTCAGGGTGAGGAAATAAGTTTCAGAGTATCACTTTCTAAACCCCAAATTTAAATCTTCTAGCTCTGGACAGAAAAAAAGTTTTGGGGAAAAAATAGCTCTGTTTGGAAATGAGCAGCTGGCTACAGTTTGCAGAGACACATGTCTAACAAGTGAGCTTTATTTACATATGAAAGAGAAAGGGCGCATAGGCAAGCAGCTATTATTGAGCAACAACCCCTTACTAAATGCAAATACAGTACTGAGTTCTGCACCATCTAAAACTTCTAAGAGTCCTTATCTGGCAGATATAATTAAACATCAAAGGGTTCACTCAAAGCCCATTGAAGTCAATAAAAAGACTCCCATTCACTTCAACAGGCTTTGGATCAGGCCTTAAGAGCTGAATTCTCCCCTTACACCAGTCAATCCTCTGCAGTTTACAGCTGTGTTAGTGATAGGAAGTCAAATTTGTCTTTGGCTGCAGATTTACAGTTCCGACTTGAGGGCTATTTGGTTCTTATAGTATACCACAACTGATGGGCAGGGATTTATACAGTAACTTTCTTGTTGGCACCCTAACTCCACTAAGGGGTATACAAAATAGGAGTAGAAAACACAAAGGGCTAGAATCACAAAGGCATTTAGGCATCTAACAGCCACTTTAAGTATCTACATCCATAATGTAGATCTTCAAACTTCCTGCTCAGCTGCCCCCAAAACTTGTCGATGCTTAAATTCCCTTGGTACACAAGGGTATGCCTATGCTGCATTTTAAAACCCACATCAGTGAGTTTCAGAGCCCAGGTTTATAGACTTCACCTTGCAGGGCTTGCCCAATTGTGCTAAAAACAGCTGTGTAGATGTTTGGGCTCAGGCAGGAGTTGGAAACTTGGGGTGGTTGGTAGGTTTCAGAGACTGAGCTCCAGCCTAGCCCAAACGTCTACACAGCTATTGTTAACACTGTGACTTGAACCCTAGTCTGTAGGCCTGGGCTCAGACTTGCTGCGGTGGGTTTTAAATCCCCAGTGTAGACATACTCTAAGTTTCCACCAGTAATGTCCCCTGTGGGCATGCCCAAAGCCACTAAAGCCTGACACTGCAGAGCAACTCGGTCCCTAAGCCCGGGTGGGATTCATACATTGGTGTTCCCTCACCCATAGCGCCTGCAGTCTGCTAGGGCAGGACAGAGGACAGCTAACCAGCACAATGCATCAAGGAGGTTGTGTGGAGCATCCCTTATACCGCCTGGGAGGCCAGGTTGAAATCCCTGTTTTGAACCCAGATCTCCTCCGTCCCAAGTAAGTGCCCTGACCACTGGGCTATTAACTGTGGGGGAAGGAAGGGGGACAAGCACCATCACCACATTTTGTGAGAAAGGCACCTAAGCCAGGACAGGCCTAACTCCAGAAGAGGGTTCATGGCTGTAAAACCCAAACAGAAATAGACGCCTCCCTCTGGCTCAGACTTAGGCACTTAAGTCCCTTTGGGTGGGGCTAATGCCCCATCCCTCTCCTTGGCATTTTCTACTGGCTAGCTTAGGTGGCTCCCTGCTCAGCTTGATGCTGTTTGTGGATCTCTTTTCTTAGATCCCAACTCATGCATAGTATAGGGAGCCTCGGTGCCTAAGTAAGGGCTGTGAATTCCACATGTAGAGAGCTGTGTAGGGTCCTAGACCCTAGGGTTTCAAGCATGTAGGGCGTTCTACTGAAGGCATGCCTCACTATGGCCACCGCTATATATTTATACCTGTGCTATGTATGCAGCTCTATGCTAGCACTGAAAGTATATTTGAGTTGAAAGTTCTGTTTTGTTCTGGTGCTGTACATCTTTCGTTTCCATACGCTGTTGAGTTTAGTGAATGCTGTGGATGCCTTTCCTGTCCTTGGTGTCACCTCCTTCTTGAGGTCTCCATTGGTCAATATGGTTCTGCCCAGGTAGGTGACTGTTTTACTTCGTGATATTTTTTACTTCTAGTGTGATTTACTGCTTGATATCAGAGTTTCAAAGATTTTCATTTCGGCATAACTGATTTTGAGCCCTGCCTGGCATGCTCTTTTTGGCCAGGTTGTCTGTCTTTGTAGTTTTTCAGGGGTGTTGCTCAGTTTGCAATCTCATCAGCAAAGTCCAGGTATTCTAGGCATTTGCCATCTATTCAAGCTAGAACACCATTTGTGTTGCTAATACGCTTCATTAGGCAGTCTAGAGCAGTGCCACACAACAGTGGAGATAGAATGCAACCCTGTTACCCACTGTCCACGTTGAACCATTCTGTTGCCTGATCATTCACAGCTCTATACATGGCCTAGACGACATTGACAACTTCAGTTAGTATTTCCAGGGACTGAAGAATCACAATGCATGTCTGGCTTTGAAACAAATCCATACAAATAATGGGGGAACTCGTCATTCTGTACTTTCTTTTATGACATTTGTTAGTGTGGATTTCTTGTGCCTGAATCTTCTCTACTGCCTCGTTCATCCTGTGAAGTATGACACTGCAGAAAGCTTTCCCTATAACGGAGTACTGTGATTCTTCTCCATTTGTTACAGTTAGCGAGATCGCCCTTTTGGGGTAGTCTGACAAGGAGTCCATGTTTCCATTGGTCAGAAGTGCAGGGGGGGGAGGGGAGGGCTCTTCCCCCGGACTTCATTGAACTGCTCTGTCAGTTTAATTGGGGTGAGGGTATCAAGTGCTGTTTACTATTTCTGCTGTGATTTGGTCATCTCCTGCCACTGTGTTATTTTTCAGCTTCTTGATTGTGGTGTGTATTTCTGACATCTCTACTAGGCTGACGTAAATGTCAAGCTGATGAGGTTCACATGTTTTATCAAAATCTGTTCTTCATCTGCTTTTCTGTTTTACTTCAGTTGTAAGCATTTTTCCTTCTTTGCTTTTTACTGGCCTATTTCCTATTTTGAGATTTCTTGCTCATTCAACAAAGTTACTTCCTATAAGCAAAGTCATCTCTCCTCAGGGCTCTTCTCACAATCCCACTTCTGCAAGAAAGGTGCCAGCCAACCCTTCTCCCTAGACCGCGTCCTTCTACAGGCTCTTCCCACCTCTGCTGGACCAGTTTGTTCAGGTCCCAGCAGTCTTCCCCTTTCTTTAAATCATATGTTAATAAGCAAATGAGTCAGCACAAACTATCAGCCACTTTCAGAGTCACTGCTAACAGCTACACTGCCAGACAGTTATACCACCTAACAAAGGCTAATGGGAAGTATTCAAACATATTTAATATACAGTATTAAGCAGCAAGGATGCAAATGTTTAAGTCTATATCCAATATCCTCCCTCCCCCCTAATTAGATGCACTTTCATTTTATTAAAATAACCACATGAAGTAGTCTGTTAAATTCTATTTTTAAAGGCCACATAACACTGATATCCAAACATGAACTACTCAAATCTTCCCCTCCTAAATAACACAGAACTGCTTTTGCTTTGACTGATGACAAGAACTTTTCAACAGGAATAGAACAATTCACACATTGGAGCGTTCTTGTTCACGTTTACTATACTTTTTGGGGTGTGAAATACTAACCGTTCCCCAAATATTCATTTGAACCAAAACCCATTCGCCCAAATGTTTGCCAGTCGTGAACGATGAAAAGGTAAAACCTTGGGTCGATTGAATAGTGGGTCAGAATTCAAATCAATGCTCCTAAATGCAGAATCTGAAACTCACACTGATGTAAAGTTAATAGAGTTGCACAAGTATAAGGTTGATCTAAGAGAAAGAAGAATCAGACCCAACATTCTACAGTGTTCAATCAGTTCTAATTGTGATGTTTCCCTTGTAAACCAGATAATTAACCTTGTATGAGAGTGGATACATTTTCCATTTCCCTTTTTCTGCTGTGCCCATCACTTTTACTAGCTCATTTTAACTAGCCAGTTCATCTGCATTTTGTCTTCTGAGATGACAAATTGATTTTTATTCTGGCTAACAGTCTTTGCTCAGGCCCATACACTGAGGATTGATGACCGTGAGGTACTGAGTGGCCACTGCTGGTTGTCCATTGCCATTTGTAACAGAAACAAACAGCGGTCTGCTGCTATGTGGTAAATGCTAACAATGGTATGTCAAGATCCAGGTCACTACATCATTATAACCAAGAGAGGATTATGGATGGAGATGCTGTAGTGAGGGAAGGCTACATACAGCTACACGTGTGCGTACGCCAGAGATGTCTATCGTGAGTGGGGACGTAGCATTCTCGCCTTTTAAGAAAATTCTTTTAAGGGGTTGCTGCCACTACAGTTCTGCCAAGTACTGTGTCCTGGTGGCAAGCACACTGAGTATACTTATAGGGCGGGGGCATTTCATTAATAATGGTAATATAGAGTCATCTGAGAAACAAAGTTGATCATTAGCTGCGGGACTGTCTCTCCACAACTTTTTGTGGAACAGTTAAAGAAGGAAGCAAATAAAAAGGAAAGGGACTAAACAGGAGACTAATGATAAGAATTCTCCCCTCAAAGGGGGAAATTGACACTGCTTTCAGGGTGTTATTTTGCTCTAGTAATCTAGCTGGTCCCAGGGCCTTTCCTAAGATGGCACTTGGAGCAGGTGAGGTCGAAGCAAGTGAGAATGTGGAGTGGTAACAGGCAGATCAGGGCACAACTGAATTAAAGCAGATATAGCTTTGGGGGCTAAGTCAGGCCTACAGAATATCCCTCCACAGCTCCGTCTGTGGTAAGCATCAAGAGCATCAGCTTGGTTGGGGAGGAGTCAGGTTTGAGGCACACCAATTCTACCCCATGGCCTGATTTTCAGGTGCTGAACACTCCCAAATCCCTGTGAAATAGCTGAGCACCTTTTGAAGTCAGGCTTTTTAATTTAAGTGCCTAAATATGGATTTAGAAGCCTAAATTTAGCAACCCAGTTGAAAATATTGGCCAATGAGTCCAATTCTGCCCTCTAGTGCATACAACTTCTGTTGAAGTCAGTAGAGTTGAATGTGTATTTAAGGCCAGAACTGGTTTCAGACTGGATAAAAACCACTCTTTCTCCTGTCATTTGCACTGATGCTTCTTTCTATACAGATCGTTGTGGACTATTTCTGACAGTAAAAGGCAAAGGAGAAATGGACAGTATCAAGGTTTAATTTTCATCATACTGTTCCTATAATTCAGTTTCTTTCAGTCCACCTCGCTAACTAATGCAGAGCCACAGCCTTCTGGCATTATGGTTCATGCTTCCTGAACAGAGGAGTTTCATGTACAATCATCTAATGATACGCAAGTGACAGGTGGACCTTGAAGAAGTCTGACAAATTGATAATAGGAGATGAGGAAGGGAAGAACTGAACCGGGAAAAAATGACTTTTACAACTGTGTGGTGGAGAAATTTTGATGGAGAAGAGATTAGAGTGATAGGAAACTGAGTGAGAGTCAGGTCTGTGTGGTGTCTTGCCTTTGTGACTAAAGTAAGGGCCGTGATACAGCAGAATTTAGGACCAAGGCCTGTGGCCTATCATGGTTCCACCTGCTGAATGAGCCCAATTCAGCATAGCTGGTTCAGGGGAATGCAAATTGCACTAGCCAGCATCAGCAAAGAACACTGTGCTCCAGAGTGATTCACCCTCTGGTGGAAGCAAGGAGTATTTCTATGCATCTCAGAGCAGTGCAGAGGACTGTGCATAATATATACATGCAGATAAAATGGGGCATAACTGCCACGCATATATACGCGCTTGAGAGTAACACTCTTTCCGCTGAACAGGTTGATGCTGGAGGTAGCCAGGGATCAGAGCTTAAAGGAAAAATGAAGGTGTACAGGGGACTGCAAGAGAGAGCCCAAGGCAGATTCATACCAACACCAGGAAGTTACAGGTGTATGTGATCAGGGACTCATACAGGCCTGCCACAAGACCAGATCCAAAGAACAGAAGAGTGAGCAGTCTGCCAGGAGCAAGGATACGAGATATGGATGTGAGGCTGAAGAGGATTGTGATGGAAGCTGGGGAAAAAAGAAAAAAAAAAAAAACCACATCGTGATGCATGTTAGGATGAATGACACTGTTAGATTCTCACTAGAGAGGGTCAAGGATGACTATACTCAGCTGGGTAAGATGCTGAAAGAAGTGGAAGCTCAGATGATTTTCAGTGGAGTACTTTTGGTCTCTAGAGAAAGCAGATGAAGGCAAGACTAGATAATGAAGATCAACAGATGACTCGAACTGGTGCTACGAGGAAAGTTTGGGGATGATCAACCATTGGGAGGCATTCACAGGAGGAAAAAAAAAAAGTAGAGGAGACTCCTCTAGACTGATGGACTCCACTTGAGTACTTTGAGTATTAAGTGTCAGGGATCAAGATTTCATGGTCAATACGAAAGGCTTTAAACTAGGAGATGAGCAGAGAAGGTTGGGAGAGACTCATGAAGTCTCCATGCCTGGCTTCAATACACAGGAGCAGGAAAGTCAGCTAAATGAAGATATAGTAAGGGATATTGGTACTTCACAAGCTAGCAAACTGGATATGGTCCAAGGGAAACTGAAATGCTTATACACAAATGCAAGGAGTCTGGGCAATAAGATGAATGAAATGGAACTGCTGGTGCAGGAGGCCAAACCAGATATTATAGGAATTACAGAAACATGGTGGAATGGCACTCATGGCTGGAATACAAGTATTGATGGATTAGGAAAGATAGGAATAAAGCTAAAGATGGTATGGGAGTATTATACATCAATGAAGCAGTAAACTACAAAGAAATATGAAGTGATAGAATAGACAAAACAGACTGTATGGATGAAAATCACTTTGGGGAAGGATTGTCAAAGAGGTTCTGTTAGGACAGTGTTAGGGTTAAACGCCCAGAGACTGACTCAGAAATGGAGAGTGATCTAAATATCATGAGAGAAAGCACACGCAATACGACTGGGAATTGTGTCATAACGGGGGGATTTTAACTTTCTGGATATAGATTGAAGAATAAATGCTACTAATGCTTGTAGTGATGAGTTATTCCTGGATGTGATAAAGGACAGTTTTCTTCATCAAATTATCACTGAATTAACAAGAGGTGAATCAATTTTAGACTTGGTTTTAGGAAGTAGTGAGGACACTGTAGGAAAGCTGGTTGTAGGAAATACCTTGGATTTCCTGGTGATCACTGGTTGATTCAGTGTGTAATTTTAAAGTGGAAGGATAATCAAAACCAGGATGCCAACTATACTTTTTTATTGGAAAAGGCAGACTTTGGGAAATTAACAGAATTAGTTAAAGTAGTCATCTGGACAGAATATCTCAAGGACTGAACGCAGAGGAGGCTTCAAATCAGCTATAACCCCCCCCCCACAGTCTGAAGTTTGCATCATAAGAGGGGAAACTTGTAGAAAGAGGCACTGACCCAGCTGAATGAATATCTACCTCAGAAAGTTTATTAGCAGTTAGCCTTTGGGGAATGTAAAAAAGGGCTGAGAGCAAAGAAAGCTATATTGTGGAGGTTAGAAAATGTAGTAATAAAGTGAGAATAAAAATCAGGCTGAATTAGCTCTTACCAAGGAAATTAAAATAAAAAGCTTTTTTAATTATATAAATAAAAAGAGAATAAGGTAGGATCAATCTGGGCCAGTATGAATGCGAAGGAGATTAAGTGATGTACTGAGGAGGAGTGCAAGACTGGGAAGGGGGGGCTGTGTCAGCCCTTCACAATGTGCAGGGGGAGGGGGGCACAGGATGCTCTTAGGGATGGCTGGATGGAGCCCAGGGGCAGGTGGGTGGGTGGGGAGCTGCGGTTGACCAGGAGGAGCACCACCTGCCCCTGTTACCCCCTGGCCAGGGGGCTGAGGCCGCCCTGCCCGAGCTGGCACTGGGCTGCAGAGCTGAAGTGGGAGAGGTGGGCGCTGCATAGTGGGTAACTGCAGGGAGGGAGGACCCGGCCGCCACAATGAGTGCTAGAAAAGTTCCCCACACAGGAGGAGATAAGTGGCATGTCTCCCCCCAAAAGGTACAGATTCCCTCTTCCTCAGGGGAGCTGGGAGGCAACGCCACCTGGTGGGAGGCAGGGACCCCTCCTTCCCTGGGTGGGGGTGTGAAATATAGGCTTGGCCCATGGGCGCTGGAAACCTACAATACGCCATTGAGGAGACTAGGTATGAATCAAAAACTAAATGAATCTCTCTGTTTTCAATAAAGATGATATGGAAGATGTTCATGCACAGATGATGGAAAGAAGTATCTAGAAATTAAAGTTACTACATCTGAGGTGGAACAAAGATAAACTTTAAGAGTTTAATGTGCTCAAATCCAGGGGATTGGAAAATTTCCATCACAGAATGCTGAAAACTGGCACATGAGATTGCTGGTCCAGTAGCAAGGATTTTTAATAAATCTACTTGTGGATAGTACCATATGACTGGAGGATAGCTAATATCACACCTATATTTAAGAAAGGGAAAAATTGAACCAGGCAACTATAGATCTGTTAGTCTGACCTCAGTAGCATGCAAGGATTTATAGCGAATTGTGACTGAAAGAATAAATTAAATTCATAGAAGTAAATGGTAAAGGGGATGTCATAGAACATTGGATTATGAAAGGAAGATCGTGCCAGACTAACCGGATTTCCTTCTTTGAGAAAATAATGGATTTTTTAGATAAATGAAGCTAATCTAATGTATTTGGACTTCAGCAAAGCATTTGACACAGTATCACATGGGAAATTAGTTGAATTAGGGAAGATGTGGATCAGTAAAAGCAATGTAAGGTAGATAAGGAACTGTCTCAAGGAGAGAAAGCAGTGGGTGTGCTGAAAGGTGAAATATTGAATTGGAGAGAGGTTACTAGCGGAGTTTCTCAAGGATTGGTCTTGGAACTAATTTGATTCAATATTTTTATTAAGGACCTTGGCACAAAAAGTAGGAGTGCGATAATGAAATTTGCTGAGGATATAAAGTTGGGAAGCATTGTGAATGCAGAGAAGGATTGGAATATTTTACAGAAAGATCTGGATGACCTTGAAGACCGGAGTGACGGACATGGGATGCAATTCAATAGCACAAAGGCAAGGTCATGCACTTTGGGGTCTAATAAGAATTTCTGCTAGAAGCTAGGGGCTCATCAATTGGAAACGATAGAGGAGACATGAAACCTGGGTGTGAGAGTCAATCATATGAGGACTATGAGCCACCAATGCAATGTGGCTGTGAGAAAGGCAAATGCAAGCCTAGGATATATTAGGCAAGGCATTTCTGATAGAGAAGCATTAATGTCATTGTAAGATCTCATTTTGAACACTGTACCGTGTACAATTCTGGTCACCCATGTTCAAGAAAGATTAATTTAAACTGGAACAGGCGCAGAGAAGAGATATTAGGCTGATCAGAGGAATGGAGGGTCTATTTTAGGAGACAAGACTGGAAGATTGTAACTTGTTTTGTCTCACATAAAAGGCTGAGAGGGGATGATTGCTCTAGATAAAGACATAAGGCAGTAAATACTAGTGAGGGTGAAGAGTTAATGCTAAAGGACAATGTTGGTGCAAGAACAAATGGATATAACCTGGCCATGAACAAATACAGGCTGGAAATTAGAAGCAGCTTTCTAACCATGAGGGCAGTTAAGTCCTGGAACAGCCTCACAATAAGAGTTTTGAGGGCAGACAATTTAATCAGTTTTGAAAGAGAGAGAGCTGGACAAATGTATGAGTGCAAAGGTATGAAAGGGTTGCTTGTGATGGTGAGGGGCAGGACTCAGCAGGCTTGCAGGGGGAGAGTGTCACTTCTGATATATGTGTTATGTTCCTGAAGCCCATGCATCAGTGTTTCAGCCAGCCATCTGCTAGGGTCAGGAAGGGATTTTTCCCCCTTTCAGTGTATTCCAGGAGGGTTTTTATCATCTCTCTCCTCCACGTGTCCAGGATGTCCATGACTGAAGATGGGACACTGGGCAGGGTGGGTCAGGTCTGAGGTGGCATCAACTATTCTCTCCCTTAGATGCTTGCTCACATGCTCAGGGTTTAACCGATTGCCATACGTGGGACTGGAACGAAATTTTCCCCTAGGTCAGATAGAAGTGACCCTGGATTGGGGAGACTCTCCTTCCTTCGCAGTGACTGGGTAGGTGGGTGTCACTTGTCAGGATTATCTGGGTATATTTAATCATTTCCCTGCCCTTGCAGGGGCCTCACTCAGTGGTTCATCTTGGCCCTCCTATTCTTTGCTATGGAAACACTGTAGTCTAGTCACTGAAAATCAGGGGTAAGTAGTAAGTCACTTTGTGTTGAAGTGCCTGTGTCACAAAACGTTTGACCACTGATTAAACTTACACAGGGACACTCCGTGAACTTCATGAAGAGCTGAGATCTTACTGCTTCTTTCCACAAAGTTAAAAGCTAATAAAAATGGAAAGCATGCAAAATTCATGAAGTTTGATGCCTGCTTCTGAATCTTATGGGTCAGGAGTAGGAATTGAGTGAGAGTTCCTGCCCTGGGCCGAATTATAAGGCAGCAAGTAAATGAACTGCAATATTTGCACCCTTCTCAGAGCACTCTCTCAAAATAATTTGGTACGCTTTACTCCGAGCCAGGCTATTTTACACCAGCTGAGGATCTGGCCCTAATACTTTGGAGCGGGTTCAGATCTCACATTGCTTGTGTAGCTTTCTAACTTCATTTACACTAGTTTAGATCATCTTCCATGGTTTGAGAATCTGCTTGTATAGAAAAATTTTTAAGGAGCCGATGTACCAAAACCTTACATCTAATGGACAGATTCTCACCTCATGCCAGTTTTTCTGTGTAACTCCATTGAAATCAATGGATCAATCCTTGACTGATTATTAAATCATTCCCGATTTATACTGATGTATATCAGACCAGAATCAGGACAATTGAATACAATACAATAAATGTGTAACTTTATAATGTTGCACAGATTCTCCTAGACACCCCATGCAGAAAATGCCTTTTTTTTTTTAAAAGGCCTTTATTATTTCCAAAAGCAAAAGTCAACAATTGTATCAATGGTGGGGTACGTGCGAGCTAACAGCTATGGGATCATCTCTGGCATTCAGGCAGTGCATGGAGATTATAACTGTCAAGGAAAAATACTTCTCATGCTACATAATGCATCAAAGATTTGTGCGCTGTTGTTTATTTCACTCTAGGATGACAATGAGATTTTTTCCAAAGTAGGCACAGGCACTAAAGTTAATGGCTGATCTGTAAATGAGCCCTATATATAGCTATACTATTTTGCCCTTTATAATGAGATCTTGCCAATGGTATATTCAGCATGCATGAAGTTCAGTAACCAGAAATACAGATGACATTATTTCCTAAGAATGACTTTTGTACTTTGATTTACGTCAGCCACACCTTCAATTCATTGATCCAGACTGTACAGCTGCCTGACTCCCTTGCACAAGAGAGCCATGCTGCTAAAAGCCTATGCAGAGAAGGGGTTGTGTTTAATGGTAATGGAAGTTACTTGGGAAAGTATTAAACTAAAATCCCCACCCCTAGAGAAATACATTCACTGCAAGTTCCTTTCAAATGACCATGCTTCAAAGCCAGAGGCTTTGTATCACTGTGCTCTCTTCCATGTATTTTAGCATGGGAGAGAACCTACAGACTCAAGTGACTATAAAAACCATATTCATTAAGGTGATGGGTAAAGTACGAAGTGTTTGCAGAGCCAGTTCAGATGTGCATCCAAAAATCTCTGATTTCTAGCTGGAATTGACTAATGTCCATTGTTTCCATTTGTGTCAAAAATATAGCCTCAGGGTTCTTCCAGTTTATCCAGTCCTGGCTGAAATCATGACATACACAGCACAGGTTTATGAAGTCATGAACGCAAGACTTTTTGGAATCTCAAAATAGAGCCGATTAACAGGATAACTATTCAAACTGATTCACATTAAAGACACTCAAGCTACAAAATTCAGATCTGGATCCAAATTTCAAAGAGCACAAAGTTTGTGGTTTAAAGATTTTGGGGGTTGGTTTGGGTGGGATAGGGAGCATTTAATTTTTTTTTTTTTTTAAACCTAAAGATCTGGGCAAATGTACCAAAAACAATATGAGTTAGGAACATTGTCAAAATAAATAAATAAAATCCTCCCAGGTTTATCAATCTAGAATTCTTTAACCACTTTGTAGAAACCCAATTAGCTCTTTCCAAAGAACGCCTGGGAGAAAAGATGAGCTTTGCAGTGTGACCTGATCAAAAATTGAGGTTCCAGCAGACCAACAAAGGAGGCAAATTCTGGAGGCAAGGAGTTTTTACTGAATGGCCCTTCCTCCAGAACCCTCCCTATGAAGCTAGGACTGCTGGTATGTGTCACAGCTGATTTAGATTACAATGGGAGAGACTAACTGGCTAAGGTATCTAGGAGCAAAAGCATCTGTGTAATTCAGATCTTATTCTCTGTTCAGATATCAAACACCCCCAAAATTCAAGGGTGTTTAGTGCCAGGATTTGGTTTAGGACCACAAATGACCTATATTTAGCCTGACCACACTACACGTCTAAAAAAAATTGGGAAATGATCATTTAGTATTCCATTAACGTGCAGTAACTGAACTACAGTGGACTCTGATATTATACAGTTTTCCCATCACTCCAGGAATAGGTAATACTGAGGTATCTGTTGGCAAAATACTGGACATTTAATGTCAGCCACTGTAGCTATGTTAACGATTTCATATGATCCAGTAAGGTCTCTTATCTAATTCCTCTTGCATTTTATGGATGAAATTCATTTATTTATGCAGAGACATGTTCCTTATCATCTGAACTTTCAGATTTCAGGACTGAGCAAAATGCAAAGCATTTCCTCTGAAATATTTCAAAACACCGTGTGTGACAGAGAGTAACAGAAAAAATAAAATAAACTGCTACTGAATGTTATAATACTTCGAGATCAGGCATGCTGCAGTTGAACTATACGTAGTTGCTGATGAAAAGAGTCATGATTCGGCTATAAAATTCACAGCAATAGTTTGTGCTTATCTCAAGAAGCACTTTACAAAGGATACATACACTTTCCATTTTACATTTGGGCAAAGGGAGGCAGAGAGCTAAATGACTTAGAAGATGTCACACAGTGAGTGTTAGTAACAGACTGAGGAATAGAACGCAGGTCTTCTGACTCCCAATCCTGTGATAGTTTGCTATGGGAGTGCCAATTTAGAGAGAACAGGCCAGATCCTTAGCTGGCAAAAATCAGTGCAGCTCATTGCCTTTAATAAAGCTGCATCAATTTAACTCAATTGAGAATATAGCCTTCTCTTTATACAGACTATACTGAATTTAATGGAGCTATGTTAATTTATGCCAGCTAAGGACCTCACACACAGAGGGTCTTTAATATGCAGGATATGGGGGTGAGGGTTGTTGAGAGTGAATAAATACATAGCGATGTGGACTGCTTTGAAGTTCTAACTGTGGTAAATTTGGGATGGCCACGTTACTCATGAATTCGCCTGGTTATTGCAAACAGGTGGCAATGAATCTTTAGCATTGAGCACAATCACATATTGGGGTTATGCCTCTCATTTATATCTTGAGAGGATGCACTGAATGAGCAAATCATTGTATTTGCCATGACCACCTCACTTCCCTTGGGAGGGCCAGCCAAATTAGGGTGGAGGGGTGGTAACAGCTGCTTTCCACTGGTGCAACTTGTTTATCAGCAGACTTTCTGCTCCAATGGGAGCTCCTCCTGTCTTGCAGTGTGGAGGTAAGGGAGGCACACAAAAAAAGAAAAAATTGATGTGCTTGATTCTTTGGTCATCTCTGCTTTTCCACCCAACTAGTATTTGTTCGTATATGCCACACTATATTGGGTCCACTACAGACATGGGCCATGATATTAAAATGACTGGTGATTTTAGGAGCTTCAGTGTTCACGTGCCCGATTTGAAATAGTTTAAGGAGTCTCACCATCAAAACGCTGAGCACCCATCCTCTGTAAACCAAGTAGTGTTTCAAGTGATACACTGAAAGAATATCAGCACTGAAAATCCCTAATGCAGTGCCTAGGAATTGGGTAGTATCCCGTTAAATAACTTGAGAATCCTCTAGTGGCTTGCCATCTTCCATGTTTCAGAAGCCATCTGAACCAGCCAGAGCAGCAGTGCATATATGTTTAGTAAACACAGCTATTTGGACACCACTGTGACCATCTGATTCTTCCACAGTATGTATTGTTTAAAGGGCAGAAGACACCACCACCTATCACTTTAGGAAATCATGGCCGTACGTAGGAATTCCATTGTATTTGGTCAGCTAAAATGGGGTACATAGCAACCAACCTTAAAGAGGTCTAATGTACACTCGTATGGGCACATGTAAGGGAAACAGATTCGGACCCTATATAGTAGTGCTACAGCCCTGAATGCACACTTGTCTAAAGCTGTGGTACTCCCAGGGAAGAGTTTCCAGGAATGGACTGTGGTGCAAGCATTGCAGCTCTCCTACCTCTATGCTCTATTATGCTGCTATCACCAGGCTTAAATATTCCTGACCCCTTTCAGAACGTCAGAGGTTCTAGCATTTGTTCAGTGCTACCTGACTCTGTTTCAAATAGTTCTGTAGCCCATACCTTTTCATTTCCAGTAGGACTAATGATGCAAAAGTTAGGGACGGGTATTAAGTTCTGTCCAAAAAACTGTTTTGTCCCCTCTTCCAATTTTTTTTTTTTTAATATAGTTTTTCATGGTTTGGCCTTAAAACATGGCATTGTGCCAGGAAAGCCCTTCTGAAAGAAATTTTTTCTTATTGCATTTCAGCATGGTCTGTTACAAGGCAATAGGTTTTTTTAAGTTCATTTATTATTTTCCAACTTGTTTGCTGCATTCATAAGTGTTGTTATTCCTGCTTCAGAATCCAGAGCACCTTCTGGCTTGTAAAGCATCCCCTGTACCTTGCTTTGATAGTCTCGTGATCACTGGATCACTCTCTTGGGCTTAGACTATATGAATTAGGAGCATTACAATAGTTCATCTTATGTACCAAGTCATATTTTATTGCTAGGAGAGGTCACGAGCCTGCATTCCTTGTATAACCAAACCCTCACTGATTTCAATGGCTATGTTCTGGGCTGAACAAGTAATACAGGATTGAGTCCAAGGTAATGGTCAGAGAAAATCTGAAGCCACTAAGAGAACAGAATTAAATAGACTTCTGTGTGCTTTTGATATTCCAGTGAACTCCTCACTTATTATTTATATTCTGTATTCAATTGTTCAAAGATAAGAGTCATTTCATGATGACAATGATTATTGTACAAGCAGGTAGAGGCATTACCAGTAAATCTCTACAAATCTATAGTGTGCAGACATGACAGGGATGAGTGCCCTATAACAAATACCATATGCAGAAATGAGACTGATGCACAACACTGAGAAACTTCAGCCCAAAGCTCAAACTTTGATTCCTGAACTCCTCACTTCACATCATGATCTGGTTATATTGTTCTACTGGGGCTATATTTTTATGAGTCTCCATCACAGCTCCTTGTGGATTTATTACCACAGATTCATTATTTGTTGAGCCACATATGCTTTCCTCAGTGAACAACCACAGCGAAAATACTTAGTATTAGAAAATAACTAGCATAGAGAAAGAAATCCATCTTACTGAAAGGAGAAAGTGAGTGTCAATATTCAGAAGACATTGGACCTGAACCTAGTCCCCAGTCCCCACTGAAGCCAATTTGGATTGGAACTGTAATGGTCAGAGGACCAACTTTAGTAATAACTTATTTTGAAGTTAGATAAGAGTTGATTTAGTGTTTGAAAAAAAAATATCTAGCAATTTGCTTTGAGATCACCATAATTGGGACATTTTTATCCACTGTGAAATAAAATCAACATACATTTACATATTTCATGTAATCAGCTGAAGTGGAGGCATATGTGGAAAGGAGGCGTACTGTGGCCAGAATATATATATCTCTAGCATTATTATGAGACAGTTTAGGAGATGCTTTGTGAAGCAAATTTCTAATCCTCAAACAGACAGATAAAGTTTATTTCATATAATGAAAATCCGGGTTATTGCATGAAATGGTATACTTTTTCAACAGGTGGTAGTCTTCCCTTTGAGTCATTACTAAACCATTGTTTAATGTGATGCTGTAGGTACAATGGTTTGGAAGAGACAAAAGCAAGATTCAGGCTCAAGTCTTCTTGTTGACAAGCATAGGGAAGGTAACCTTGTTATCCTTTCATCCTACTCAAACTCCATTAGACTAGATACATTTTACTTACATAAGTTTTTCCCTGTAGTTGTATTTGGTTGACATTTTCTTCAGTTTGTCCTAACCCTATTTGGCCAGATACTGATCACACAATGGGGTAAACTCTATTGACTTCAAGCAGAATTAATTTAGGCTTTGTACCTGCAGTTCTATCAGGAATAGATGAAGGTTGTACTATTATACTGGCTGGCCTATGGCAACACGGGTCTGAAGGAAGTCATGCTGATAAGGAACTAGATAAGCAGCACTGAGGAGCAAAGATCTAAATCTAAACTGCATAGGAGGCAGAATCTCTTGCCTTGTCCATAGCCGTCTAAAACTTTCCATGTTGAAGGAATACTTCTTGGAAAAACACTGCATAAATTGACTTCAAAATCTCTGGTTCTGTATGCCCTTTCTATAGGTATGTCCATACCATATTTACTTTGCTGACCATTAACCTTCTAAGTTCATGTACTGGTCGTGTATGCCACACTGGCACTCAAAATGCACTGGGCAACCTTGAAGGACACTCACTGTCCTAGTATCAGAATTAGAACAGCATTTCTGCAATAGGTAACAATAGAGCTGCTTAAATGCAAAAGCAAGTAACCCTTTTCAGAAGTTCTAAGCCACCATTGTATGTTTCAGTTCCAGAGGCTCCCTTGGGAAGTAATCAAATTAAAAAATAACTGCTTTAAAAAGTCAATTTTTTTTAGCAATCTATCCATGAAAGTAACAGTGAGGAGGAACAGGAGGTGGTATAGGCTAATGAGGCAGGGCAACAAAACTTTATTGGTTGAATGAAAACAGGCTGATCCCTTCAGTCCCATGGTGAAAAAAACGAGGAGGGTTATACTAAGTCATATTTCCCATTGTAGCACACTAAAATACTTATAACATAAGCTTTACATGGGAATCAAAGAGAATTCACCCCACCCCCGGGCACTTCAGCATTGCATAATTAAATAGCTACATTATAGAGTTGCTCACCTTCCTCTCGGGTATCAAGGATAGGAACATCGGAAGAGATGGACCAATGGACTGATACAATCTTTCATAGTTCCAGAGGTACAAACAGGGAACTGAAGCCACTTTGCACTTTGAAGCCATCTCCAGTTAAGTGGAAAAATGGCAATTGATATGTCCCCTCTGTGTATTCAGTCAGAGCTGCTGGCTTTATTGATGAAAATAATTGTTTATTGCTTTTTACTTCTTTTAGCCCTGCAGAACCTCTAGAGAGAGCGCTCTAAGGGAGCGTTACAGCTGTGCAACCTCAATGAAGGAAGTGTGCTAGCATATGTGTCACCGAGGACATAACTAGAATACAACGGGGTTACATACGTGTAATTGAAGGTGAAATTTGGGCTCTGGAAGTTTTATTGCTGCTGCTGCTGAATAAGATTCAAAGAATCCAGTTGAACCCCAAGAACCAGAAGTGTGTTTGCCAGGATCAAAGTCAGAGACAATATCTTTTTACCCGCAAACTAACTGAAAAAGAAATAAAATTGAAATAATATAAAGAGGTATAAATATTGCTGCTTGTTACAGAACGTATGTCCCTTCACTTAAGAGAAATCTCATCCTACTTGAATTGCTATTCAAATAGCCGATTAAGGTTTCTCTTGTGCTATCTAATCAGTGGTGAACATCTCAGATTGAACTGATATTTTTATAAACATGGATGTAGTATGCATCAAGGTTAATATGGCATTAATGGGACTGTTTCTCTTCTCAGAGTCACTGGTCTTTCGCTATTGAAACTGCAGAAGACTGAGGGGGAAAGAATGGAAGAGTGGTCAGATGGAGGCTGAACTTAAGAATGAATGAGGCTAAACATAGGTTTCCCTCAAGAACCAGGAGGCAGGAACTGTAAAGACATCCTTGAAATTTTTTTTTTTAAACTTCACTATTCCAAGAATAAAATTTCCTAGCAGAAAGATACCAATTTATTTAAGCAAGCAAGCAGAGGCAAATAGCATGTCTCATTTCCTAGTTAATATTACAAAGCTGTTCATGATATGTCATTTTGTTAACTGTCTAATAAAAGCCCTAAGGAATTTTTTTTTTAAATCAATTGAAGACATCATAGTTAATTAAGGTCTAACAGCCTTATTTGGATGTGGCGACATGACATACAGCACCTACAAAAACTCATACTAGAAATTAAACTTCCAGACTTCTAATCTTTCCCCAGTTGTAGAGCCTGATCCATTATAGATTTGTGATTTTGGTTTTTTTTCCTGAAATGGAGATGCATGTGCCCTTAAATTATAGCATAAGCACTAGATATGTGAAACGGAGAGGAATTGCTATGCCCATGTGGAACCTCACTGAAGTCAGTGGGGTTCCACACACACATTTGTAAATGATGCAGCATCAGAGCCAAATAAGCAGCCTCTTTTACATAGCAGATTTGAACCTTCAAACATAATGAAACCCAAACATTTTAAGTGAGAAAACTCTTGCAAACTTAATGTTTCTTTTTTTATTCTTTTCAAATTACATGATTTCATTGAATACATGTCTCTTAAGGTATTAGTTTTGACCAGGAACAACTGATATGTCACAAGATAAGCTTTTTCAAACATAGGTTACCAGTTTGCTTGGAAGAATAAAAACTCCAAAGAAACTATTCTCAAAATTCTCTCAGCTCAGTTTTACAAAAGGGGTTTGATTAAAGTTCAGATAAGATAAAACACTGGAGAGTTTGAATGCTTAACTAGGGCTTTGAAAGACAAGGAGTCACATTAAAGCAATCAGTTGCAGCATATTTCCTTGATAGATTTAACAAAGCAACAGGAAAAAGCAGTTTTAATAATTCAAGTATGCTGTATCTCAGATTTGTTGTCAGGGTACCCACATATAAACTAGAGTATACAGCCTTTAAATAGCTGTCTAAAACTACAACCATACCCAATCGTCCTGAAACTTATACGGATGTAAATTAGGAATAATTCACTGAAGCCAATGGAGTTATGCTGCTTTATAACCAGTGTAAAGGCATGTCTACACAAAATAGTTACTTGGACTTAATTTAAGTCGACATCCGGTTGCCGCAGCAATGAAGTTGGTTGGGTGTGCCCACACCATGCTCATTGCGTCAGTGGAGTGCACCCTCACTATCAGTGTTTGCATCAATGCACAGAGCAGAGCACCGCGGGTAGCCATTCCACCATGCAACTAGTGGTAGGGGGTATTAGGAAGGGCTTGCAAAGCCCCATGGGACCAAAACATTGTCAAAGGGGGGGAATGGGAACATGGCTTTGGCTTCCCGTGATGAAGTTTCCTCTCTCCCTCCCCTGATATCAGCAAACCACCAATACTTTTTCGCACCTTTTTTTTTTTTTTTTGGAAAGCCTGGCTTAGTCACACGTATGTCATAGCCTGAGGAGCATGGAGCCCACTCAGCTGTGCACTGTTGTGTTTGTAATGCTCACAACATCCCGCCTTATCTGGCAGTATTTCCAGAGCCGAGACAGGAGCTGCTGCACGGAACATTTCAATGTCATGCAAGCATCCCTGCTGCAAGCCATAGAATGAAACAATTCCCAGTTGCCACTGGCAGTCGCTCAGCAGCTGAACACGGTGGAGTGCCATTGCTAGGCCCCAGAAACAAGCACTGACTGATGGAATCAGATCATTTTGCAACTATGGAATGACCAGCAGGGGCTGCAGAGCTTTCAGATGCAGGATCTTTGTGCAGAGTTTTCAGACTAACTTGCTTAATCCCGATAGCTTGCCAACATTATTTAGAAAAAGAACTTCTACATAACGCCCACAATTCATTTAAAGATTAAACTTAAAGCTACGCTATATCTTAGGCCCGGGATACACTTACCTCCCAGATTCAGCGGCAGTCGACGGGAGATATGCAGTGACTTAAATCACTTGCATGTCTCCCGTTGACTTCGCTGCGTCTTCTCCACGTGCCGCCCATGCTGCACTGCGCCGAAGGGAACAGCGTTCCCTCCAACGCAGCGCTACGCCACTTACCGGGCTGGTTTTCCTACATCGATTGCTGGATCGACTGAGCAGGTCTACGCAGACCGCTCAGTCGATCCAGAGCAAAACGATCTGACGGCAGCAAATTTGTAGACCCAGCCTTAGAGAATCCTGCATTCTTTCCAACATTAGGGGAGAGGATATCATTAGATAATATTGCCACTATTAGTTTGCCACTTCTGCTGTCTGTGGCGATAATTTAATGCTTCCCAATTACACACAGTAGATCTGAACCTAATCTTGCACACTCTGCCAATGGAGTTACACTTGAAGATTATCAATGGAGCTGCACCTTAATAACCAGAGAGAGGGGCAAATCAAACCCATGGGCTGCACATTCCACGTAACACACTACTAAAAACCAAACGTCATCCCTGCCAGGGATCAACTCTGCCAAAATGCTCAGTTTCTGCAAAAGGCAGGATATGTAACCCAAGCTTAGATTTGATTAAATTTTTTTCAGTCAAAACACTATTTTCTCAAAAACCATTCATGAAAAATTGATGACTCCAGAAATATTTTGGTTTGTTTGAAAAGTCATGTCTGTTTGATTGTTTTAAGTAGCGTTATTGAAGTTTGTTTACTAAAAGTAGTTTTTGATCATGATATACAAAGAGGC
Organism: Mesoclemmys tuberculata; assembly: GCA_007922155.1. Taxonomy (NCBI): domain Eukaryota; kingdom Metazoa; phylum Chordata; order Testudines; family Chelidae; genus Mesoclemmys; species Mesoclemmys tuberculata. The sequence goes on along the minus strand of ML675603.1, from coordinate 76,740,589 downwards.
AATGATGATTTTAAATTTAAATAGTTAATTCTTTCTTAGGTGTCTGGGTGGTGGGTCTTGCCCACATGCTAGAGGTTTAACTGATCACTATATCTGGGGTAGGAGAGGAATTTCCCCCCCACAGGTCAAATTGGCAGAGACCTAGGGGAGGTTTCACCTTTCTCTGCAGCATGGGGCATGGGCCACTTGCTAGTTTAAACTAGTGTAAATGGTGGATTTTCTATAAATTGAAGTCTTTAAATCATGATTTGAGGACATCAATAACTCAACCAGAGATTATGGGCCTATTACAAGAGTTGGTAGGTGAGGTTCTCTGGCCTGTAATATGCAGGAAATCAGACTAGATTATCATGATGGTCCTTGCTGGCCTTAAAAGAAATCTATGATTGTAACAGAATATCACAGCTAGACTTGAAAAAGAAAATGTTTCTCTTGAAATTGGATTTTGTACCTCTTTTCTTGGCCTACCACAGAGATGGCAATTCTTTCTGAGAACTTTGGAGTACCGGTTGAGGAAGCTTTCCTCTTTTTAAGTGGGCAGACTTTAAGTGGCTTGGAAGCAGAGGAATACTCCAGTATAGGGAACAGAACTACAGCTAAAACTTTAAGCACCACAAAGAAACTCTGGGACTGATCCAGAGAGATGCTGAGAGCCTACTATTCCCACTGAAGTCAAACTAGGTTCTGTTGGAGTGGATAGGAATTGGTGCTCAGCACCTCTCTGGGTCAGCCCCTTATTTTGCATGCTGATATATATGAAAGTAGGGCTGGATACTCACAACTCCTGTCAAAGGAAACACCTTGTAGAAGGCCCTCAGTAGCACTTTGCAATACAATAACACTTACTTCTTATATTGTGGTTTTCCCCTGTAGATCTCAGTGTTTTACATAGGAGATCATTATTCCCATTTGACAGATAGGGAAATTGAGGCACAGAGGTGACATGACTTGCCCAAGGTCAATCATCAGGCTAGTGGCAAAGCCCAGAATAGAACCCAAGTTTTCTTAGTCCCAGACCAATGCTCTATCCACTAAGACACACTGCATCCCTATATAAGCCATACAGGGCCCAAACATTGCACACACAATTCCAAAGACCAGTTTTCTTCATTTGTCCTAGACTGTCAACAATCAGTATGTTAAGACCTCTTGCATAACGTTACATCTATCAAGCAGATAATCAGGAGAGAAGTCAAAGATGAGAGTCAAACTGTTAAGCATATTCTCACTTTCACCCAGAAGTCAAATGGTTAATGCCTGGAACTGCTGTGCAAGAGAGAACATTTTCTCAAGACACTGTAGTGCATTTTTTAATGAAGTAATGAAAAAGGTTTAGCTTTGCAAAAGCTAAGTCTTATTTAAAATTAATGACAGTGCCCATAACTTCTGACAGTAAGAATCAGTGGGAAATTGTCTTAGATGTAAACAAAAAGATCAAGAAGAAGTTAAAAGAAGAAAGGGCCTATGTTAATATAAAATCAGAACAGCTGAGGATCAGAAGACTAATTCTGTAAGCAAATGATGCAAGGGTGTTGCAGCTTGATTCAGAAAAAAGAAATGGTTTAAGGACACAGTAATGACACCGATTAGTTGCAAGCAAATGCTGACTAATGGGGAGTTGTTAACAGATGTCAGGTAAGTTTGGACGTTATGATGAAGGAAGGAAGCATGAGTAACAAAACAATGGTGAAAGCAAACTTAAGGTTTAAAAAAAAGAATGGGGGGGGGGGAAGCAGGTGCACATGTGATTGTAATGGGGTCCACTACTCACTGTTGGGGTGCCTCCTTGTGACCACATAGGAAGGATAGCACTACTGAGGTCCAACTCCCTTTCCTCACCCAGCGGTCTCTCTCACTAGGATTCCGTCTTCATGACTCAGCCTGCTGACCAAGTCATTATAGTTCTTTCCTTCCAGGGTATCAAACTCCCACTGGATGACAATAGGCAGCCTTCTACTCCACGGCCTAGTCTGTGCCACTTCCCCAGTGGCTGGTGGGGGGCAACTGGGTGCAGCCACTATTCCAGGTTCCAGCACAGTGATCCCACAGTCAGCAGCCTAGACCTGCACAGTCCCATTCCTTGCTATTATTTTCCTGGGCCGCTCCTACTACTGTCATGCTCTTGCTCCACCATCCTCTGAGTATGCTCTTCCCTCAGGAAGGGGACCCCAGAATTTTTTTTCTCCCCCTAGTTTCATCCTTTCCTGCTCAAAGGCTAGAGAGACTTTCTGCTGCCAACTTCTTAGCTTTATTATGGCCCCACTTGTTCCATCTCAGCTGGGCTCTATTTTGAGTCAAGGGTTGTTTATCCAGCTCAATTCCCCTCTGGTGTGGTCTATCAAATTAATTGCCCCCTCCCTCCTCAGGGTCATTAACCCTTTCAAGGCTGCTATGGGGTGAACATTGTCACAATAGTCAATAGCTAAATCACAGTACGTGTTTGTGTGCATAAATAGTCTCGAAACACATGGTAGCGCAAGCCTGATGGAAGAGTCAGACAAATACAATTCAGTGTAAAAGGCCCAGATTTGTTGACAGTGCATAATGTGAAATAAAATCCTACAGTGAAGCACTGTTCCACGTTTTAATGATCAATTATCCCAGTCTTATATTAATCCTATTGCATTTTAAACACATTTGTTACAATGACTGAACAGCATCAGTCCTTCAGCTACCATAAGAAACAGATTTCACTCTGCAATAAAAATCAGAGCTGGTCAGAAAGCAGTATTTTCCATGAACAATTTCCAAAGAAATATATTTTTTCATATTATTTGTTATGCATGTTATAGAATTTTTCTGGCTGTTCACTGAAAATTTTCCAATTTTGCGATTCTCGAAAACTAAACATTTTTGTTTTTAGTCAAAAATGGAATATTTCAAAAGAATCAAACATTTTTTGCAAAATTTTTTGTTTAGGCAAAAAGCCATTTTTCACTGAAATTATGTTTCAATCAAAAAATTTTGACCAGCTCTTGTAACAATCCCTACCCTGACTCTGTACATTGCCCCCAGCAATGTTTAAACCCAGATTTCAACAGGACAGGAATAAACAGACAGATTAAAGAGCCCTCTATTTATTAAAGATCCCCCATGTTATTTCCTTTTGTATGTACTTTAAAACTCTGATCAAGTTATCTTTTTTGTCTAAGAATGAGCTTTTTAAGACTCATTGTAAGGCATGTTTTCCCATCATTGAATCATTCTTGCAGCTCTTTTCTGAGCCACTCCAGTTCTCCAGTATATGTACTGAAGTGCAGAACTGGACATAGTCTCCAGCAATGGTCTCAACAATGCCTTACTAACTGATTAGATTCACAATTTTGTCCGTGGCAAAAAACAGCAGTGGGGACAGAAGTAAATGAACTTTTCAAGAGTATTCAAGAATATTTAATCTTGCTTAGATAGTAGATTGTAACTTGGAAATGTCCAGCCCGATTCTCTGAATTTTAGGACATTATAGATTTTGGCTACATTTAAGTTCTGCTAGACTCATTCTAGGATTCTCTCTATAATTTTCTGTAATCTTGAACTTTGATGAAACAACCTGAATTGCAAGTATAAATTATGTCATGTTCAAACACCGTTGAATGCTCCTCAGGGAAAGAGACTGACTTCTGCCCTTCAGGAACGTAGAAGCGGAATTGCAATAACAGCTGGTATAGGGGTGAGGAATGCCCCTGAGTATTCCAGTTAACAACTGGCATAAGATGGCAGTGGAAGTGCAAGTTAGAGCCACCTCACAGCTGTTCTAAGTGTGATGCAGATGTACCATGAGAGCAGAAAGGTGTGGCTTGTTCCATAATGCCCCCCTGTACTGAGTGTGTCTCAGTGAAGGAGAGAATTTGGATTTTCTTTCCTAAACTGTCCCTGGCAACACATATGTACAATGGAACTTGCTTATAAGGAAACACTGCTACAGTAAGAACAGAGCCTGGTTTTCCTACTGCACATTCCTTTGGAGCAGGGTTCCCTTTATGGTAACTGTGGATATAATGAAATGGAGCGGGGTAAGTAGGAGCCTAATGATGTGAAAGATGAAAAGAAAGAAGTCTCCCTGTTGCTGCTGCTTCCTGGGTCAGGAACAAAGTGGAGCCAGTAATGGGGAAAGTAAGGAGCAGGGCAGGAAGCCTAGCAGATCAAAGGATGAACTGAAATACTTTTAAAAAGGCAAGGTCTGTTCAGAGTGAAACTCTGCTTATCATGTTAGAAAGTCCTGTGCAGCACCCTCTATGTCCATAACTCGTACCACAGGAGACTGCAAAGGATTCCTTATTCCCCATTCTTTATTCAAAGACTGACTTGCAAAAATTCATCCATGAAAATTGAAATTTTTAGAAATGCCACCAAAAGAAAGGATATTGAATTTTTTGTATAAGTATTCAAGTTTTTAAGAACACACTTTCCTGAGATGCAAACAAGGCTCCAGTCCCACAACTGCCTCTTTATTTGAATAAATAACGGAGATTCAAGAATGTGTTAATGACAACATACTTCTTGGGCCACCCCAAGTGCCATGTCTTTGTGATCAATAGATATTTCTTAAGTAGCTGGGACATGCCATTCCCTGACCCAAAGCTGCATTCCTTCACACAATGCTACCACAAATTACATCCTACCTTCCATTTTGTGAATGATCTTGGATGAGGAACTGGACTGTGGCAGTAAATGACAGAATCTCTCTTGGGTCATGACTGTTAAATGGTAATGAAGAGCCTAGGACATTACACTTCCTGACTTAAAGATTAATACCTGTGCAAAGCACTCCTTAATATTACCTCCCCACAACTTTTCCTTTTGCAAATAGTCCTTACATAGCTGAGGTTTCAACAATCACGGATGACAAAATACTTTTTGGGGCACCCCAAGTGACACATTTCTGTGTCCATTATGCTGCTGCAAAGAGACAATTCTTCATTTCCTGGCAACGTTATGTCCTCTCACTTCTACTTTGCAGTTTCTGTGTAAGCAAATACACAGTGAACATGTAAAAAGCAACAAAAATCAAGCAATTTGTTGGAAATCCAGCTACAAGGTTTTCACAGAAATAATTACAAATAAACAAGGGATTGAGAACCAGGAATAAAGGAGCCAGCTTCAGCCTCATTCCACACTCTAAGGCCAATGCCTCACCACCAGGAACTACTAGGAGTGGGCTGTTGGTTGCACATAGGGGAAGAACCAGTGTCATGAACCATCCCCAGTCCACCTCTTTACCTGTTACCAGATGTCCACTGTATAATAGCACCCAGGAGAGTGGATCTCTATGGGAAGTGCTCAATACTGTGTGAGGTCCCCAAATCTTGCTCTCCCCAACACTGTGCTCTGGTTCTGCTGCAAGCAGGGCCTTTTGTGCCCATGGGGGAAAGACAGGATTTGCTCCAATAAGCAAGTTTCACCGTATGTGTCATATAGACAGAGAATGTGGAGGGTGACCCTCCAGAATCAGGAAAATGCCTCCAAACAGATAAGGGGAGGAAGAGGAATCACAACTCATTAGCATAGGTGCCCAATCCTCTTCTTAGTTCATTAAATGACAGCATGGATTTAACAGCTGCATGCTCTTCTTCTTGTAAGCACAGAGCCAAAATAAATCAGTAACTGGACTACTGATCACTATGGTTAAAGCGAGCCTTTAGCTGGGTGCCAGCTCTCATGATCATCAACCAACCAGCTAGTTAAAAATTGTGGAAATGTTTTTGTTTGAATTCCAGCAGTTTGAGCCATTCACTGCTCCCCCGATAACATTTTCAAATTTATTTAACTTTATAAAAAGATTCAGAGGGAATATTGGAAACAACATCAACCAAAAAGTTATTTAAAATGACATTAAAAAAATGGCAAGGAACAACTTAATGTTTCTAACCCTTTTCAGAAGCGTACGGTGTAAAGGCCTCTCTTTCTGACTCATTGTGTGGGTGATTGACAGTATGCTGTTAAGTAGGAGAACAGGGGGTGGGAAGTGGAGGAAGATTATGTACACCCATTGATTGAGTAATTATATCTAGAGAAATCACTACATTACCCTCTTTTTCAGCAGTACTACAATGCCTCTGAAACATCACATTCATTCTGCTTCTGTCTGGAGAATAACTTTGGAGATATTCCTGTAGGTCGGCTTCAAACATTCTTGGATTCCTCACTTTTGTCTGAAGAGATTATTTTGCACAAAGTTGAAGCTATCTTATTATTTTAACCTCTCAGCTCAATACAGTCGCTAAGCGGGGCAATCACAGGATAACCACTTCCTCATCAATGTAAATGAGGGCTGGCTTGATGGAAGAACAGCTGAGCTAAATCAGAATAATTTTCTCAGTCTGCTTGACCTGCCTTCAGCTTTTCCTGTGTTTTCCTACCCTCATCTGCAGCTTCATGCAATGGCGTATCCTACCATGTTTGCGAAGCTGTAATAGATGTCTCCTCTGTAAAGTATGCAAATCAGATGCATTACTCTCAGTATCAACCCTCCACTTTTTATTTAAACAGTATGGATCTGCTCATGTGAATAGTTCCCGAGTGTTCAGCAGGCTTCCTCAAGTGGGTAAAGTTACTTGCTTAGCTAAGTGTTTGCAAGATTGAGGCCTAAGATGTTCCAATGTTTCATGCTCTGGTGGTGATTAAGAATCATAGAAGATGGGCTGGATGGGATCTTAAGAGGTCATCTAGACCATCCCCAGCACAGAGGTGGGCTAACTATACCTAGACCAGGGGTCAGCAATCTTTACTCTCAAAAGAGCCATTTTGCCTGGAGCCGCAAATCATAGCTTACCGCGGCTGAAGAGCCGCATGCAGCTCTGGAGCCGCGGGTTGCCGACCCCTGACCTGGACCATTCCTTTCAAGTCAGTACTATGAATCTGAGTGCTTTGACCACTTAACATTTCTCTTCTCTTCTCATTTCTTTCTTTCCTTTTATAATAAACCTTTTGTTTTAGTTATTAAAGGATTGGCTGGTAGCGTGGTACTTTGGGTAAGATCCAAACTTATATTGGTCTGGTAATGTGGCTGAGCCTTTGGGGGTCAGGAGAACATTGTTGGTAAAGGGAATCGTGTTTTAAATAATTTCTCTCTTTACTGGACTTTCTGCTGCTAACTGGGGGGCCAGAAACGGAATTGCCGTAAAGGGGCCAGTGTAACTTGTTGTTTTAGCTTCCTGATAACCAGTGTGGGGAATTGGAAGCACTGTTTGTAACTGGTTGGGGAATCTACTTGCAATCTTAGCCACTGGTTTGGGAGAATCTGCTCTCCTTTTGCAGTCTCCCTGACTTTGGCATTTCCAGGTGGGCTACCCTTGGCATGGACAGGTCACACTCATTATAACAGCTTTTAACATATTTGAAGACTTATCAGGTCTCCCCCCCCTCAGTCTTCTTTTCCTCAAGACTAAACATACCCAGATTTTCAACCTTTCATCATTTAAACCTTTCATTTTTGCTGTTCTCTGAATTTTCTCCAGTTTGTCCCCGTCTTTCTTAAAGTGTGGCACTTAAAACCGGGTACAGTACTCCAGCTGAGGCCTCACCAGTCCCAAGCAAAGCTGAACAATTACCTCCCATGTCTTACATATGATAATCTTCTTAATACATCCCAGAATTGTATTATAAATTACTGTGAACGTGGTAGAAGCTTAGAAACAAATATCTGATTACAGCCAGAGTGTCACCTATAGAATTCTAAGCTACATTCTCATCTTCAATATATCACTAGAGACTGTCATTCCCAACCTCTGGAGCCAAGCAATCAGGTCACTTAATTCAAAAGCACAATAAGCTCATAGCTATAGTTTCTATGGGCTACCCCGCTGAATTAGGAGGGTATTTGTTTTGTTTACACATTGAACACAGGCCTTGAGTGTTCCTCCTAATACAACCATAAAATAGTTTCAGCTATCGCGTAGAAAAGTGCAGCATAACCATGAAATTCTGAAAGCCATTAATTTAAACAACAGCAGCCATTAACAAGGCTAAAAGCTGAGTCCTATTAATTGCCAAGATATATGATTATTCGAACATAACACACACGCACTTTGGTGCTTTTAAATAAGTTTTGCTTAATTTCAGGACTGACTAAGGATTGTGGGATTTGGCCCCTGGGCCAAATTCTGCCCAAATTACACACTCTGCAATGTTGTTACACTTCAAGTTCAAGGCAGAATTTAGTGACTTTTAAACTGAAACCAATCAGAAAATCCTTTCACTTTCTGTGAAACAGGTCTTCATGTATATATTCACTGTTCCATTGGTGTCATTTACTAATGAGTGCACTACCTCCTAGTCTTGCGCAGCTCCAATAGTATCAGTGATATGAACAATTCCTGCTGGAGAGCTGAACTATGGGGTAGTATTACTTTCACCCACGGCCCTATGACTGTTCAAGCTCAATTTATGATAGGGATATTTGTGCTACAGAGGGACACATGTGATTCAGGCTATGTTATTAAAGTGCAAGTCTACTCAAAAAATAATTCGGTAAAAATGCACCTTCTCACTCAGTAAACCTACTCCTTGTGTAGATTCAGTCATTTCTCTGCCTCTAGTAACAAAAGATATGTTCGTTAGCTATTTTTATTCCTGTTGGCATGGCAGAGACAATAAAGACTGAGGGAGTGTGATACTGGAGATATAATTTGATCATTTTCACACCAACTGACTATTTAGAATAATACCATTTGACTGACAGACAATGCCCCAGGTATAAAAATAGTGGTATGCCAGACTGACTTTGCTGTATGATTTTAGTGGTGCAGGACACAAAATGGGAGCACCACCCATAAATAAATAGACAGCAACCCAGTTATATGAAAAAACTTATTTTCTTTTGGACACTGAAAAATAAATTCCCATACTGGATACTGAAAGGCTGGGCTTTCGTGTATGGAGAAAAGGGCTCAGATCCTCAGTCCATATTCTTTGTGCTACTGAGGCAAGGAAAAATCTGCTATAATGGACATCTGGGGATTCCTCCACTGAAGGACAATTCTCAGTTGGGGTACAGCTAGCTATACTGGATCTACACTACCTACTTCCCAACCCTCTTCACTTTTTCCCCTGGCCTAGGAGGGGAATTGGGGGTGGGATGGAGCTGGAGCTGTGAACTCCAGCAGACTTTGCTGGTATAATGGACCCTAGGCAACCAGTATGAGCTGGCAGAATTTAGAGCAGACCTTAGTCTGCTCTAACTTGCATAGGGGGCTGAAATGAGATTGGACTTAAAGCCAGCTTGTATTCTTTCCCATATCTCTTCCCAGCTTTGCTCCACTGGAGCTAAGGATTTAGGTCATTGCCTCTTGTGAAGAACTGATGCACAGAATGACTTCCACCTTTTGAGATTCAAATGCTTTCCCTTCACCACCATGCACGTGGAAGGCTGTAAACATGGCATAATTACTATGGTTCAAGCAGCACAGGCTCAACAGGATACTGTGCTGAAAGCCCAACCAACATCGGGCATAACCATCTGCAGTGCAGATCCTACCACTCCTCTACAAAGCCCAACCCATTCCACCCCCCAATCAGGTCTCCCACTGGTCTCTTCACCTGCCTGGTAAATGAGCTATATTTTTTAGCTCATTGAGCTGTACCATGGGGCAATAAAAACCCATTTAAAATTAAAAACATTTATGAAACAAACTGAAAGACAGCATGCTAAGCGCCAAGGGCCAGTCGGTACAAGGCAATGCAGGACGCTCCATGCCTCTCTGGTGCACCACTGCTTGGTGGTGAAAAGGGCTAGGAACATGAGGGCTAGAGGGAGCAGCAGCCTGTGAATCTACTTCTACAGAAATCAATAGGCCATCTGCATGTATTTGGCATTCACAGTCCCCCTCTATTAATACAGTTCGCAGGCAGTGACAGTGACAGTGGTTTGGCTGTGCAGCTGCTACACATCAGGATGCCAACTGGGAGAGCTGCATCTTTCCACCCAACTCTCAGTTCACTTATGTCAAGCTTGTTTACTCTGGCTTTGCATGCAGGGGGAAGAGGAAACAGTATGGCCCTAAAAATGGAAAAAAATGGAGATGATTCTGATTATATATTAGAACATAAGGGAATCTCGCAACTCAATGGCTTATGGCAGTAAGTCTTAGCACATATATGTGTTTAAACATTAATTGATTAATTGTCCATGTAAACTTCTCACATACATTATTACTTTACATGATTGCATATATCAAGCTAATGGTTCAGTATTTGTGCAGTGGCTGTTTCATGTGGAGTTACCAGGCTTATTTATAATTTTTTGCTTCCCATCTATTTTATATTTATGTAGATACATTTTGTGCAAGCTTTTTTGTTCTGTTTAGTCATCTTTTAGTCTATCTTCTATGAAGAAAACTGCACATTTAAGACAGCTAAATGAATATCTCAACCTGAATTCCTTTTGCACATTAATCGTCCTTTCTGATATAGATCTCAATACAGCTGACGTTTTGCTCTGAGAAGTCATTTGAATGTCCTCTAAGAATTGTTGACTAGCTTACTGATTATGTTGCATTTGCGGCTATTGTTCTGATGTTCATCTCTGTGTTGTTTTACATCACTGTAAAAAAAATTAAAACTAAGAATCACATCCTGCTATGACTTTTAAACCCATTCTTTGTATTTACATAGCTGTGTTGTTCCTATTTTTTGCCATTGAAGAATACAGGAATTTTATTTACTTTTTCATATAATAATTTATTTTTTAAATTCAGAGTGTATCTGTTAGAGGGAGATGATATATAAAACTTCTTGGCAAAACAACAAGGCAAAAATGTCACAGGAGAATTACATAAAGAAGAAGAGTCCATCCTCCTATATTAAGCCTAGCCAATTGAATCATACGACAAGAACCCTTTAACCTTCAATGGGTTTCCCTTATGTTTCTCAAAGCTCCAGACTGTTCATACATCACACCTTTTGCATCTTGGGTTTTTGCATAGTTTAAACATGATTTTAATGTTGATCTCTCATTTAAACGCCATGAACACAATATCTGATCCTCTAAAATGTGGTGTGTATCTCAGATAGACTGACTTTGGCAATGATGAAAAGACTTGACTACATGCATACCTTAAAAGTTAAAAAAAGAGGACCATAAAACTGCAGTAAAGAGCAAGTTACATTCACTATCTCTAAAATCTTAAAAGCTGAACAAAATAGGTACAGGGTAACGGTGTGCTGTGGGAACCTTGTGCCGTTATTTCCACCTGTGCAAAGTGAGTGTAAATTCTACTATTCTGGTAATGTTTTATAACTTTCCTGGGGACTGCACCTTGGCATGCTGGGAAGGCTTGTGTGCTCTAATGTCCTTGAGAGCTATGGCCAGCTGGAGTTTTAACTCCTGGTAGAGCCACCCAAGCCAAACAAGTCAAAGAGTAAGGACAAGACCAATAAATAAATAAAAACCAAAACAAAACAGCCCACTGGATTTCCAGTGTGGGGGTTGAGTGATAGGTCAACAATCTTCTCTCAAACACACACACACACACACACAAAATACAATAAGATTGTCATGCTGTTTGCTGGAGAGGCTAAGTAATGGTGTGACAGACTGTACCCTTATGTTAATCCTTTTTACAAAGCTATGATAAATCTTGTACAAGGTAGGCCTTTCAAGGTATCTTTTGAAAACTCAATTTCCTGATTACTATTGTCCTGATAAAATGAATGTGACAACTTTTGTAAAGCTAGAAGACCGTGTACTATATGACATTGCTGAGACATGCTGCAAGTTCAGAAAAGCAGGCACAGACCAGTTCCTCAGAAACAAAGGCAAACTGACTTCTCAGGTGTCAACAAAATCAAATGGACTATCACTGGGTTAAGCGGCCATTCTGTGGCAGGAACAAGGGTATGAGTGAGACATTTACAACTGGGCAATAGAACAGCAGGAAGTTCCCATGTAAACAGACTGGCTGTCACGTTAACCCGAGCTGGAGATGATTCTCAAAAAGGAGGAAAAGATATAAAAATGAGGAATAGAGGCCCCAAATCACCTCTCTCCCCTCATGTGCATCAATGATGTTTGAAAGACAAAGGAAGAATCATTGAACCGGGGGAGTGGTCCTGGCTGAAGGAATCAAGCCAGACTTCTATAAGCACACGGTAAGAGAAACCTTTGGCTTTATATTCACTTAGCTTGTTAAATTAGGCATTAGTTTGTGTTTTACCTTTTGTTTCTTTGTAACCAATTCTGACTTTCATGCCTCATTACTTGTAATCACTTAATCTATCTTTCTGTAATTAATAAATTTGTTTTATGTTTATCACCCTCTCCCCTCACAGCATCAATAATGTTTGAAAGACAAAGGAAGCATCATTGAACTGCGGAAGTGGTCCTGGCTGAAGGAATCAAGCCAGACTGCTATAAGCATATGGTAAGAGAAACCTATTCAAACCAGCGTGTGTTTGAATTTCAGTGTTTGGAAACTTCCATTTGAGATAACAGGGTTTGTGCAGATAATTTTCTGTTAATTAAATGATGGGTTTTCTATGAGCTGGTATTGTCCAGAAGGAAAGGGCTTGGCAGTATAAGATGCACATTTCTGGGGGAAAGTCTGCAATTGGGAATCTGCTGGTGTTGCTCTTCAGTATAATTGAAGGGTGCCAAGCTGGCTGAAACACTCTTGCAGTACAGCTGGGGGTAATTTCCATTCAGAAGGTTGTGTGGAAGCAGGCCAGGAGTGGTTGATCTCACAGTGAAGCAGTGTAAAAGGCAGCCCAAGTTTGAGAACTGAGGGGACACAGCTGTTCAGCAGTCAAAGTTGTACCCTGGGGAATGTCACAATGGACTGGGTCTAAGCAGAAGTCAAAAGAGTGTTGGTGAAAGGCACCAGGAAGCCAAGACTCTGATAAGTTCTTTACTGAAGGTAAAACAAACTATGAAAATACGTTTCTGGAATATTAGAAAAAAGGCTGCAACAACAAATGCTGGCCATGCTGGTGTTGAAAGGAATGGACAAATATATTCCTAAAATGCTTGGAGTAAGTGAATGTCGATGTCCAGGAGCTAATAAAAAGTTATTCGAAATGAGAATAACACCAGAATATATTTAGGGAGGCTGCTGAAGTCTCATTTTTGTTTTATAGACTTCTTTTAAAATGTTGACCATATCTACATGCTCATTTACATACATCACTCTGTCCTTCTACATTTATAACCCACAACATTCCAGCAAATAGTAATATTTTGCACTTCTATAGCTTTTTGTTTAATCCATAGATCTCAAAACACTTTACAAAATTGAGCAACCATTATCATCCCTATTTTACATTTGGAGAAGCTGAGACACAGAGATATTACATAACTTGGCTCAAGATCACATAGCAACAACTCTACATAACATTGCAGAGTCTGGAACGGAACCCAGGTTTCCTAACTCCCTGTGCACATTCAAGCAATTAGACCATGGATCTTCCGAAAAGATAAATGAGTTTCATAATTGTCAGCATTGGTAGACAAATCACACAAAACGTTAATGGCTACTGTTGCAGATGGAGACTTCATTAATCTGTTCTAGTCCATCTCATGAGACTAGAATGCATGCCAATATTTGCAATCCTATTATTTTAATATCACATTATTGGTAAAATAATAAAAGCTAATCTTTAATTATATAGACATCACATCCTTACTACATTAAAGCTATGCAGAAGGGTATGTTTGCATTAGAAAATTTCCTGTAGCTAGCAAAAAACAAGCATACGAAAAAAAAGGAATTGTGTTGGCTATATAGAGAAATGAGACTGCACTGACTGAAATAGAAATCATACAGAGGTATTGAAATAGAGCTACAGAGAGTCTACACCAATACATTTATCTGTCATACAGACAGGCTTATGCATAGCAGCATGCACAGCATACATTATTTGCTTTGTATCTATTGAGAGGTTCATACTAGAAGATTGTGGGAATTCAAGTGACAGCGTAGATATTCAACAGTATAGGTTGAGCTGTAGGAGTGAGTTAAATAATTTCTTCATTGTAATTTACCATAATCAGGGAGCAGGATTGGTAATAGAGTTGGCAGAAGAAAAAGCCCAGTGCCATCTCTGAGCAGTCTAGTCACAACAATCAGTGCTATAACTGTCAACTGTGCAGGAAGACGATGACAAGGTTTTATAGCACCTCTTTGATTAAGGCACTAACCTAGACAGAGACTAATGTGGAGTTGCACCATCCCCAAGGCTGCTCTAAGAAGATTTTTGCCTCCCAAAGTCTTCCCCCTAACCTTGGCTCTTACACAATCCTTGTCCCAGCACCACAGTGCATAGGAGAGGTGTACAACCTGTGACATTCCTCAAGATATGTAATCTGTTCCCTGTGCAAGGCTGACAACTTCCCTAGGCTGCTGCTGAGGGGGCAGGGCCAAGGCTTTACCTCTTCTTTCCCCTTTGGGGTGGTTGCATTCCAGGGTCTCACGGACAAGGACTACAGTTCTCCCTAACTGTTATGGAGGGTGGAATGTGACAGAAGACTACTCACATGATCTCCTACACATCTGGAAAAGAACCAAGGGCAATCTGTACCTATTCAGTGATGGCACCTTTAACTTCTGCTCTTCCTGTGTGATTTTGGGCAAGTCACTTATGGCTTGTCTACCCTTCAACCTGGAGGAATCATTTCCGGTTTGAGGAAACATACTTACGCTAGTTTCCGTCTACCTGGTGTGCTAAAAATAGCTATGTAGATGCGATGGCACAAGTGGCAGGTGGGGCTAGACACTTATACACCTAGACACTATGATTGTATCTGGAAAGTTAGGTACGTACTTAGGCAGCTAGCCCCTACTGCCTCTTGCACTGCTGAAGGTATGCTTCTAATTTTAGCACACTAGCATGGTCAGAGCTTGCACTGAAAGGTCTTCTCAAGCTGGATAGATCTTTAGCATTGCTGTGCCTCGGTTCCCCATCTGAAAAATGGGGATAAGAATTCTTCCTTTTCCCCACCCTTTATCTATATTGCCTATTTAGATTGTAAGAATGTTGGGGCAAGGACTGTCTTTATGTGTAAATACAGTGCCTAGAAAAATGGAAGAAAACAGTGAGGTGTGAAGGGGAACAGAGGAAGAAAGAGGGGGAACAAGGAAAAATTGATACAACAAAACAAACTGGCTACATTTTTTTGTTTTCCCATTTCATATGAAAAACAGAAAAATTCCCCCCATTGCTACCTCCCAAAAAACCCCATAATCAACAACAAAACATTTTTCACAAAAATGTCAGATTTAAAAAAAAAAGGAGTTTTCAATTTTTAAAAGATTGTTTGAAAAAATTCAAACAGCTCTACAAATAATAAATGCTAACTTATCTTTGGCAAGGTGATCAGAGGGGAGCTACACATGAATGAATTCACTTAAACCATATCCCAGGAATCCATCACGCTACTGGGCATGTGACAACTATGCCAGAATTCTAAGCATTTCCATTTTAATTAAGTCTCTTAACCAACCAAGGAATATTTAATTCTAGTGTAAAGGATCACTGAGATGTGCTTGCTCCTTCAGCAAAACATCCAAAGATGTCACCTGGTCATGTAGGGAGGTTCTATCTTCACTTTCTTACACAAATATCAATGGATTACTCATGTGCATTACAGAGTCAGGGTGTAGGGAATGGCATTCATGAGTCACTCACACATGCCAGTAGAGTACAACATATCACGCATGATGATGCTGTCAAAATCATTAGAAATCATCTATGGCTAGGTCTACAGTACAACCTATGTCAGCAGAACTTATGTTATTCAGGGGGGTGAATAAGTACACTAACATAAGTGCCTCTGTGGACAGCACTATATCAACAGGAGAGCTTCTCTTGCCGACATAGCTTCTGCCATTCATGGAGATGGTTTTATTATGCCAACGCTGGCACAGAGCATCTTCACCAGACACACTGCAGGGGATTTAGGGTGGCCCATTCCATGATATCATCCACTTCTCTCGTGGAATGTCTTGTTTGGTGAAAGCATATTTAAGTGTGTATCATGGACTTACTCCTCAGAGCATATTCTATGGTATTTGGGTGCCTAGATGTAGATAACAGATTTCTTGGCATGTCTGGGTGTTGCTGGATTGGTGGAAGTAGGTGTAGTGATCCATGGGTTTCTTGTGCATAGCTATCTGTAAGGTTCCACTGCTTGAAGCTGATTGTGGTGTCCACAACATTGAGGCTGGTGTTGGAGTATTCTAGAGAGTGTTCGGTGGATGGGTGGTGATTGGTGAAGTTGCAGTGGAAATCTATTAGGAAGTTTAAGCTGCCCAGAGGATAAAAATATAACTATTATTTTAGGTATATAATTGGTTTTAAGTTGCATTTTTCCAGAAATTCTTCCTCAACCATGAAGAGGTTGGCGTATTGGCCAGTCATGCTAGTATGATTGGCTGTTCCCATGGTTTGGGCAAAGTGTATGTAAATTTGAATGTAAAATTGTTATGAGTGAGGATGAAATGGATGAGTTTGGTGATGTGTTTGGGGTGGATGTCTGAATGTTGTCCATTGTCTTGTGGATATTTGAGACAGGCGACGATGCCATCATGGTGAGGGATGCTAGTATATAGAGACAGCCATGGCGGCGGAAAGTTGTGTTCTGAGGGAGGCTGTTGATGTCGCAGAGTTTTTGGAGGAAGTCAGTTGTGAGGAAACTTGCCCTTGGTGCGGTCAGTGATTTCTGAGTTCTCAGATGCCCTCAGTAAGAGTACAATAGCCAGATACAATGAGTCTGTCTGGGTTCTCTTGGCTGTATATCTTGTATAGCATGTAGCACATCCCTGGGGTGGGTTGACAAGGATTAAGTTGTAGAGTTTCTCTTAGAGTTGTTTGGGAAAGGATTTGATGTTGACATTCTTCTGTCAATTTAAGGTTATAAGGTTGTTCTGCAAAATGTACAATCTTAAATAGGGTAAAACAGAGGAACACTTTTTCACTCAGCAAGTCCCTGCTATTCCTGTGTTTTGTATGGGATTTTTGCTACATACAAAAAAAAATTCTATCATGTTACATATTTAACTTTATTTTACAGGTAAACAACAGATTAATTATGTATCCTGCTCAAAATATTAGACATCTTGGCACATAGTGACAAAGCAGATTGATTTATTCGGACAAATGGTGATTTTTAAAAAAATTGCTTCCTGTGAATAATTAAGGAAGCTCATTATCTTCAGAATTCAACAGACACCTACTCCCATAGGGCTATCCAAATATTCATATGCTTATCTCAACAAAAATGGACCTCTGCACCTTCTGAGATTTACCCATCACTGATCGAAGTAAGTAAGTAAGGTTTGAGAAAACACGAGTGTCATGGACTGGATTGCAATAGGTCAGTGTTATTTTGTATTCATTACCATCAAGTTTCACATATTTCTGAGGGAGTTTCCCTTTTAATAAACTCCTTCCTTCTGGACTCTGCTATTCCCCCATCCCTGTAGGGAAGGATTCTACTCTTATCAGTGAGAGTTAGTTTAGTACACAATTTTTTAATGCCGCTGTGCCAACCACCCAGGAGCCAAGACTATTTAATAATAAGAATTACCAGTACATCAGAAGTATTTTCCAGCTTCTTGCAATATTGTATTATATTTTATCTAGGAAGGATTAAATTTGTTGGTAAATGTCAATTTCACCAAATGCACACAAAGAGATGAAAAAATGTTTCTATTGATAATAATCGAAGTATACAGATAGGCAAAATTAAACAAATGCTGCTTGCGAGCTTATTAAGAGCTTAATTTAAGGATATTTATTTTGTGTATTTTGATATGTGATGTTGACAATTTGTGTTTTAGCAGTTATGTTTTAACCTTTTATATTTCAGTGCCTACTGTCATTAAATTATTATTGTCAGACACACATGCCCCCCATTGTCTGACTCCCTACAATATAAAGTTGATGAAATTATGGGTTTAAACATTTTTTTTTCTAATTTTGTACAACTGAGAAAATGTAAATGGATAGAATTTTAAAAAATGCTTAAAAATATCAATATTATCCATTGTCACTATAAAAAATAAAAAAAATTCTGGCAAGCTTAATTATATTTCTTCTACCTCTTTGGTTTCAACATAAAGAGGCAAGTCCTCAGCTGATGCAAATCAGTGTAGCGCAGCACCTTCAATGCAGCAGTGCTGATGTATACCAGCTGAAGAACTGGCAGAGTTTGGCAAGCTACTGTCAAAGAAGATACAGAACCAAATCCTAACTTGCCTGTTCTGTGAGCGTGAAACTCAGCATAGACACGGTCCCTGGCCGGCTCCTATAGCCAGAGAGCAGTACTCGAATTCTAAAGTGACAGAGCCCCTTCACTGGAGACAGAGGAGTTGTTCAGCTGGCATCCAGCCCAGCCCCTCTTCCCTGTGGTCAGAGTCTGAGGTATTTGATAGCGGAGTCACCAAGGCGAGAAGTTCAGGGGAAAGAGGGTGCCTTCCTTTATGCCCCAGTGGGCGGCATGGGGACTCCCCATGAAGTGAAGCTAGAGGGGCTATTGCTGTGCCCTCCACGGCGCTGTGTGGAGAGAGGGAGAAGCTGGTAACAACAAAGGCTAGGGAAAGGTAGGTCCCTACTATGAAGGAATTGAGTAGTCAATCCATAGCCCATACAAACCATCCATCAGGCTGCCACGAAGCTCCCCTCCACATGCGTAAAGCTCCCTGAGGACCTGCCACACAGCTGTTAGCTATTTGCAAAAATAAGGTTCTTGTCCCCACATCAAAGTCTTACTAAACTGGAAATTTTTGCCTCTAATGACACGCACATTTCATAGACCAAACAAGATTAGATTGACAAATCCTCTATTCAGATACACTTGTTGACACATTCAGATCTTCCTTGAGTGCCGTTTATGGACAAGTTTGCCATACCAATCATTGCTAAAAGGATTTGCTCCTGGATATGAATTTTCTAGCTGTCTAGCTGAATTGCTTTTAGTCTGAAGGATAACACAGACTAAGTGTAACACTCACATGGCAATGGAACCATAGTTCAACAACAGTACACAGCCTCCCACTTGAACGTCCAGTGTTTGAAATCCCTGATAAAGTCCAAGAGAAATCCATGTGTAGCCAACATCAGATTATTTATTTCTTGTAAGAGAACTGAGTAGTCCAAGTCTAACTCATCAAAGCATCCCTGTAACGCTATTGGTGATATTATCACACTTGATGCTTGGCTATATAAAACTGCATTGCTTGGTTGAAAATGAACAGAAATTGACTGACACACATTGCCAACAGGATATTAGCAGAAGCAAGAAACAGGAAACATCGCTGATACTTGACAGGTTGAGACGTGCAATGAATGGCCACAGAAATGTTGACAGATGCTTGTGGAAGCGTCATTATGAATTCAGTTTCTAGTCTATAACTGGAGAATGGATATATAACCCACAGAACTGCATAATGAGCCTTCTCAAATGAGTGTCAGACTGGCAAAGATGGCTCCCTTGGGCTGTCTAAATATCTGTTTAAATGCAGATGCTAGCTTTCTAATGCGAAGGAAACAAACATTTGCTGCTGGTACATGACTGTGTGTATAACACTCAGAGAGATAGGACTTTTTCAATGTTGCCAACTCCCAAGATTTCATCAGGAGCAACAGAATTTTAGCCCCTGCTAGAGCTGTTCTTGGGATGGCGCTTCTAGAAAGAGTTGCCATCAGAACAGCAGTCACCCCTCAGCAGAGGCCAGAGTCACATTGCTCTTTGCATTTGGGAGAGCGATAGCACTGAGAAGATGGGTTCCAAAATTAAAAGACGGACCAAAACCACAATATAATCTTGTTTCAACATGTCATGATTTTAGGTCCAATCTCATGATTTTGTGATGGGGAAATGGAGCTGACTCATGATTTTTTTAAATTTTTGAGCTTGGCAATGCTGTATTCATAATCAATTTTTAAGTATATTCAAAGGGATATCACGTAGAACTATGGAGCCTATATTACATACTTTACCCCTTTTTGGGGACTTTCTTGTGCCTGTTCTACGTCAGCCAAACAGAGGAGCAAGGGATACCTGCCCTGTGCTTGGCCTACCCCCATCATAGATTCCAACTGGGTGTGGAGTGTTCTTCCAAACACTATCCACTCCCCACCCACTGGCTCAAAATGGGGAGAGGCTTGACTCCACCAGCACCACCGCTCACTGGATGGGGAGAGAGCAGCACTTTTGAAAAGAGGAGTGGGGAGGAACTGTGATTCTTTGAGTCATGATTATTTCCCCATGCAGTGTCTAGGATGGTCCAGTTACATGCACCCTCTCATTTAGAGCTTCACTTAAAAGTTCTGTCTAGCCTTTAGGAAAAATAACACTTTGCTGCCTGATAATCAATTGTTCCAAACAAGAGGGAAGTTAAATAAAGAAAAAAAAATAAAGAAAAAAAAATTATTTTTAACAAATCACCTGCTCCTAGAGGTTACCCAGCCAGCAGTCTAAAAAGTCATTCTGAGGCAACTGATACTTCTCTTATTGAACTTATTTTGTACTAATAATCAACATTAAAGTTTTGCTATCTACTCGGAAAAAAACTGTGCTGCATATCCATTTCATTATATTTTCCTGGAATCATTATGTAGTCACTTTTAGAAGGGGCTTTGCTTGGGGAAAATAACAGTTTGTTTCTCTTTTCTCATTGTAAGACAGAGGCAATCAAATAAAAGCTGTGCAGGAGGGGAGGGGAGGATGGGGAAAATGTGTAAAAATAGCTGTCACTGAAAAAAATAGCATGATTAGCGTGGGTGATTCTTGCCTGTCATTGAAGTCAGTCTGTTCCAGTTCAATAAATAATGCATTGTTTTTGAAGAAAAAAATTGTAACAGGTCAAAGGAGTTTATAGTTAACTATCAGATGACATTTTAACATAACAAGCCAGATCCTCAACTGGTGTAACAGCATTGCTCCAGTGAAGTCAAGGGAACTATGTTGATTTGCACAAGCTGGGGATTTGGCCCAACAACTTTAATGTATTCTTTTCATGTGTCTGCATCCCTCTAATAATAAACAACTTCAAAGTACTTTATTATGATCCTTTATGTACGACAAACTTTCTAATTCTCCCACTATCTCTAGTTACAACACAAAAACCACCAAAAAAAACCCTCTAGAAAGACATGGGTACCTGGATTTGTTTTAAAAAAGAAATCAAACTTATTAAAATGCTAACGTGTTCACAATAGCCTTGGAAAAGATCTGAGTCCTTTTGATTGTTCCAGCAAATTTCAAAGATCTAAGACCTCACGATAGTCTGAAAGACTTAGGTTAATTTTTTAAGATCAGCAAGAAGCATGAGAAACAGTGATTCTGAAAGAAAGCCCTTTAATGCTAATGAATGAGTGATTTTAAATAAGCAACCAGGCTAAAGTTTATTTCACCCATCAACTAGATATAAGCTGTATAGATTGCCTTATGCAACTTCCAAGTTAGAATGAGATCATCTGCTAGCAAATGCTATTTAGCCTACACTAAACCAAATACACACCGTTGGGAACCATGCAGATAACAGGCCTGGTGCTGAGTTTCTACTAACACCATTTTATTTCTCACGTACGAAATGGTTGATAAAATTTGTTAATTTTTTTGTAACAAAGACCTGTATTTCATCTTAGGCAAATGTACAACTTAGAAATCAATTACACAAAATTTACATCCACTAGATCCCTGATTCAGCAAGTATGTAAGCACTGCTGAACTTTAAGCATGTGCCTTATTCCCTTTGAAGTCAATTGCATTTAGAGTTGAGCATGTGCTTAATAAATACTTTGCTGAATTGGGACAGACTGAAGCAAGATTTATGGATAGAAAACTTTCAGTGAGAAAAATCAGGGTGGTCTAGTGGTCAGGACACTAGCCTGGTGCTTGGCTTCAATTTCCTATTCTGCCATCTTAGGGAAGTCACTCAGCCTCTCCCATCCCCTCTCTAGCTTCAGAGCCCTTTCACCAACAGAAGCTGGTCCAATAAAAGACATTACCTCACCCATCTTGTATTTCTAATATCCTGAGATCAACAAGGCTCAACAACACTGTAAAAAATCTGCAGTTATATGCATTTAACAAGGAATTCTTCTAACCCTCCTGGGGAGAGACAGGATCCTTCCTGCTCTCAATGGGGAGACAGAGACTATCCTTCACTGTCATCAGTGTTGCCAGCAATCCTAATAATTGAGGGATTATGCAGGATAGTCTGTATATTGTTCACTGAACTTAGTTTACTTGTTCCAGTCTGCCTTTCTGTAGTCCCAATGTAACCTTGGGCTGGTGTTCACTATCGGTGCAATAACCCCTATTAGGTGAGAATGCGGTGAAGTTGGCTGTGGAGAAAATTTCCTAGGATCCTGCAGGTGGTTGGTAGAAGGCAGTCTCTAGCAGAAGTGACCCAACTGAGATCAGGGGAGTAGCCCTGGTTCCAGAGAGCAGAGTGAAAAGTTGCTGGTTATGTAGAGTCATGTGTAGTTCATTGAGGGAGGCCTATTTGGCAAGCTCTATCCCATTTTGATCAGATTCTCTACAACCCTATGTTATAAGCCTATGTCTATAACCTATGTTCTCTATAACTCTATAGATATAAAGATATAAAGTCTCTGGCATAGCTAGCAGGATTCTGGAGTTATGGTAGAGCAGGAGCAGGCCAAAGTTAATTAGATGAGTTGTAGACATTAGCCACTTTAAACTGACTGACCCTTATGATGTCATAGTAGTCAGATGTAGATAGTAGACTCTCCACAACTATGAAATTAGATCTTACATAAGTGTCTGCTCATATTTTTCATGCAATTTCAGGTGATTTATGAGGTTGAAACTAGAGATTATGAACTGACTCGGCAATAAGGGAATTAACATGGGTTTCTTGAAGGCAGAGGACATCGACATTGTCAGAAGCTAATGCTTTCAAGAACAGAGCTCGCTGTGGCTGATAGGCCCTTGACATTCAACTGTAGCATGTTGAGGGAAGGACCAGCCTTTATAGCATTTCCACTACATCATGCATATTCAAGATTTACTAAAGCAATTTTAAGGCCTCCTCCAAGTCCAGTCTAGATGGCTGCACAAAAACCTATATGTCTGGAATATAATATTGGAATAATGTGAAGACCTCCTTAAACATTATGAAAAATCCAATGATCCAGTGTAGGGAGGCGTGGTGGCATTCCTTGGATCCTGGGCCCGAGGAAGGGTCACGACACCCTGGCTGCACAGATCCAGGCTCGCCAAGCCAATCTGCCCAGCAATAGAGCGGGGTGGGGTGGGGTGGGGATAATCCAGGAAAGGGAAGTATAACAGGCCAGCCTAGGTGCTCAGCATGAAGAGAGCTGCTGCCGGAGACAGACGTGTCCTCCAGCCAGCCACGGCCTAGGCCAGACCCCGACCAAGGGACCCCTTGGAGCAATCGCCCCTGGGGAAGAGGTCCCACACTCTGCCCGGCTTACCTGGGCCCGGCGACTGGACCAGGCCCCCAAGCCCGAGCAGCTGGACTGAGTCCCCTGAGGCTCCAGGGGAGGAATTACTCCCCAAAGCTGGGGCAGACCTGGAGGAGCTGCCAGACACTGGGGAACCCTGGGAGCGGAGTGAGCCCGAAGGACCCGAGGAACCCTGTGACCTGGAGGACCTGCCCCCTATCGACGAGGAGGGACTAGGGGGCCTGCTGGTTGCTGAATACTCCAGCGAACTAGAGGACATGGAGAGCACTTAGGTACCCAGGGATCAGGAGGAAGAACTGGCCAAGGGCAGCCTGCTAGAGAACAGCGGCATCAGAGGCTAAACCTCAACAGAGCGTTGTGGCTGGAGCCCCGCTGAACCAGTGGCCGCAAATATGCCACTGCTAGACCACGGGCCAGGATGCAGTGGAGATGAGAGGGCCTGTGTCCCCCTCCCCCACTTCCCCACCCGAGCCGAGAAGAGGCCTCGCCCTGCTTACCTGCCTCGCCCTGCCTGAGGGTGGGAGGCCATAGACCACTTGACAGCCCACCCAGCTGGGAACCGGGGTTAAAGACTTGGGAACAGGCACTGATTATTTCCCCTTAAGGGAGCCATAATGACTTTCCTCAGAGCCTGGGCCCGAGGAAGGGTCGCGATGCCTTGGCCAGACAGTGCCACCGGCCTACATCCAGAAATAGCCAACCATATCCCAGACTGTCTAAATGCAGCCCAAAGAGCATGCTGGGAAAGAGCAGTCTCAGAAATGGACATGCCAATATCTAATAAGAAAGAATGGACACTCAACAGGAAGTTTGGTGTAGCACAAAACTCACCAGATACATGGCAACAGTATGTCTGTCCAATCAGTGTCACCATATGGGGCCATCTTTGCTAGACCAGACAAAGATAAATTTTTGAGGTGTCAAAAAAAGAGTGATGTCAGTACAAGCAATCTCTACAGTTCAACCAAGATGAAAACTTTCAATCATTCTCTGGCGAAGAAATAGATATGGCACTGAAATAAATAAAAACAGGAAAAGCCTGCCACTTTGACAATGCATCCCCAGAACTACTCCATCATCTTAGGAAGAAAAGCCAACATTGTTTGTCCATCTTCATGTCCCGTGTTATACAGGAGAACATGATGACCAAGCTAAAGTAATAGCTTTACCAAAGCCAAGTAAAGAACACGTTTTAGTAGCCAGCTATTGCCCAATATCGTTCCTGAGTTGTACTTGCAAACTCCCGGAGCAGATGATCCTGCAGAGATTCATGCCCATGACAAAACAACTGAAGTGATGATCAGGCAGTCTTCTGACCAAACTGAAGCACCTGTGACCAAGAGTTAGTACAGTGAGAATGGATTTCAAGAGAAGAAAACTGGATATGTCTTTTCTTGACCTTACAGCAGCCTATGACACATCTGGAACACTGGTCTGCTGTACGATATGTTGAGAGTTCTTTCTAAATGGGCTGTCATGACTGTGAGATGATAATCTGAGGTAAATGTTTGGAGGTGGCTCTGAGCCAAAAAACAAGCATCTGGAGATCCAAAAAAAATGGATTCCTACAAGGCTTGGTGCTGGCATAAACTATATTTAATGTATTCACCAATGATCTACTGAACACCTTCTCCAGATGCCAACAATATCTACTTGGCCTCATGGGACTGTGAATTACAAAAGACTGAAGTGAACCTGAAAGTGACCATAGATGACTATTGAAGAAACAGAGAATGAAGCCAAGTACATTAAAGACCATGTCAAAATACTTTCAATTATAACATGCTGAGAGCCAACTTGAGTTTAACAACTTTTTGAATGGTCAGTGGTTGGCACATGATCCAAAACTACTGTATCTAGGGGACACCCTAGCTCATGTACAAATACCATCTCACTAAAGAAGCTCAAAAGATAATCAGCAGAAACTGTCTCAAGAGCAAACTGGTCGGATCCACGGGGGAGACAATGCGCAAACACTGCGTAGTTTGTGGCTCATTCTCTGCTACTCAGCTGACGAATACTATGCCTCTGTTTGGTTAAATTCTGTCCATGCTAGTCAGTAGACACACAGCTTTATCATACCATGAAAATTATCACAGACACACTGAAACCAACAAAATGTGTATGGTTAACAATCCTCACCAATATTCCTCCACAAAATGTCCAGCATCAGAACACAGCTAACCAACTGAGCACCAAGGCTACAGAAAACGCCACACTTGCCACTATGGCAGACAAAATGGGAGAATGCATCAGCCACTACCAGAAACTCCCATCATCATCACCAGGCCAGATGACCAGCTACCTGGTTTTCGGCTCCCATGCCACCTCTGGAGCTAGCTTAACAGATTCAGGTGGATTCACTGCACCAAGTCTGACCATGCCTTGGGCATCCAGGACTGTTACTGTGTATCTGTGGTACTCTGCGGGTTGCTGCATATATGCTGGATGCTTGCTCTTTTTGTGTTGGCTCCCTGGAGGTCTTTCTAAGCTGAACACTGCTGGCTCAGAAGCTGTTGTTTGCCCCAAGACAATTTAGATGGAGGGTTGCCCACATGCAGTTGCATTACCCTGCTAACACAATGTCAGCCCTGTAGGCAGCCTCAGACGACCCTTCCCACCATTTTGAGACTTCCAAGTGGCAACCGGCTCTGACTGGTTATCTTCCCACCTTCTGGGAAGAAGAGCAGCCAATCAGAGCTGCTGCATGAGGCAGAAAGTGCTCTCCTCCTAGCCTTAGAAGCCCAGGTGAGGTTTTTCTGTAGGAAAGGCAGGAGAGAAAAAGAGAGTTCAAAAATCAGAAAACAGACCAAAACTATTATTTCTTTTTTTAATAATACCATGATTTAAGGGCCAATCTCATGACTTGTTGGGATCTGACTCGTGGTTTTTCATCGTTTGGAGTTGGCAATGTTGCAATTTATCTGACCCCTTGTGTCAGCCTTTCCTTTGTCCTCATGGCAATGAAGATCCACAGCCCCCACTCTAGAACCAAGAAATGGAGTTTCTCTGAGGCTAGGGGAAAGAAGGGCTTGTGAAGCATGGGCTAGCCTCTCCCAGCCCATGGAAGGTCCAGGGCTGATAATCCCAGCAGAGGCAGCAGCAGCAAAGTACAAAGAAAAGTCTTATTTGGGTTTTGGATCTCACAATGTAACAGGCAGGCCCCTCCAAGATTATCCAAATGAATATAATATGAACTAGAAACAGAAAATATATAGATAAATTGGCTCAAAGTCTGTGGTTTTAGGCTAGAATTTGCCTTGTATGGTGTATTAAAACCACTAAACCTAGACAATTATTTTGATAAACTTTTACCAATATGCAATACATTCCAGACACACCCAGTTAGAAGGTAAACCTACTACTAAATCTGTACTAATCAGACCTAGATTCTAGCCCTGTCCCATATTGACTCATGAGGTCTTGGGCAAGTTATTCACCCCCTATGTCCAACATTACCTATCTGTAAAATAGTGTAACAAAAGTGCAAAAGATATGACATAAATATCTGCAACAAGATCTCTTGCCAAAGGTTTGAACCCAAGGTCCATATCAGAAGGCCCTCACATTGATTGAGCTAATGACCTACTCAGGCATTTTGACAGAATATTTACACAAATGCTGGCAGGCTGAAAACAATAGGGGCTAGCAGCATGAACTGCCTTCCTTCCTGATACCTCATGCACATAAGGTACTGTTCTCCAACATTACAGATAAGTCAGGAAATGGCTGGGTTGGCAGCAGCAGGTTCAAAAAAAGGTAAAGCAACTAGGCACGCAGCAGGTTGCAAGAACAGACAATTTCTGCCTTCCTAGGGTGGCAGTTATGAAATAACTAGCGCTAATGCGCTCAGTACCATAGCTGGTTCCATTCCAGCCCTGCCCCCTCACCCTACCTCACAATCCAAGCCTCAAACTGCATTCTCAAACAGAACACATTAATCAGGATACAGCTCAGTACAGGTTGTCCTGGCCTTGTGGCCAGAAAGGCTTGTCAGCCTCGTTTGCCCTCTCCTCCTTTCCTGGCACCTCAGATTTGGATTCTTCACTGTCCACAAGCTTCATTGGTTCTGTGATAAACTTCAGCTCCTCGCAGAAAAGGACAGATTACCCTTTGCCAGACACCTTTTTATTCAAGACCTTCACCTGCTTGGATTGCACCTTCATAAACTTATTTTTCTCCTGGCAATCCAGGGGAATTTGCTGCATCCCAACAAGGCAATCAGAGATCTATGGTTCTACAATTGGATTGCACTGGGGAATTCAAATTAGCCTAATGTTTTCTTTACTTCTTACTTCTTAAACAGGGACTTAATCTTTCTTTCAGAGTCTGTGTATTGTCTTCCCTTCTCCACATTAAAGACACATTTGATCAGCTGGTCTCACAAGCATAGGCAGAGGTGTTGATTCAGGTAGTGGTGGGAATAATATGCACAGAAAAACAATTTAAACCTGCTGGTGGCTTACTGATAATGTAGCCAGATAAACCCCTGGGATACCTCACATGCAGAGATAGTCTCTCTCTCTCTCCAGCAGTCAGACAAATAGAGACGTGTCCACAACTCATGGAAATGTGAGAAGTATAACCACACAGAGATATGGAGGAGGAAGGATTGGATTTATCAGTTACAGTGGAATGGTTGGGTGTCAGTCTATGCATTAGTACAATCATACGCCTAACTGAACTCTGTGCCAAGGAAGACCTCTAGCAAGTGTGGCACACAGCGAGGATTCATTGGTTATTCATTATTCAACCAAATATTACAGTATGCTGTGGGGGCACGACTCCATGCCCCTAACCAGTCAGTGGTACAATAAAATGTCACTGTGTGGCCAGGGCTTAGGTGTGATTGCTTAATGTCTCCTAGTCTTGCTTGTACTCATGTCAGTTGACGTAGATTCCCCCCCCCATTGTGACCAAAATTTGAAATCTTACTTATATTCAGTTTGGACAGAAAAAGGGAATATGTCCCATCACTCTTCATATTTTATATCTAGTGATGCTTCTTTTTGTTTGTTTGTTTTTTCCCCAATTTTTATTGCCGTGCAAATACTGGACTATAATTTTAGGGTAGTTATCTACTCTTGGCCTCAACACTGAGTGGGCACATTTTTTACTCATGTATTTAGATGCTAGAAAGTGACCTTTCTTGCCACTCCCTCCTGCTGCCATGGTTACCACATATGCACTGGGATTATTAATAGTCAGTTTAACACTTCTAATGAGCACCTGCTGTTCTCTGTGGGTCAGGGTTTCTTTTTTCTTTTTTGTGTAGAAACATTACATTAATTCAGCCATGAATTGCAATTAGTGTAAATAGCTCCTTTAAATTGCTGACTCTCTTTCCCCCACCATTTGACATTTAGTTTTATTTTCATTAAAATCCATTAAAGCTGGATCAGAATCAAAAACACCCCCTATGCTCACAACACTCAACCCACAACACTTACGTGCAATGTTCTCAGAAGACAACTAACCGGTACCTGGAAAAAATGGAAGTTCAAGGTACAGCAGCCAGATTAATTACTTCATAACAATGAATTGAGGCACCATGTGTTTGTATAAAAGAGAACCAATCCGTCCCACCAGAATATCATAAGAATAAAAGAAAAACAGTGAGGAGAAAAAAGATGCATGGCATAATCTGTAGAGCAGGGAGTCTCAAACATTTTCAGTGCCCACCTCTTAGTAGTTAAGGTCATCCTGTGGACTGATTCCTCTTTCACAGTCACTAAAGTAGACCATGATTTCCAGTTTGGGAGAGGGACCCTCATAGTCAAAATAAGTTTTCCTCACCGCTACATTTAAAATCAATAACTTGGTCTCCCAGCAGAAATAGGCTAGAGTGTTGGTGAAATAATTGTAATTGTAAAGGGTTTCCCAACTAACTGTCCCACTAAAGGAAGGGAGAGTCATTTCCTTCTCAAGACTCTTCTTGGTGCAGCCCATTTTCACAGCACCCTATACAAGGCTGACCTAAAAGCTTCATCTTTCTTTCAGTTTAGAAGTGTCTGAATTCAGGATTTTGATTTAGACCACTATAGAGAGTAGAGTTGGTTGAAAATTTTCCAATAGAATTTAGAACCCTGCAAATCTGCGGATATCCTCTTCATATCTGTGGATCATTTTTGCAGATCATAGATGCGATGTAGATACAAATTTTGCATCCGTGCAGGGTTCTAAGCATGTTTTTCCCGTTGGAAATGTCTGATTCAATGAAAGCAAAATATTTTGTGGGAATAGATCAATTTCAACAAAATTTGCAATGGGAAGTATTTAAATGTTTTGTTTTGACTTTATCATTTTAACTAATATAAAATATATCAAAGTGACAAAGCAGAAATGAAACAGTTGAAATGAAATATACACAGAATATTTCATTTTGCAGAAAATTCCAAGATTTTTATTTTTGGTTTTGAGTTGGGAGAAAACAAAATTTCAGAATTTCTATTGGAATTTTGTTTTTTTTTTATCAGCTATAATAAAGATGCAAGACGGGATGTTCAAAAGCATCTAGGAGACTTAGGAGCATAAATCTATTTGACTTTCAATTGCACCAGTACTCCTGTGTCACTAAGATGCTTTTGAAAATCCCTTCCACAGAGTCTGGGATCTGGAGTTTTGAGTTGGGCCTCTCTCTAATGTGAACAGAAGATAATTCCACCAAGAAATGAAAGCATTTTTGATTTTTTAAATGCATTTTCCCTGTTTATATGATCGAGTGCTTCATTACTCCAAGAGTTACCATCATCAGCCATTGTTCATTTATCTACCACTCCACAGCTCCTGCATCTGAGTCATACAAACTGTTGGATTAAGTGCAGCAAGCATGAATGAGAACCAAGGAGTTCAGTCAAGCCGGGGGATCTTGGAAACATGAAGCTCTGGCTCAGAAGAAGAATCCTTGTTTTTTCCTTTAATTTTTTTGTTCACCTTGCAATTTTTCCTTTTTCTGTAAGAGCTACTACGTATATTGTTCTATAACCAGAGGGGTTCAGTAGTATGACATATAGCTTTGTCCCAAGGGTCTTTTCTATAGTGGAAAGCATTCTCACAGGCTGCATTGAAAATAAATGGGGGAAAACATATAATGGTAAAATATGTATGCTGATGTTAGTAACTCATGTCAGCTTCTTATACCAGAACAATCACCTTTTTTTGCCTGCCGAAGATAAAAGTTACTGTTTTACATCCACAATAGATCAGACACAAGAGGTGACAGAAATACTATGAACTGCATCTGTAAGAAGAGCATCAGAGTGGAAGTGCAGATTCAAGTTGTTGACATGTGTATTCACATGTAGGGTGAGCAAGGAGGGTACTTGCTTGTCACTATCTACGAAAAGTAGCCCTACCACACCAGCTGAGGAGGAGGGAGGGATTTGGAGGGGAGCTCTGCCTCTGGAAGCCAGGATGGGGACTGGAAACTCACCTTCTCTTTTTAGTAGCTGACCATCTTCCCTGCAGTCCCTTCCTTTAAATTTTGCTTCCAGCCAAACTGAAAACCAGAACATATTGAAAAATCTGCCAGCTACCACAAAGTTTCCAGCCCCATCCAGACCAAAGTTGTGTAGCTAAGTAAACCTCATGGAGTTTAAGACATTGTGAACCTCTCAGATTTGGACACTTCAAAACTAGTTTGACATTTTTGACCTATAGCTGTTTTATCTTTTCTGATCTTCAGTGTGTATCCATTGCCCATAGGCCCCAAGGTTGACACAACAGTAAAAGACTCTGGGTCACATCCTCAGCTGGCAGCTTAAGCTGGCTCAGTATGATTTTCTAGCTATACAAACTTTGTTATAGAGCAAGAACAGATAGGCTGGCACAGGAGACTTTCCCTTATGTGTGATTTTCAGTGAGAAGCTCTCTTTCCCTGCCTTCATTCTGAGCTACACAGCAGTGTTGGTGGGTTTTGAAGGTCAATGGGAGTTAGGCATCTAGCTGATGTAAGTACTTTTGAAAACCCCATACAGAGTCAGACTGGGTTATTTTCTTATTATCAAAGTATATAACTGCTGGAAACCAAAATACACCCCCCGGTTACACCTGTACAGCCCCCTTGTATTCTCAGGCATGCCATCACAGTGACACCTGTCCACACACATTTTCTTCATTCGGATTGCACAAATGTAACTAACTGGGATTTAGTGAGATTACTTAATTGACAATGCATGAGATGAAAGAGAATGAATCTTAGTCTCTCTTAGCTGTACTGGCCTAAAAGTAATAAAAAGCAGTAAATGCATATTTTTGTAACTAAAACCAGGAGCGCTGACCAAAGATATATAGGGAGCGTTTCTCTTCTGTAGGAAGGTGCGGTTTTTACACAACTGACATAACTAGTCAGTGTAGATCTAAAGTTTAAAAGAACATGGCAAACTAGAGATGGGCTCAAACTGCAGAAATTCAGACTGAGGTGCATATTTGGAAAACCCCAGTTTGCATTTAGGAACATCTCCGAACCTGTCTCATAACAACAAAAAAGAGTTACACGCTCTGATCATAATACTCCTCCCTTCCATGTATGCCTCCACTTCAGCTGATTACATGAAATATGTAAATGTATGTTGATTTCATTTCACAGTGGATGAAAATGCCCCAATTATGATGATCTCCAAGCCAAAGCAAAATTGCTAGATTTTTTCACAGACATCAAATACTAAATTAAGCATTCTCCTCATCTAACTTCTAAACAAGTTTTCTCCACTAAAAGTTGGCCCTTTGACAAGTATCGTTCCAGGTCTGGGGAGAGCTAAGCCCTGTCAACTCAAAGTGACTTCACTGGGAGTCGAGGAGGCTCTGAATCTCCCAGGTTCAAGTCCATTGTCTCCTGAATATCGACACACACACATATACTCCTCTCAGCAAGAAGGATTTGTTTCTCTCTGCCAGAGCTATTTGCTAATGCGAGTATTTGTTGCTGTGGTTCGTCACTGAGGAAGGCGTATCTGTCTCAACAAATAATAAATAATATTGTGATAATAAATTCACAGGGAGCTGTGATGGAGGCCCATAAAATATACCCGGTATGGAACAACATAATTAGGTCATTACATGAAGTAAGGCGTTCAGCCCAAACCTCAGACTTTGATTCCTCAACTTTCTTAGTGATGTGCGTCAGTCTCTCGTTTCCGTACAAGCTGTTCATCATAGGGCACCCATTCCGCTCATGTCTGCAATTAGAAATTTGTAGGGAGATTTACTGGCAATGCCTCTGCCTACTTGTGCAGTGATCACTATTCTCAAGAAATTATTTCAATTTTTGAACAATTGACTACAAAATATAAACACATAAGTGAGCAGTTTCCCCATTCTAGTGAGGGATTTCACGCAAATATCAAAACCACAAAGTAGTATATTCAATTCTATTCTTTTAGTGGCCTCAGCTGTTCTCTCAGTCTATCATTTGGGCCCAGTCCCACATTTCTTGTTCAGCCCAGATGCCATTGAAATCAGTAAGGGTTTACTTACACAAAGAATGCAAGATTGTGACCCCCTCCTGCCAGTAAATACCACTTCGTAAATAAGATGCAGTACTATAATATTGCTAATTCAATAATCTGAGTCGGTGAGAGAAGGGTGTTCCAATGATCAGGAGACTATCAAAGGAAGGTATATGGGGTGATTTACAAGCTAGAAGAAGCTCTGGGCTCTAAGGCAGTAGAATTGAGGAGAACATATACAGCAAACAAGTTGGACAATAATAAACAAACTTTAAAACCCACTGCCCTGTAATAGACAGTGCTGAAAGGCAGTATGAAATGATTTCGTTTCAGAAGAGCTTTCCTGGCACAATGCTGTGTTTCAAGGCCAGACCATGAGCAGCGCTATTAAAAAAAAAATGCCAGAGGGGACAAAAAGCTTTTTTTCCCCCCCTCCCTGACAGAGCTTAATACCCATTCCTTACTTGTGCATCATTAGTTATACTAGAAATAAAAGGGTACAGAGCTATTTAAAACAGCATCAGGTAGCACTGAACAAATGTTATAACCTCTGACTTCCTGAAAGGGGTCAGTAATTTGATAGCCACATGACTTCCATTCACATCTTGTGATAGTAGTATAATAGAAGAGCAGAGAGATAGGAGCATTACAATGCTTGCACTACATTCCAGTCCTTGAAATTCTTCCCTTGGTACCACAGCTTCAAGCAAGTGTGTACTCAGGGCTGCAGCGCTAATGTACAGCACAACTGTCCAGGGTCAGTGTCCGTTTCCTGTACATGTGACCTATGAGTTAATTTCGAGGTCTCTGTAGTTGGTTACTGTGTGCCAGTAATTGGATTTTTTAAATTGGATTTAGGATATTTTATTCATGTTGTAACTAAATCAAATTGTGTGCACAACACGAACTTGGAGGGAAGGTGGGCATGCTCACACTTGATTGACTGTTTGGTTAGTTGATTAGGACTGGGCACACAAATCTGATTGATTGGGAGTGAAAGCATATGCAAACTTGATTAACGAGGGAGTGGATAAGCACAGGTCTGAATGGTTGGGTGGGGTGGTCACACTCTGATAGACCACACCTCACAATCTTAATTGGTATCACCCCCTACCCTGAGGGATGCTAGACTGCCATTACCTCTAACCATCCTTTACATATCACTGTAACCAAATCATCCTCTCCCAAAGCAATCAGTTACTACCTCAGATATCCATAACTAAGGTTGTTGGTGGAAAAGTAATCTAATAGAAGAGTATGAACAGAAGGGAGGAAGGGGACAGCATGGTACATTGTCTCCGGTTTATAGGAGTTGTGCTAAAGAAAGGATAGATACTGTTACATGGCTTAACTTTTCATTTCCTCGCTTTTGTGGGTTTGTGTCAGGTGAGTTGTGTGTGTGTGGCATCCCTAACTTCATTACAACTAAGTTTTTTGTGTATTAATATATAGTAAATATATACATTTTGTGAGCCAGATCCTTAGTTAGTATTAAGCAGCACAGCTACACTGAAGTCAATATAGTCTATGTAGAGAAAGGGCTAGATTCTCAGTTAAGTAAATTGCGGAGGTTCTGTTGTAGTCAATGAGCTATGCTTATTTATTCCAGCTGAGGACCGGGACCATTCTCTAGAGAGGTATAGATAGATACACATTCCTTTTCTCATAGCAAACTACCAAGGGATTGGGAGTCAGGGGACCTTGAGTCTAGTCCTGTCTCCAGTCTCCTACTGGAATCCACTCTGACGTTTTACAAGTCACTAGAATCATAGAAGATTAGAGTTGGAAGGGACTAGTAGGAGGTCATCTAGTCCAACCCCCTGCCCAAAGCATGATCAGCCCCAACTAAATCATCTCAGCCAGGGCTTTGATGAGCCTCACCTTAAAAATCTCTAAGGATGGAGATCCCACCACCTCCCAAGGTAACCCATTCCAGTGCTTCGCCAACTTCTTAGTGAAAAACTTTTTCTTGATATCCAACCTAGACCTCCCACACTGCAACTTGAGACTACTGCTCCTAGTTCTGCCACTACCACTGAGAACAGCTTAAGTCCATCTTCCTTGGAACCCCCTTGCAGGTAGTTAAAGGCTGCTATCAAATCCCCCCTCATTCTTCCCTTCTGCAGACTAAACAAGCCCAGTTCCCTCAGCCTCTCCTCACAGGTCATGTGCTCCAGCCTCCTAATAATTTTCATTGCTAAACTCTTTGTCCACAATCTTTGGGGCGGGGAGGGGAACTGGACACAGTACTCCAAATGAGGACTCACCAGTGCCCAAGAGAGGGGAATAATCACTTCCCTCAATCTGCTGGCAATGCTCCTACTAATGCAGCCCAATATGCTATTAGCCTTCTTGGCAATAAGGACACAATGTTGACTCATATCCAGCTTCCTGTCCACTGTAATCCCCAGGTCCTTTTCTTCTGAACTGCTGCCTAGCCAGTCATCCCCAGTCTGTAGCAGTGCATGGGATTCTTCCATCCTAAGTGCAGGACTCTGCACTTGTCCTTGTTGAACCTCATCAGATTTCTTTTGGCCCAATCCTCCAATTTGTCTAGGTCACTCTGTATCCTATCCATACCCTCCAGGGTATTTACCACACCCTCCAACTTAGTGTCATCTGCAAACTTGCTGATCGTGCAAACCATCCCACCCTCCAGATCATTAATGAAGTTGTTTAATAAAACCAGCCCCAGCACCAACCCCTGGGGCATTCTGCTTGTTACCAGCTGCCAACTGGACATCGAGCCGTTGATCACTACCCGTTGAGCCTAATGATCTAGCCAGCTCTCTATCCATCTTATAGTCCATTCATCCAACCCATACTTTAACTTGCTGACAAGCATACTGTAGGAGACCATATCAAAAGCTTTGGTAAAGTCAAGGTATATCATGTCCACCACTTACCACCACCAGATTTCTTTGTGCCTCAGGTTCCCCAGCAATAAAATGGAACATATAAAACTTAACCTTTATAAAGTGCTTTGAGCTAAGGCCAAAGTATTATTGTCATCCTTATAACCTAACCATGACTTTTAATCAGAAAATTCACATAGATCAGCTCCAATGTACCTACCACAAATATTGTGACATTCTGCAGCAGCTATTTCCCCCTCTTTATACTCTCTCACACATGGTGTTTTGAAACATTTAAAGAGGAAATGCTTTTCATTTTGTTCACCCCGGATATCTGAAAATTTGGAAAATAAAAAACACTTTGCTGAATAAATAAATTCCCCTGTACAAATGGGTGTGTAATGCTCCCAAACTAGAATTACCTCAGGACTTTTGTGGACCACCTCTTAATAAACAGATGGGGATCAGACTCACTGCTGTCTTTTAGTTTGCACAATCATTGACACCTATGCAAAGTGGGTAAAACACAACTGCTCATTCACATCAGTGATCGCATTTTACACCCACTTTGCAAGGATATAAATGACTACACAAAGCCTTGGGGCATTTGGCCCATTATATATGGAATCTGGAGAGTTCAGGCTTGATTCTGATTTTACTTTCCAGTAAACCACTCTGAGTCAGCAGTAACTCCATTGAAGTCAGTTGAGTTACATCAGAATAAAATGGGTGTGAGAGGAGAGTGTGAGATAAGTTGCAGTTTGCTGGCAAGAATTTTCCCCACGGAACAGAAGTAGAATTAGATAACAGATGTCTTACTGGATCATCTGAAATCTGTTACATAGCTACAGTAGTTGTCATTAAAAGCCAATATTTTCCAATAGATCTTGTGAGCTACCACAGATATTTCCTTTTCCAGATACAGGAGAAAAATCAGAGCCTACTGTGAGATAGCTGATCACATATGCTAACTTTCCAGTAATTATCACTGTTGTCCAGTTATTGTCTGTTAATGAAATACCAACGGATTATTGAACAATATGTCTTTTGAGATTTGCACTTAAGAAATGTGCAAACTGGTTAAGATAAATATAGGTTATGTCTGGACCTGAACCAAACCTGGCGCTAAATATCCTTGAATTTGGGGGATATTTGATATGTGAGTAAAGAACAGGAGCTGAGTTTCACAGATAGATTCAATCTCTAAGGTATCAAGGATCCAAACTCTCTCACTGTAATCCAGATCAGCTGTAACTCCTGTGCTAGCAGACCTCTGGCTTAAGCAGAGGGGTGCTGGAGGCAGGGCCTTTCAGTGAAACATCCTTGACTCTAAAACTTGCTTCCTCTGTTGGTCTGCCAGAACCCCAGTTTTTGTACTGCAGGTCACACTGCAAAATTTATCTTTACTCCGAGGTGTTTTTATTGGGAAAATAATCTAAGTGGGCTGTTTTAAGTGTGTGTGTATAATGATATAGTCTTTAATAACATGATCACATACTATTTTTTCCTACAGGCTTCTTACCTCATTCATTGCTCAGTGAATTCAATATTTCTTTTTATCCTCATCATTAAATCTGTATGTGGTATGCCCCATGCTGTATTTACTGCACACCATTTAAATCTTGTGCTGAACACAATATTAATTTCCTCATGGGTTTTTCTATGAATTCACCGCTGTACTATCGAGTGCTTTATAAACATTAATGATTTTATTTTTACAACCTGTGAGGTAAAATGGTATTATTAATCCTCACATTAAAGACGGGGATCTGAGACAAAGACAACTGAAGTAAAAAACTGGCAAAAAAACCTCCACTGATTTTAGTGAAGATCTGTTGTTAGGTTAGCCAAAGATCTGCCCTCTTATGCCAAAACACCACCAGATTGCCAAATTCAGTTAGTGGTAATCTCCTCTTGGCTCGCTTGTGTTTTTGTTCTTAAGAACAATGCATTATTGAATTGGAAAAGGCTGTGAGGTATAATTTCTATAACATTAAAAATTTAAATGGGTTTCATCATGAAGGGCTATAAAGTAACTTTTCCTCTATCAAGATTTAGATTTTTGAGGATCAGCTGCCTGGGCTATAACCCATTTCCAAAATAGGAAGGCTTATGTAACTGGAAGAAAAATAAGTTCACTTATCTGTCTTTAGATTGACAGAGGAGAAAGGGAAGATGATGAAATATATCATAAGACTGAATTTATTTTTATTTTTCTGATGAATGAATGTTGAGTGACTGGCTTTGCTGTGCTAGGTTTTTTCCATTAGTTAGTGTTAGGGGCAGGAAGGGGATTATACTGAATTTTCTGTAAACTAGTGACAATGTGTTCTTAAAACATTTCACCAAGATAAGACCATGCCAGCTTCCTCAGAAGTGGTATTGTGTGTCTGGATTTTGTATCTCTGTGATACAGAAAGCAAAAAACATTTTTAAAATTGGCGGCTGAAGCAGTTATTTTCCAAGTTGATGCTCAGTAGGGTGGGGGCTTCCCTTGACTAACAGTGAGCGTCAATCTCCCCTTCCTGGCCTTGAGATGGAGACTGCCTTTACAGGAGCAGGAGTTCACCCAGAAATCACTCCAAAACCCTTATCAATAGCAAACATTCAGCTTTATGAGCAACAGTCACATTGATCAGCAGCAAACACACCCAGGGCTTCAGTCACTGATTAGGGGCCTCTTTTCCTTTGGGCTCTGGCTGACCTTTAATGCAGAATGATACAGGTTCACCAAGGTCACAGGTTCAGGCTGCTCCATGGGCCTACCCCCAGCACAGAGCTGCTTCGCAGCCTATCACTTCTCTGTAGTTGCCACTGAACCCATACAGTGCTCTTATTGCCAAAACACACTGTTTCTTCTTCCTGGGAGAGCTTGCAACTAGGTCTTTGTGTGGGTGGGGAAGCCACTTTCTTCTGTTTGCCTGTCCCCCTGCCAACCAGACCGCTGCTGCTCTTCCACGAAGTGGGGCTTCACGCTCAGTAAAAATGATCTTATTCAAAACTTGATTGGACTGAGCTGCATGGTTCCAAGGCAGGCCTCACATCTGATTGGTCTGAAGACCTTGGAGGGAGGCAACACAAAGCAGAAATGGAATGCATATACCATAAGAATCAGGGATAAGTCACTTGGGGGAAGACTAACGTTACAGAATGTCCAAAACTGATCATCTTGGGGGGTGGAAGTCATGACACTAACACATGGGCCACTCCAGTCTTTGGCCAGTGTTTATGTATGCCCCAAAGAGACCCACTAGCAAGAAGTGTTGTGCTAGCAGACCATCACCATCAGGCTTCTTGTCTGCAGTTCTGGTTCCTACTCAACTAGAATCCTGAAGACTACAAGATCTGAAGAGTTTACAAAGCCCCTCTTATTTTCAGAATTTTATTTTTCCCTTTTATTAACTGGAAAACATCCCCACATTTTTATTTCCTGGGTGTGGCAATCTGCATGCTTTTGTGTGTGAGTGCCCATAAAGCCCACATGGGAAAAGTGCTTGGAAAGAAAAGTTCCCCAGGTTTGTAGAGCCCTAAATACAAAGATACGCATTAAAGCATGTTCTCTGTTTAGAAGTCTTGCGATCATCATCTGTAATTTCTGGTAAATAAGAATTATTAAACTTCTCTATATTAATACAGCCTGTGTTATGTCTTTATTGGGGAGTAGAGCTAGTCACCATATAAGAATTAAAGTCTGAGAAATAAACTCTATAGTTGACTCTGGGGTTCAGACATTAGATAGCTTATCTTCCATATTAAGATACTTAGCCATCATTAAATTATAGGTTTGACTGACTTTGGTAAAATTCACTAGTTGGGATTTTAATTAAATGGAAAGCCACCTTCTTAGACTCCCTTTTAAAATTTATGTAAGGATTTATTATTTTTGTTATTTATTTGATGATTTAACTCCAGTTGAAAACTAAAACTAACTTGTTTGATTTGTTGATTGAATCTTGATTTGACTCTGATTTGACAGTTTGTAATTGTTAGTTAGTTAGTAATATTCTTAGCTTTGATGAAAGGCTTTTATGATTTTATTTTAATTTAATACAATTTGTTAAATAGAAATGGATAGAGTCAACATACCTTTCAGTAAGCAATCCGAGTCCAGAACCTTGGAGGTGGAAAGCAGCGGATCAACATTGAAGCCTGATCAGCTCCTCCTAACAAGGTTTTCACACTGCACTACATCGACAAGGAAGCATGTCCCGACCAATCACGCTGCTTTATCAGTGACAGCCATTCTTACAATCTCCTGCCCCAAGCTTTGATTTGAATGCCAGTGAGAAAAGAAAGAGAAATTGTCATTTTCCCTAAGCAAAGCCCCTTTCCTCAAAACTCAGTGGCAAACACACAGACTCTGGGAAGAAAAGGGAAATGTATACGTAGCACAGCTTTTTTCCAGGTAGATAGCAAATCACCAATGCTGATCATTAGAACAAAGTAAGTGCAATAGGAAGTGCTGTTATTTGCATTTGGGTGACACTCGAGGCCAGTGGCTGAATCACATCCCCAGGAACAAATAGTTTAAAAAATGTCTATACTAGTTCCTCCCTCCCTGACCTGAGAGTTTCAGTAGTTCAAACTAGCCGTGAACCTGGGGAATATTTCTTGCAAATCAGGATTAAGGGAAAATGCAGAACCAACCCTTGGGAACTTCACGCAAAACATTGATTTAAGTTTGCAGTTACACAGTCAAGTTAGGGAATTGGAAAATTAAAGAAAAAAGGAAAACCAGATAGTAACATTATTGCATGTTTTATTTTACTTCAAACACAGTCACACAACACCACTTCACTCCAGTTCGAGCTCCATCCCTCGGACGCCTCCTCCTCTTCTCTCTGAATGCAGAGCTCTGACCGTGGGGAAGGCTCCCTTATTCTCCCTCCATCTGGTGGGCAGCTTCCTCGTCTTCACAGAGGTACAAGCAGGCTGTCATCTTCACCAATTCAGCTGATTTATTGTCTGACACATTCTTTTTCTTTCTGTTTGTGTTTTCCTTCTCTCTTGAGGCCATTTTGGGGCATCGTTTTGGCATTAAGACTCAGGCGTGACTTTAACACTATGAAATAACCAAAGATCAAATCTTCACCACGCATACATCTCCCACTCACCATTTGCACAGGATCTAGATCATGTTAGTTACTGAAACAGTGTTTACCTATCAGCAGCCTGGGATTGACTCTGCTTCATAAACAGACTTGCTATAAGCCGTTAGCTGTCTCTCCACGAGGCTGACCGCCTCGTTAGAAGGCTAGGAGCATGTTGTCGCTAACAGCAAAGCTGAGCCATAGGAAAGTGTTTCAATAAAAAAAAAAAAGTTAGCTGACAATACTTGAACCACAAAGAGAAAACAAGCCTATGTCTGCTGCTCAAGCCCTCTCAGGTCACTTGTGACCTGGGCTGGATTCGATTTGGGATCACGGAGATCAACATGAGAATATTACTACCTGCCCTGGTTGCTCTTCTGGAGAGTTCAACAGCATTGCAAGTAAGCTGGGAACCTGCTTTCAAACTTTTACTAATTGGCACTCTCACTGTAACTTAATTACAGATCCTTTTATAGAACACTTACCATTTCAGCCAGTGTCTTTAAGAATATGGAGAGACGTGGAGTGCAGCACTAAAATGTCCTTCTAATATAATTCCCTATTAATTAGATTTAATGACACAGCCATTCTGCTATTAGGGAAATTCCAATTAGAAAAATCGTGCAGCAAACAAATGTTTGGTGACAGGGTATGTGCTCTAAGATGTAGTGCAATCTACTTGTGTTCATCATCCCAAAGATTTTAATTTGTTTCTTCCTATATATTTAGGGCTAAATTGTGCCTCTATTGGGCACGACCCTCAGTAAGGGGCATTTAAACATTCACCACCCAAGGTGTAGCCTGCAGGAGGCATTGTGCTTCAAAGGGCTACATTCCCTCCTACTTCCTTTTACTCTGAATGATGGGATGTAGTAATGATGGGGTGGGCCTATCCCAACTGCAAGGCAGAGCCAAGGGCCAGCCCATTCCTGCCCATTTTCTCAAGGGGATGAAGGCCCCTGATCCCAAGGCCCAAATAGCCTGCGCGGGGGACTAATGGTGGATGGAGTGTCTTACTGCCCTGCATAGTTGTGTAGCCTAAGTCGTAATTTAGTCTCTCTATATCAAACAATCTGCTTTCATTACAGGCCTGTTGTAAAAGTAAAACAGCATTAAAAATTAATAAGGAAACAATTTGTTTGAAAAACTGTGTTCTAGTGCAGCAATTTTAACTAGCACTAAGGCATGTCTCCTGTGAATTATTGTTTGATTTACAGTGCAGGATATTGTGTAGCTAGCAGAAAAAGCTCTGTGCTGTTTATGCCACTGACGCAGCATGCCGGAGAGTGCCTTTTCTTACTTGGCATGTGCTTGTCTATTAATTGTAGAATTATTTTGGCCATTCAGTTCATCATATGGACATTATTAAATATGCGGGGAAGCTTATCCAGAATATTCTAACATGCTTAATATATTTTTGTTAGAAATCAAACAGAGCAGCACCAACACTCCTATTTAAAGGTAATTTTACGGTGCAATTTTTTTGGGTTTTTTTATTATTTTAATGAATACAAATGTTATCTGAATGCTGTTCAGGAATATGGCTTCTGCTGTCTTTTCAGTTCAACATGACTGGTTGCTATGCAGAGTGCATGAGGAAAAACAGTGTTGAATTATAAATATGGTTCACCCTTCTGAAGGCTATGCAAGCACTTCAGAAGCAGGAATTGCGACAACCATTACCAAAATGCAGCCATTTCAGAGGCAGAATGCAAGAGCTACTCGACCACTTTAGCTCGGCATTCAAAGTAAATTATTTAATTGTAAATTGGCCAAGACACCCTGAAATCGTATGCAAAAAGCCAGAGGAACATCAATGACATCAGGAGCATGGCATTACATCTTATTCAAAAGAAAATTTCCAGCCTAATGCGCTCTGCCCCTGTGCTGGGACATATGGGTTCAGCACTGTGCTAAGTAACCCTTCTCATTGGGGAAGGAGTGGATCACGGAGAGGCAGCATGTTCCCTGATCTACCTCCCTCTGCCCGCTCACGGCCTGTTGGTGGTGTGTAATGGCTTCAGCTGATTTCAAAGTGTACATGAGTACGTGATAGAAAGGGAAGAGAACACATCCACCTTTTCCCTCCACAAAACTTCCCTGGACCATTCTGTGTGGATTTTAACCCTCTCCTGCCAACCCCTTTTAACTCTACTAGGAGCTAGGTATGGTAATGCTATACAGAAACTACTCACTCTATAGTGAGACAAGCCTTCTCACGTTGGTCAAGGGGGAAATGCAGCTTTGAGAATACACTATCAGCAGACAGCATTTGTTTTTTAATGGTACAAGCTTTAGATGAAAAAATGATTGTGTTGAAATTATACACAGTATTTGGATTTTCTGCTGTATTTATTCACCATGGGACAAATGGTTCAGAAACAATTGGGAGTGAGAGGGAAATTCCTATCTAATGAAATATTGGCTATTCATTTACTTGGCTTGTACTCACGCTGTCAGTTATTTGGTCAGCATACCATGTTACCTTCTACTAACAGTTGCTTACCCAGAGGTGAGAGAAAATAACTAAGAAGATCTTTATGAACCATTTCAAATGATCCTTTCCTTTCAAGAAGATGGTCATGGAGGATAGCTCCTTTGGAGAAGAAAGGTGATGCTGTTAGAGACAAGAATAAGCAGGGCTTAATTTAAGAATGTTGTGAGTAGGTGGCAAAGCGGCAGAAATCTGTTGGGGTTGACACTCCTCCACATTCTAAAGACTGTGGGAACAGATATGTCATATTTTAACATATTGTATTTGATTAAAAATCAGAGCTTTCCCCCTCCATGATGGAACTCCAGGAGTTTAATAGTCAAAAACACTATTGAAAAATGTGATATTAGCTAAGAAAACACAGAGTGGAGTTTTCAAAAGCACTTAATAGGAATAAACTGGAACTGCTATTGACCTCAATGGGCACAAAGTTGGATCATCTAATACTGACTGCTTTTGAAAAGAAGGACCTGAGGTATGCATGCAGAGTTGCTTAGACCACTGTTTCTCAATGACCAATCCATGGACTGGCACTGGTTCTGGAGATCTCCCTGACACAGTTTAGGAAGGCAAGCAAGCTAGTCCCTGGTATCAAAAAGGTTTGGAAACTCTGGCTTAAACTATAAGATCTTTGGGGCAGAGGCAATGTTTTCACTGTGAATCCAATGCCTAGTGCAACAGGGGCCTTGTGGCAGATTATGACCTCTGGGTTCTACCAAATTCAGCTAATAAATCCTAATCATGATTCATGGAAAGGAGCAAGGAGATGCTGCCTGTTGCTCTCCATCTCAGAAT
The DNA here is from genome assembly GCA_007922155.1 of Mesoclemmys tuberculata. Taxonomy (NCBI): domain Eukaryota; kingdom Metazoa; phylum Chordata; order Testudines; family Chelidae; genus Mesoclemmys; species Mesoclemmys tuberculata. Next base: position 76,696,521 of record ML675603.1, on the reverse strand, counting down.
TTTGTGACCCCATGGATTTCCCTTTAACATGGCTGCTCTGTCCAGGCCCCCACCTCTCAGTCTCCTTCTGCCTTCCAGCTCACAGGACTACCAGTTAGCTCTGCTTCATGGTGTGCTAAAGCTTATGGAGACCTTTGCACAGGATCTTTACTGCTCATCCTCCTCCATTGGCCCAGCAGAAACCACTGCATTTCCATCCCAGCTGAGGCCTTGCACAAATGGCCCTTAGGATCTGCCCCTTGGACAATCTAGAAAAAGACACTAAAAGTGCTTTAAATATTGAAATACAAAGTGAGAGCCTTAGTCGGCTATTGAGATACACTTTTTAGGTAGGCTTGGCAGAATTCAATTTTTACCTTGTTAGAATTTTGATGACCAATATCAACATTTATTTTTAAACTTTTTTTTCCAGTTTTTAGCAATTTAAATTTTCACAGGTGCAGAAATTTATGGGGAAGGGTGTCAGAAAATAATTATTAAATGACAGTAGATGTTGAAGTTCAAAAAGTTTAAGCTTTATAGCCATTAAAACATAAATTGTCAACATCACATGTCAAAAAATACAAACAAATATCCTTAAATCAAATTCTAGTAAGTTCTCAAGCAGCGTTTTTCTTACTTTGCCTATTTGTAAATTTCTATCATCATTGCTGGAAAATTTTTGTTGGTTTATTTGTGTACAGTGAAATTTATGTTCATTAACATTTACCAATACAAATGTAATCCTTTCAAGCCTATTTATAAGTGGTCAAAAGTCTATATTTTCCATTTCATTACATTATGCCTATAGAAAATTAAAATTTTCACATTTAATCTGGTGATGGCTAGAACACATGGGTTACATACAATGGTTCAGATTCTCTAGTCTAACTAACCTGTGTTCAGTGCAGGACATGTGGGCAGGGCAAAAAAGGTGGCTTAGCACCACCCTTGCATTCCTCTGATGCTGGGGTTCGTTTGGTTCCTACAGCAGCCTTAGGGTTGCTCTGAGTTGTGCCTGTCTACTTATGACCTCAAGAGGCCAGTTTGGAGTACATTTGAAGTTACAATAGGTATTTGGTTTTTTTGGTTCTTGAAACAGAGATGTTTGTATCAGTCTCGCTGCTTTTTTCCCTATACTTTGTGACTATTATTTTGCTCTGCTATTGTTTGTTCTTGACCTTTTTGTTCAGTAAACCTTTAATTTTTAAAACATTTTTGTTCTTTAAGGACAATGACAATTTTAAACGTTATCTTTGCTAATTGCCAGATATATATATATATATACACACACACACTGTAATCCTACACCTAGTCCCCCACTACTGCTTTGAGCAATTCCTGGCCTTTACTACAATGGTAATGCACTTTCTCTCTCTTTTAATTTGGAAAGAATTATGTAATGCCATGAGCATGCTGCCTCTTATCCTAATATTCTAAGGACAAACTATACATGCACATAAGGGGAAATGAAAAATTATCACTTGTGGAACAGAAATAGGCTTGGCTGTTTTGCATATACACACACACAGTGTATAAAAAAAGCATACGCTGCTACTGACCCTAGTGGGATTCTGGCAACTAGAGATCACCAGCAATATTTCAATCTTACATCTATACTTGGGAATGGAGGTTTGATTTTCAGAAACTTGGGGCCACTAGATGGGGCTAGGTTGAGTTCAGCTAACAATTCTCCAAATCTCTTAAACCATTAAGTTAGTTTACCATTGCCCTCTGAAGATTGCAAAAAACTGTCCATCTTGTGGTATTCTGTACTTCATCATCTGGTCTCAGTTGGAACCAGGAAATTCAAGGTCATGGGAAAATGAAAACAAGTCAAAAAGAAGGCTTTTAGAATTTTTTTAAAAGTTTGGTTCAAGTTTTGGGTGAAAGTGCAAAACAGTTCTTGTTCTCTATGGTTCAGTTCACTCATCCTTATTAAAGTGATAGTAAAACCTTATATCAAATAGCCAGATGAATCAGTAAACAAAATGTCCTAGTAATTAGAGCGGTTTGAAAAAAATTCAATGTAACAATATCCTGTAGGAAAATAGTTTCACTGATATAAAAACATTTTGTGGGAATGTGTCGATTTTGATGGGGAAGAAGTCAAAATGAATCAGTCTGACTTTCTTTTTTTCCAGTAATATCAAAAGGTTTCATTTGGATTTCATTTTATTCATTTAGTGTTGACATATTATATAAATTATATATATTATAATAATCTGACATTATCAAAACAAAATATTTTTACCTTATCAAAAATGGAATGTTTTTACATTTTCTAAATAAAACAATTCACTGTTTCTAAATTGAAATTTTTACAAGTTGTCATTCCAGGGGAACTTTTAAAGTTTTGCCTTTTTGTTCTGATCTAGAATGAAATCAAAATGTTGAACTTGCCTGCAGAATGGAAATTGCATTTGCTTGCTGGCTCTACCATAATGCAGTAAATGCTAGATCATTTTCATGTCATATATGTCACACTATGGATGACAAAAATCTGAAGCAAAAGCTTTCACCAAGAGACTGAGTTTGTAGCTTCTGATCTAAAATGCTTCCAACTCTTACTACTTCCAAACCATGTGCATTTAGGTTTGTCACAATAGTTCCATTGACAATAGGAGTGTTCTGTCCTCCCACATGAGAGCAATACATTGTTTAAAAAGTCAAAAATGAAACTCTACTATCCACACAACATTAAATTGGATTGTAAATTTAACCTGTTTCAGGCTCAGAACCTACAAACCTCCCTCTACCCTGGTCTCTTTCATTCCAGTTTTGGTGTTTCTATCATCCTTACATGCAGCATCTCCATTTGTAAGCACAGAAAGGAGCTAGACTTTCCCATATTTCTTGGGCAGAAGAAGATTATAGGCAATATATGCAAGTGGATTCTTCAAGACCTGTTGGCTCATTTCCAGCCACAACACCCCTTAATGCCCATATTCCTGAAATGATTTGTATATCTCTTGAAGGCTAGAGATCTGCCTTCATTTCCAGTTCTCTGTCTGAGAATTTGATGCCAAACTCTTAATGCTTGATCATATATTTTATTTCATTCAGTGAACTGAAGAGGATATTGACAACACTTAGCTTTAGAGATAAAGATGATGAACACTCGTCAAGCTACTCCAGCTAGCTAATTTTGGAGAGCCTCTTGGCCCTTCTAGCTCTGAAGACAGCAAGAAATGACCTGCGATAGATCTGACAGATCATACTGTATGTGATTCATAGTATGATATCAAACATTATAGCAGGTTAAGCATGAGTCAAAGTGGTTTAGGACTACCAGCTAAATTATTCATCTAATAATATTAGTGTTTGCCGATCATAGTTTATTAGAGAAAGGCAAAGATAGCAGGACTTCTTCTTTGGGGACTGAAGGATGATGGCTTATATTTCTCTCTATTGGTAGCTGTTGGTGTATAAGATGTTCCCAATATTTAAAACTTTATATTATTCATATCTCTTAAAAATCTTCACATTTTTTTAAATTCGTTTCTTCAACCGAAGTACAATATTGGTTCTGTGGACATAAGTGAAATTACTTTAAGGAATAATGCTTCATCTGCATATGTTCTCTGAATCAAACATGTTCCAAGGGCCTGAGTGCGGAATGCTCACTTCATTTTACACATTTGAACCTTTTCATGCCACATTACACCAGAGTTTTTACCTATAGATTGCTAATTCACTCAAAGTAAAAAACTCTGGTGAAAACAAGCCCTTTAGTGCATAAATACAAGTTTAGTACATGTAACCCTAGCTAACCTGTTTGAAAATTTAGCCTGAAGACATACAACAGGCCTATGGACTTTATTACCAAGTTCAGCCCTGAATTATGTATAATGCCTGTATTATTAATTTGTGATAGGGTAGTGCCTAGCAGCCTCAGCTGGGATCAGGAGACCCACTCTGCTAGGCATTGTACAAGCAGATAATGAGACAGTCCCTGCTCCGGAGATTAAGGTATAAACAAACAAGACAGACAAAGGGTAGGAGGGGAGACAAACCCAGAGAGAGATGAAACCGCATGCTCAAAGTCAAGACAGTAGGGCAGTGGCTGAAGTAAGAAGAGGAGACCTCTTACCTCCTGATTCCTACCCTGACACTCTCCACTAGACTCCACTGTTTCCCTATTGGTCCTACGGTGAAGTTGTGGTGGTTTGATTTGGTTTTTCAATGCAAATAAACTTGAAACTGGCAAGAAAACAAATACCCTACATCCTAATTATCTGGATGAAAACAAAAAGCTATTTTATAGTACCTCAGTGATTTGAGAAATAATTTGCTATGTCAGATTTCATACTTAAATATCCTATTTGGCATCACCACAAATTTGATAAGAAAAGATCTAATAATATTTGTATACTGCTCCTTAATTTAATGTGACTGAAGTTTATCGGATATGAAAAGATGGTTTCCTATTATATTAGAGAAGATGTGAGCTCTTCTTATTGTGTTTGCCAAAGGCTGAGAGAACCTATAACTGGCATAAATTGATGACAGAAAATATGCTTTGTGTGTCAGTTTGAGGACAATTTGTTAACTGAAGGGATATTCAGCCAGCCAGCCTGTATGCAATATTGAGGGCTGGCATGTATTCAGCTCCTGTGGTAGCGTGCAAGGATGTGGGAGGGGCACAAGACGCTGTAACACTCTGTAACTCTGCACAAAGGCTGGTCATGGGGAAAAAGGAGCAGAGAGCGGCCCATCTACTTTTCACAAGATGGGAAAAGGAAGAAGAGTTAACGTGAGCTACTGGAAAATGTCTGCTCCCTCCTCCCTTGCTTATCATCTATTCCCTCCTGCCCATCCCCCCTCTCCCCAAAACATTTTTATCAGCTCCTAGGGGAGGGGGATAGAGCTCAGCCCGCTAACTGCTGTTTTTCCCCCAGAAAGGTTGGGAAGTGGGGAAGGCAACCAATCAGAAGGGATTTCCCCTTGGAAGGTCTCAAAATGATGTGAAGGCTGCAGCTTCAGGCATTATTGCAAAATACCCTTCCAGCAGGGACCAAAATCACATTACTTGCACTCAAATTGTGGAAGCTGGCAATGCTGCAGCCCTCTGAGACCACCAGTCTAAAGACCTGAAAGGGTGCAGTGCAGTACAGTACAGTACCACATGACCTAGACAGTGAAAGGGGTGAGGTCATTAGACTAGGAAAGTTTCACAGGAGAGTCATTTTTATGAGGCTTTTTGAGGAGAGGCACCTGCCAAATACTTTCAGAACTTTTTCCTCTAATGAGTGCCTAATGACTGATACACATCCAAAACCTCTTAAGTCTGAAAGGTAGGGATGGAAAAAGAGATGCAATCAGAGGTTCTTTTCTAAGGTTTCCTCCTGCTTCTGGACAGTCTGGAAATACAGCAATTACATTCTCTCTCTTTCCCCACGCTACCTTTTTCTTCCGAATCTTGTTATAACCAGGAAGTGGATAACCTGAAGAACATTTTTTAAAATATATATTTTTAAATTTGGAACTATTTCAAAGAAAAGAATTTTTGGTTTTGGATCAGTTTCAATCAGCTTTCCAATATTGCCATGAAAATCTATCAGACAAGGTATAATATCTACTTGCTCTGCCCTTCACTATAACCTTTGGGGGGGGGGAAGAGATTTAATCATCCACCCAAAAATAAATGCTTTCCCCAAGTCAGTGAGCAAACAGAATTTTGCAAGGCTAGTGTGAACTTTGAACAAAAATTGAGATGGACATCTGATTAGGTACCATAGGGACAGCTTCACCTCCACTTGGAAACGAAGCAATCACCACTTCTAGGATCTATTTACCCTTCACTAGCCAAGAAAGAGTGTCAGATCCCCAGGAGCTAGGAGTGATTCCATTATTCCCAAGTCTAGGTCATCCTTTAAATGCAATCTTATTGTTTCCCTCATCTCTGGACAGCAAACATTAAAAGAGGATATTTAAGGCTGTAGAAGGAATGCAATCACAGTTCAACAGGGTCAGGTTGAGGCTATTTTTAATAGGTAAGTAAAGGTTTTGTGCATTTATAGCAGACCACAGCAGAAGACATTGGGTTAGTGTTAGCAAATAGCTCCATCTTCTGTTCTGCCTGTGGAAGTTTTCAAAACCTGATTCCAGAAAATCATTGATGCTGTTTTAAAGTTACTGCTTAGAAGAAATAAATTAAAGCAGCCATCTTCAAAACTGAATCCTGTGCTATATAATTTAAATACCTTTACAAAGCTAGGTCAGTGCAATAGAGAATGAGTCTTAACAGACTGCAAAAAGAAAGATGCTCCTATTTGCAGAGTCCACAATCAGAATTATTCATAGATTGGAAGACCAAAAGAAACCATTAGAAATTCTTGTCTGACCTGTCATAGAATTTCACCCATTTATCCCTGTATTTATCCCAAAAACTTATGTTAGACTACATCATATTTTTCAGAAAGACATCCAGTTTTGATCTGAAGACAGCAAGAGATGGAGAATCTAATACTTCCTTTGATAGTTTGCTCCATGGTCAATCTCACCAATGTATACAGAGATAAAAATCACTCTAATCTCACAAGCAATTTTGAACAAGCTGTTGAAAACTATTTATAGGATGTGCACAATGTTTCATTTTTTTCTTTCTCTTTTTCAATATATCCCCAGGCGGGGATCCTTCAACCTTAATGCAGGCAAAACTCCCTTTAACTATTTCAGTACACTGAGTATAGCCTTCCAAAGAAAAGAACTGCTGGGCAAGATGCTTAACAAGATTAGAGACTAAAAATGAAACAAAACTCAGGAACAATTGGTTTAAAGAATTAAAGTGAGTGATAAAGTTCCTTGAAAGAAGTTACACCACTGCCAACCCTTGAAGTTAAAAAATCATGAACCTGACCCCCAAAACTCATGAGATTGGCACATAAATTATGATAGATAGAAATAAATGAATGGCTTTGGCCAGTCCTCTGATTTTTAACTCCTCCTGCCCAGTGTTTATATAGTTATCTGTCTTTCTCCTCTATTCATCTATGGGGGAGCAGGAGGAACACATCTGCCTTTAGAGATAGCAAAGAGGGGACTCCCTGCTAGGATAGGCTGACGAGATGTCCTTGATTTCCAGGGAGTGTCCTTGATTTAGGTACTCTGTCCTCTACAATAACCTGTCCCCAGAAATGTCCCCAGTTGGCTTTGTTACCAAACAGTGGTTTAAAAATGCAGCAAAACTGTAATAAATAAATGTGACAAATAATAAAATGTAACTTTTGCATTGCGCTTCAGATTTTACTCACATTGAAATGATAGTTCTATGAATATGGCATAAACACTGTATACAATTATGGTTGCTCAATTATTTCTGATCTCTCGCTCTACACGTTGCTGTAACTATGGCTACAAAGCTGTCATGTGCTAAGGTCAGTCTGACCGTGCATGTGGTGTCAGTGAAGACTGCAGAAGTGCTATGGCGCTGTCCAAGAAACGTAAGTGTTACTTCAACGGCCAACTACAAAAAGAATTTTCTTTCTTGTGAATAACTGCAAAAAAACCATGGGTTTCATGTACCATATGCCATTCTGTGTTCACCATTTCCAGTGGAGGCAGGACATTGATCAAAGAACATGAAAATACAAGTAAACACAAATCCACCCTAACTGCCTGTGCCGGTTCAAGTTCTGTTACTTCATTTTTTTCTTAAAGTTGAGTCGACACAGAGTGAATATGACCTTGCTACACAAGAGAGAATTTTTGCTTATCACACCATTCGTCACCACAGTTTAAAATCAATGGACTATACCTTGAGTTTAAAAAGAAAATTCTACAACCCTAAATTTAGCTGTGCAAGGACAAAGTGCAATGCCATTGTCAAAAATGTATTCGCACTTTGGGCAACAGATGAACTGAAACATGATCTGGACAATATTGAGTTTGTATCGCTTTCAGCTGATGCAGACCATGACGTGTAAAATTGTTGGCTATCTTGGTTCATTACTTCAAGGTATATGATGGACGCACATCCGTGGAGACAAAGCTACTTGGTTTTGTTGAACTAAAAGGTGAAACAGCTGAACTAATTGCAATGGAGATACATGCTGTTATAGAAAAGTTTCAGCTGGAAAATAAGGTTGTGGCTTTCTCTGCTGATAATACAAACACAAACTTTGACAGGCTACACAGACAAGGGAAAGAAAATGTGTACACTAAAGTCAGGGCAGCCTTACAACGGGAGATGATAGGCCTTGGCCTTGGCCGTCCCACTTGTATTGTTCACAACTGTTCCCAAACTGCATTGGATACAATCCCAGTGGATGTTGCGGGGCTGGGCTCTGAGTTGGGGCGGAGCTTACCTGATTAGGGGTCCTATATAAGGAGCCAGGCACTCAGGCAGCAGCACAGACAGCTGCAGCAGCACAGGAGCCAGCAAACAGGACTGCTAACAGGGGAGTTTCAGTGGGAGTTCTGTTGGAGGAGCTTCCAGAGGAGACCACAAGCCAGAGGAGGGAAGGGGCAGGGGCCTGCCAGCAGCCTAGGCCTTGTTGGTGTCCCGCGGTGCAGTGTGAGGCCTGAACCATCAGGCACAGAGTTGGGAGGCCATGAGTGAGACAGAGACAGCAGTGAGAGACATACCGAGGATGACCGGATGTGGAACCTGTGGCATGTACATGGTCCTGGAGGGGGCACCTGAAAGGAGTTTTGTCTGCATGAAGTGCCACCTGATAGAACTGCTGGAAGAAAAGATAAAAGGACTGGAGATGCAGGTGGAAACCCTGGTTGAGTTTAGAAGGAAGTTTGAGCAGATAATGGAAGACAGACATGATGAAGCACAGGGGATAGGCTCAGACGAGCAGATGGAAGTAGGACCAAAGATTTCTAAGGAGCTGCTGGGTGAGGAACATGGACAGTGGAAGCATGTGACTAGGAGAACCAGGCAGAGGAAAAGACGGGCCAGCGAAGGAGAAATAGAACTCAGAAACAGGTTTTGTGCATTGGAAAATGAAGATGGAGCACAGCTGGTGCTCACTGAAGGAGAGAGGGCAAGGAAAAAGAGGCGAGCGGCTAGTCCTGCAGGAGGAGGGGAGGAGTCAATGGAGGCGACAACCAGTATGAGCCCTAGGAGGATTGTGAGGGCAAAGATGAACCGAGAGGACTTGCGGCCGGCTGATGCCGGGGATGGACTGGAGAGTCATACTGTCGCCAGGAAAAGGCAAGTCTACGTGATAGGAGACTCTTTACTGAGAAGAATAGACAGGCCCGTAACTAGAGCTGATCGGGAGAACAGAAGGGTGTGCTGTCTGCCGGGGGCTAAGGTACAGGATGTGGACCTGAGGCTGAAAAGGATCCTAGCGGGAGCAGGAAAGAATCCGTTGATTGTCCTTCATGTGGGAACAAATGATACGGCTACTCACTCCCTGGACTGTATCAAGGAGGACTATGTCAGACTGGGGAAGACGCTCAAGGAAATCGAGGCTCAGGTGATCTTTAGTGGAATTTTGCTGGTTCCTAGAGCAGGGCAGCAAAGGAGCGACAAGATTATGATGGTTAACAGATGGCTCAGGCAGTGGTGTTATAAGGAGGGCTTCGGGATGTACGGTCATTGGGAAGCGTTTACGGACAGACAACTGTTCGCTCGGGATGGACTTCATCTAAGCAAGGAGGGAACTAGACTTCTAGGATGGAGGCTTGCCGACCTCATTAGGAGAGCTTTAAACTAGGAAGTTGGGGGAGATGGTTGGGAGATGTTCAGGTGATCTCCACGCCGGAATTTAACCTAGAGAGGGAAGCAAATAAAGTGAGAAGGGATATCCTTGTGGACCGAAGAATTGACCAAAGGAGGAAAAGCGGAGTTGAAACTAGCCTAACGGGTGATGCTGGTGGTAGAAGGTCTGTGCATGACGGGGGGAAGAATGTCACTGACGCCAAACGTCAAAAATTAAAATGTCTGTACACTAATGCGAGGAGCTTAGGGAACAAGATGGAGGAACTAGAGCTACTGGTGCAGGAAGTGAAACCGGATATTATAGGGATAACAGAAACCTGGTGGAATAATACTCATGACTGGAGTACGGGTATTGAAGGCTATGTGCTGTTTAGAAAAGACATGAAGAAAGGCAAAGGTGGTGGAGTAGCTTTGTATGTCAATGATGAGGTGAACTGTAATGAAATAAGAAGTGATGGAATGGATAGGACGGAGTCTGTCTGGGTAAAAATCACACTGGGTAAAAAAGCTACTAGAGCTTCCCCTGAGATAGTGCTTGGGGTGTGCTACAGACTGCCAGGGTCTGATTTGGATATGGATAGAGACCTCTTTAATGTTTTTAATGAAGTAAACACTAAGGGGCAATGTGTGATTATGGGAGATTTCAACTTCCCGGATATAGACTGGAAGACGAGTGCTTGCAAGAATAATAGGGGTCAGATTTTTCTGGATGTGATAGCGGATGGATTTCTTCATCAAGTAGTTGAAGTACCTACGAGAGGGGATGCCATCTTAGATTTGGTTTTGGTGAGTAGTGAGGACCTTGTAGAAGAAATGGTGGTAGGGGACAACCTTGGTTCGAATGATCATGAGCTGATTCAATTCAAATTAGATGGAAGAATAAACAAACATAGATCTGGGATTAGGGTTTTCGACTTCTCAAGGGCTAATTTCAAAGAGTTAAGGAAATTAGTTAGGGAAGTGGATTGGACGGAGGAACTTGTGGGTTTAAATGTGGAGGAGGCCTGGAATTACTTTAAGTCGCAGCTGCGGAAACTGTCGGAAGCCTGCATCCCAAGAAAGGGGAAAAAAACTATGGGCGGGAGTAGTAGGCCAAGATGGATGAGCAAGCAACTCAGAGAGGGGATTAGGAAAAAGCAGAAAGCTTACAGGGAGTGGAAAAAAGGCGGGATTAGTAAGGGAAGCTACCTTAGTGAGGTCAGAACGTGTAGGGATAAAGTGAGGAAGGCTAAAAGCCGCGTAGAACTGGACCTTGCAAAGGGAATCAAAAACAATAGTAAAAGGTTCTACAGCCACATAAATAAGAAGAAAACAAAGAAAGAAGAAGTGGGGCCGCTATACACTGAGGATGGAACGGAGGTTAAGGATAACCTGGGCATGGCTCAATATCTAAATAGGTACTTTGCCTCGGTCTTTAATAAGTCTAGTGAGGAGTTTAGGGATGATGGAGGGATGACGAACGGGAATCTGGATGTGGTGGTGGATATTACCGTATCTGAGGTAGAGGCCAAACTTGAACAGCTTGATGGGACAAAATCGGAGGGACCGGACAATCTCCACCCGAGGATATTAAAGGAATTGGCACGTGAAATTGCGAGCCCGTTAGCGAGAATTTTTAAGCAATCAGTAAACTCGGGGGTTGTGCCGTACGATTGGAGAATTGCTAACGTAGTTCCTATTTTTAAGAAAGGGAATAAAAGTGATCCGGGTAATTATAGGCCTGTTAGTTTGACGTCTGTCGTGTGTAAGGTCTTGGAAAAAATTTTAAGGGAGAAAGTAGTTAAGGACATTGAGGTCAATGGTAATTGGGACAAATTGCAACATGGATTTACTAAAGGTAGATCGTGCCAAACCAACCTGATCTCCTTCTTTGAGAAGGTGACGGATTACTTAGACAGAGGCAATGCGGTAGATCTAATTTACCTCGATTTCAGTAAGGCGTTTGACACGGTTCCGCATGGGGAACTGTTAGTTAAATTGGAAAAGATGGGGATGAATGTGAAAGTTGTAAGGTGGATAAGGGGAGATTACAGCGGGTCGTGCTGAAGGGTGAACTGTCAGGCTGGAAGGAGGTTACTAGCGGAGTCCCTCAAGGATCGGTTCTTGGACCGACCTTATTTAATCTTTTTATAACTGACCTTGGCACAAAGAGCGGGAATGTGTTAATAAAGTTTGCGGATGACACGAAGCTGGGGGGAATTGCTAACACGGAGAAGGACCCGGATACTATTCAGGAAGATCTGGACCACCTTGTACACTGGAGTAATAGTAATAGGATGAAATATAATAGTGAAAAGTGCAAGGTAATGCACTTAGGGATTAATAATAAGAATTTTAAATATACATTGGGGATGCATCAGTTGGAAACGTCAGAGGAGGAGAAGGACCTTGGGGTATTGGTTGATAGCAGGATGACTATGAGCCGCCAATGTGATATGGCTGTTAAAAAAGCAAATGCGGTTTTAGGTTGCATCAGACGAGGTATTTCCAGTAGGGAGAAGGAGGTGTTAGTGCCGTTATATACGGCGCTGGTGAGACTCCACCTGGAATATTGTGTGCAGTTCTGGTGTCCCATGTTTAAGAAGGATGAATTCAAACTGGAACAGGTTCAGAGACGGGCTACTAGGATGATTCGAGGAATGGAAAATCTGCCTTATGAAAGGAGACTCAAAGAACTTGGCTTGTTTAGCCTGGCCAAAAGAAGGCTCCGGGGGGATATGATTGCTCTATAGAAATATGTCAGGGGGATTAACGTTAGGGAGGGAGAGGAATTGTTTAAGTTTAGTACTAATATAGGTACGAGGACGAATGGGTACAAATTGGATATTAGGAAATTTAGACTTGAAATTAGACGAAGGTTTCTAACCATTAGGGGAGTGAAGTTCTGGAACAGCCTTCCGAGGGAAGTAGTGGGGGCAAATGACTTATCTGGCTTTAAGACTAAGCTTGATAAGTATATGGAGGGGATTTTATGATGGGATAGTTTAATTTGAGCAATTGATTTGGATTATCGGCAGATAAGTCTGCTCAATGGTCTGTGGGAATGTTGATGGGATGGGAACTGAGTTACTGCAGAGAATTCCTTTTTGGGTGCTGACTGATGAGTCTTGCCCGCATGCTCGGGGTTTAGCTAATCGCCATATTTGGGGTCGGGAAGGAATTTTCCTCCGGGGCGGATTGGCAGAGGCCCCGCAGGTTTTTCGCCTTCCTCTGCAGCGTGGGGCATGGGTCGCTTGCTGATGGATTCCCTGCAGTTTGAGGTCTTCAAATCTCACTTTTGAGGATTTCAATAACTCAGTCATGGGTTCGGGGTTGTTATAAATGTGTATGGGTAGGCTTTTGTGGCCTGCCTTGTGCAGGAGGTCAGACTAGATGATCATATTGGTCCCTTCTGACCTATGAGTCTATGAATCTATGAATATATATTTACCAAGATTTTCAGATATTTTCCCAATTTCACTGTTCGAGTTGAAAAACTCAGGAGTTTTTGTGAATTTGTTGGGCAAGAATACCAAAACATCCCAGGGGACAGCAATGTCAGGTTGCTTTCAATGTTACCCTGCTTTAGGAAGAATACTTCTATTATACGAGCTGCTTAAGTCATTTTTTCTCTCAGAAGAAAAAAGTGTCCAGTTGTTCTTTTGAAGATATTTGAAGGCCCTACGACTGAACTCTAGCTCACGTTCATTCAGGGTAATCTATCACTTTTTCATGGCATAATAAAATTGCTGTGCAGTGGAATCTGCTGACATCCTTAACAATCTGGAAAAGAAGCTGTCTGCAAGGTATGAGGAAGACTTGGTGACAATTTTAGTGAGAAAACCACTAAAGGAGCAAGAATGGACTGGGATCTTGACACCCGAGTTATACTTTAATGGTTCTGGATTTTTTTTGACGTGTCAGTTAAATACATACATGCATGGGGAAAACACACAGATGACCTTAAAGATTTGCATTGTCTGCTTTTGAAAAAAGTGCCCGCAAGGTCCGAGATTAAGAAGGCAGTCGAACTTGTGCAAATGAAATGCCCAAATGTAACAATTGATCAAGGTGCTCTGTTTAATGAAGTGACTTTTCTTAACAAATTTTTAAGAGGGAAACTCAGCGAATGGAGTGCATCTGCTATGTTGGTTGCTTACAAACAGAACGCAGTCATGACACATTTCAGAGGATCCGAGGTACCCCACATTAACCTGAAAAGGCTAGCTGAAGTGATGCTCTGTCTGCCAGGCAGCAATGCACCTGTTGAAAGAGTGTTTTCACTGATGAATGACATGTGGATGGCAGAGAAATCGAGATTCAATGTACAAGCTGTGAAAGCCATTCTCATTGTGAAAACCAACTTTAAACTGTCCTGTCTAGAATTTGTGGAACAATGATATTCTTAAGCAGATCATCGGAGAAATACTCCAGTTAATGCAAGCTTACCATTCTGTTGTCAGCCTTAAGGATATACTGGTAAGTGTTTTTTCTGTGTTTATGTACTGAATGTGAGAAATGTGACGTATTTAAGTTAGCTACAGCTATGTATAAAAATATGTTCGTAACATCTGTTTTTACCTAACAGATATTTCTCAAAAGCAGTAATTATTCCCTACTCCCCCCCCGCCCGCCCCTAAAAATATGTCCCCGGATATCATTCCAAAAATCTGGTCAGCTTACACTAGGGCAACTCTTCTCTCACGAGGTGCTGGTACTGCTCCATCTACTTAGGCAGCAGTTCCAGTTCCTCCTGCTTTCCCCCCCTTCAGCTTCTTCTGCCTGGTGAGGCCTGACACCATCAAATCAGGAGAAAAGACCCAGAGGAGCAGTGCACCTCTACCTCTGCTCCCTTGTGAGTCAGGAGGGGTGTTGCAGGATTGGAAGTTAAAACAGAAACGTGCGGCACTCTGACAAACAGGTGGAAAGAGCAGACATCCTTTGTGGGGAAGAAGGAATGTGAAAAAAGACAAAGGCGGGGACATGAAGAATGACAGAGGTTTGTAGTGAACTAAAGGCATTGACAGAATGCTGGAACTTGATGCAGTGGGAGAAAAGCGCAGTGGAGGGATTCACAGACTGGGTGCCATGGTCAGAACAATGGGCGTATGGACTGGAGCAATTTTAGACTATGAAATGTTTAGACATTTAAGGTTTTTTTTTGTGGTAAATTTCAATCCATCCTTCAAACTGGTCAGAGGCACACAACAGACTTGAAGCCTCACAGTAAAGTTGCAGTATGCACTGTGAAAAGTAAAAAGGCGATGCCTCCCTCTGCATTGTACACTCATCAGAATGCTGCTGTATGTGACCATCAATATGGATCAGTGGCTAGGATGTTACCCGAGACTTGGAAGACCTGTTCTGCAACAGACTTCCTATGTGACCTTGAGCAAGTCACTTAGCCTCTCTGTGTCTCAGAGATTAGCACTTCCTTACCTCACAGGGTGTTGTGAGAATAAATACATTAAAGGCGCTCAGCTACTATGCTAGCGGGTATATAAATATAATAGCTAGCTAGATATTGCTACTGCTTAGTACTAGAAATAAGTCTAAAGAGAGGCGCCTATACCCAAGAGATGTGGGAGGCAGGAGGGAGGTTGATGGTGGTGCAGAGGAGAATGGAGGGGATAGACTGACAGCTCTCCCGGACCAGACGTGGTGGTGGGAAAGGGGAGGGTCTCCCTCAGAGTCGCCAGGGGAAAGCAGCATTGCCAGCTCTTGCAAATGGATCACAATGAGATTTCAGCACCTACAGGAGGAGTTGTGACACTGATGTGAGAAGCTTCTCTGATCCTGCAATTTTGAGGGCTCTGTGTGAGAGCTGTGGGCCTAGAACACATCCTGCCCTGCCACTGAGTCCTGCCTTCATGTAGGGCCTTATACCAGAGAGTGAGTCATGGGAGGCAGGAGAGAGGGGAGCTGGGGAAGTGGAGCTGCTGGGACCCAAGCAGAGGCGAAGCCCTGGGACAGGGGAAGGGAGAAGTGCTGTTATTGAGTCCCAGGTAGAGAGACCCTGGGGCAGAGAAGGTAGAGAAGGCTGAGGGTGACTGGTTCTTGATCATGTGCTCAAGGTCTATTTGATCACCATATGTGGGGTCGGGAAGGAATTTTCCCTCAGGTCAGATTGGCAGGGACCTGATGGGTTTTCGCCTTCCTCTGCAGCAGGTGGCGGCAGATCGCTTGCCAGGATTCTCTGGCTATCTTTCATTTCATAATTTCCCTGCCACTGGGAGGGTGGAGTGGGTGGGCACTGGTGCACCTCAGTCCTTCTGATTCTCTGCCTGTGGCAGAAAATTGTCTAGTCTCCTGTGGGTTATAATATTTTAGTCTCACTTCAGTTGTTGGGTTAGCGCACAGGTGCTGGTGGCCTTTGCTATAAAGGAGGTCAGATTAGATGGCCTAGTGGTCCCATCTGTCCTTAAGCTCCATGAGAGAAGCGTTGTTGCTAGGTCAAGATAGTAACAGTAAATGGATGGCAGTTACCCTACTTTAAGGGTGAAGAGAGGGTGGTATTGCTGTGTGAGCAGCCAAGAAGAGGCTTACATTTTTACTTTTTAATTGGAAATGATCACTCACACTGGCAGAAGAAAAGAGGAGTTAAAAAGTCAAAAGAAAGACTAAGAACCTGTTTTGCTTCCCCCCCTTTTGTTTAAATCTCCTGATTTGGGGGACCAATCTCACGATCTGGGCCCTTCTGATTCATGGTTTATCATCTCCTGATAGGCTCTGACTCATGCTTTGATCTTTGGAGGTTGGCGATACAGAAGAAGACGGTAACACCCTCTGTGTAACCAGAGAGCTGAAACACTAGTGGCCTCCACCCTAGTGACAGGCACACGTTGCTGCCCAAAACCAGGGCACGTGTGGGCAAAGGGGTTTTGCTGGATATTGTTTTGTGAAGGTTTGTGTGTCTGTGAAACGGAGGCAGAAAGACCAGACAAGCTGAGAGAGCAGCGAAGCACTGGACACAGCAGCTCAGTGCTCATAGCCTAAGAAAAAGCTAAGAGGGCGAGATTTTGGACTGTACTGATTGAAAGAACCTCAGAGCCATGAGCAAAAAATTCTCTCCTGTTTCATTCCTCCTGTGTTCAAGGAACCAGGATTTTTTACATTCTTTACACAGCATGTACAGCATTGCACCAAAGATACCTGGCTCCATCATCAATTTCTCCTCTGCCCTGAAACAATCCTCAAGATTCTGAATTTTTGGCTAACTGCTTTGGTCAAAACCGGCTATTCTTCTTCAGATGAGCATGCGTAAATCCTATTAGTACAAGGAACAAGTACATGCAGCAAGAGAAGAACAGACCCCTTAGAATGACATGGTTTGAAACCCAAATGTATACAGCACACACACTAAAATGATTTAACCTGCAGGAATAGGAATCTTTCTTACGGCTTTGGTTTTTAAACTCAGAAGAAATTTCTGGGAAGTAGGGGCTGGATAATAGTTCAAACAGCTAAACTCTCCACTGTACAATCCTATCATCTTAGATAATGAGATATGTCTCCATTTCCCAAAAAGCTTAAAGTGAGACGCTCTATAAATTCTGTATCTCTCAGCATGCAGAGGCTTCTCCTACTAGCCCCAACAACCACCATTTCATTGTCAGGGATGCAGCAACCTAAGATCATGTAGATGAGCTGCCTGGTTTTGTGAGAGGAATAAAACCAGTGAGCAAGGGAGAATTCAAGACTTCAGGCTGCCAAAGATCTTTCTGCAAATAAGCAGCAGGCAAGAAAAGCAAAGCTGGTAACTGCATCTGAATGTTTGCTGGAAAAGAAATACAGGGTCATTATCACACTATGCATTGCATAAAGCGTGATCTTTGCAAATCAGAATTAATGGGCCAACCTACATTTCCCAGAGCAGGTGGCAATGCTACCCTTTTGGTGTTGGCATGCCAAAGGACTTGTGCCTCAGCCATCTGGAACTCCATCAACCCCCGTTCATGCTGGAAATGCAAGACACAAAGATTTGCATGGCTGTTTTCTGCTTTGTGCTTTGGTGGGGAAAGCAGAGACCCAGCCCTGCCTGCCGAACCATCATGACCAAAATGCATTTGGCAATAGAAATAAGCCACAGGCCGTCTGGTATGTGTGAAGCTAGAGTCAGCAATAGTAGGAAAAGAAGACTCATTAAAATCAGAGGGGCCGATTATTTGCCAGATTTTTCTTTTCAACACTAGAGGGCGTTGAGTCTCTCTGAGCTGTCTGCAGCTCACGCTCACTCTGGGCAGTATGACATTTTGCAGTTTTCCAGTTTTATCACTTTCCTGAATAAGACATTTTGTATGTACTATATATAATACCAAAATGAAAAGATGCCTAATGACTAAAATATCCCGGGCCCAACACAGCTACACTGCAGAAGGACTAATGTGGCCTTTAGGCCAGTTAAACATATGCATGTTCTCTTTTCTGAGGCTGGGAAGATGTATTTAATGAAGATGCAAACCTGTTATCCTGAGCAGCTCCAAAATGTGGCCACCCATTAAACCATTTCGAAAAGGACTTGCATACTTGCTGATGGCAGTATTTCTTTCAGTGTGCCTGGAAAGTATTTGCTTCTCAAGGGCTAAATCCTCCCCCCCACACACACACTGACCCGAGTAGTCCGGGAACTAGGGGTGCTGACTCACCTCGCCGAGGGCTCGTCTACACTTACAGCGCTGCAGTGACACAACTGTACCAGTGCAGCTGTGCCATAATAGAAGACGCCACCTATGCCGACGCCTCTCCTGTGGGCAAAGGTACTCCACCACTCCACGATGCAGTAGCTATGTTGACAGGAGAAGCTCGTCCCTCGACATGGTGCAGTCTACACCAGGGGTTGGGTTGGTATAATGACATTGCTTGGGGGTGTGGATTTTCCACATCCCTAAGCCACATAGTTTACACTACCGACTTATGTCAGTATAACTAAGCCCTAACGTAATAGCTTCCCATAGCTTGGGGAGATTGCATTCTGCATACTAGGGTAGTTTTCCCCACTCTGGTGAATCAAATCTACCCCACTCCCCAAAGGAAGGTTACCCAAGCAAAGGCGGACTCTTCAGTTGGTGAGAGGCTCCTGCACGCCCCTACTCTCCCTCTCTTGGCCAGCATAAGGGGTGTGGCCAGGGAAAAGACATCTTGTTCTTGACAGTCCAACAATTTCCACAGGTATGGAGGGAAGAGAAAGCTTTTGACATCACTGTTGGCCCTTAGCTCTTCTATAAGACTTTTCATTCATAGCTCTCAAGGCATTTACAAAAAAGGGTTGTGTCATTAGCCCCATTTTACAGGTGGGGAAACAGAAGCACTAGGGAGTAAAGTGAGTTGCCCATGACAACCACACAGGGCAGCAGCACAGCCGGGAATAGAACCCAGCTCTTCAGCGTGCCAGGCGAATGCCATATGCACTGGTCACACGGCCTGTTTCCTACAGCTTGGTTTTGGCGTCTTGGTGAGATAAGCAAACCAAACTTCCTAGTGAGAACCTCAGCAACAGTCAAAAAAGCTTTGCGCTGCCAGAAAAGAAGGCCTTTTATAGTTAGCATCTTCTAAGGAGAGTTGGAGTCTTAATATCTGCCTGCTTAGCTTCCCCGAAGCTTAACCCACTCCTCTCCCCCTTTCTAGCAATACTAGACAAATTAATTCATAGCAGCCGGCCCAGCCCTGTCACACCCCGATAATGCTTGGGTACACAGTGAAGTCTTTATTCCACCGGCATTAACACTTTCCCTACAAAGCCCAAAAGAAGGCACTCATCCTGTCACTGACTTATTCAATGCACATCACCATTAAAAGATGAGAAAAAGCTTGCACACAAATTAAACAGCTGAAGCACACATCACTGTGAAACGAAAATAAATGAAAGTAATTTTGATTCAAAGTCTCACACAAAGAGAAGCCTGTACTGAATTCACAACTGGATAATACAGCACATGACCCCATGCTGCATACAGAGCTCGCTGGCTGTTCCATATAGAACGTGTGCTGCTGTGTCAGTTATGCACCAAATTTGCAGCTTTAGCTATTCACGGAAAACGAAACTCACCCACATTAGGACAAGATGCCATTTACTGAGAGCAAATGCCATTAAGGATGCAAAGTGCCAACGTTATTAAGTCCTGTTTTGGTGTTTACATGTAGTTTATTTGAACGGGGCTGCTGAAGCATTGTTAAAATTCCTAATTTTTTTTTTATTTTTAATGTTGTGTTTGCTGTGAATACATAATGAAGGTGCCATTTGTTTGGAAACATCTTCCTTGGGAACAACCTTGGGTGAACTATTATTATTTGTTTATATGACTCTAGGACCTAGGAGCCCTTGTCATGGATCAGGACCTCATTGTGCTAGGTGCTGTACAAACACAGAGTTAAAAGGTAGTCTCTGCCCCAAAGAGCTCACAGTCTCCATATAAGACAAGAGACAACAGATGGACAAAGACAGACCAATGTGAGACTACAAGGAAACAACAAGACAATATTAGTCAGCATAATGGGCAGTTGTCTCAGCTCGGTGAGAGCAGGACTGCAAAGACTATGGCCGGTTGTGAAGTGCTTTGCATTCACAGAAAAAATTTCCACTTTTCTTTTTGTCCCCCTTTTCTTCACAAGTTTTCAGGTTCTCGTTGAAAAACTGAACAGCCAAAAAACATTTTTTTTAAATTGAAAAATGAAATGTTTCAATTTTAGAGCAAAAACCCTGATCTTTCCTTGGTGTTCAGTGAAAACCTGAAAAGTTTCCCCGGGGGGGGGGAGTATAAATAAATAAATGATTTTCCGTAGAAATTTCCATTTGGAAGACAAAGTTATATTTCATTGAGTAAATGTTGCAAATGACATTTTTCAACTAGCTCATCTCTAGCAGACACACTGGCTCTGGGAAGAGTGGGGAGAGGTGGGCTAATAATGCAGTACACCCCCTTCTGGGAATGGACAGGTCTGGTGCCAGGCTCCTATGCTGGAGACGCAGCCATGGCCCTGTCCACTTCCTGTTTCTCCTTGCCCTCTAGGGGATGGTAAGAGATAGTAGCCACTGTGCTCCTCCATACACAGACTGATTATGTCTAGCTATTGTGCAAGTGGTGTAAATCTGAATTGAAGTAAGGGGGAAGCTGCTTGTGCCCTTCCATTCCCAAACACCTATGCAAGGGCCAGACGTAATCTAACACACACACACACACACACACACGACCAAATAAATACCTCCTGCATATGCAGAAACAAGCTCCTGACTCCAGAGGAGTTGCACCTTGCATCTGCTAATGAGCTGAATTTGGCCTCCTGTGTCTATACAGAAACAAAGGCCTGCTTCTGCACACTGGTGCAACGTGCAACGTCAGCTGCAAATTGAAGTGCAGACTTCATGGAATAACAAGGTAGAAATGATAAATGAAGTAGGGGAAACAATATTTCACAAGTCACATGTCTGTTTTTAAAACGACACAGAAAAAAGATCATAACTTTCGATAAAGTATGGCCAGGTCTACACTACAGTACAAACTTACATCGGTATAACTACATCCCTCAGGGGTGTGAAAAATCCTCACCTAATCGATGCAGTTATACCAACTTAGCCCCCCGTGTAGACAGTGCTATGTCAACAGGAAGGCTTTGCCCCTTGATATAGCTACTACATCTCGGAGAGGTGGATAACTGCGTCCTCTCCCATTGGCATAGTAGCATCTTCGCTGCAGTGTTTTAAGTGTAGACCTACTCTAAGTAAATTTATTCAGGAGAATAGCAACTCCATAGTTAAGGCTGAGTTGACATATGCACTGAAAACAGGAATAAAGTCTACCTATTTCAGCTTCATTCGGTTAAATTTAGAAACCAGATTCAAGTATTACTGTTCAAAGCCAAGAAGAATTTTCCGCTGAGTCACCTTGGGCAAGTCACTTCACCGCTCTCTGCCTGAGTTTCCCCACCTGGAAAATGGTGATGGTATTGGCCACTTTAGTAAATCACTTTGAGATCTACAGATAAAAAGATCTATGTAAGTGCTAGGTGTTATTGTTATCATTTAGGGGGAGTAATTTAAGCAGAGTGGAGTCTGAGTTTCACAGTTCAATTTCACAAAATGTAGTGGGTGTCTGACTGCAGAGCTTTGCTCCATTGCAGAGATTTGCCAGCGGCAATCAGACCTAGATCTGTACTTCCCAAATGTGGGCGGGTTTAGAGGGTGGAGGATGAGTGAGTGGAACGATGGAGTAGAAAATTCAAATGCAGTCACAGTCAGGAATGTCTGTTTACCAAGGGAGAATGTTTATTACTAAAGCCCAGATCCTCTGAGTTATTTAGGAAGCTAACTCTAATTGATTTGAATGGAAGTGAGGAGCCTAAATACCTCTGAGGACCTGAGCCTTAAGTTACATAACCAGAGAGCGAGCAGAGAAACTCTGCTGGTGGTTCAGCCCAGTTCTTTGATGCTGCGCGCAGAGCCTGACCTTCCCAGAGCAGCCACTCTCATGTCTGTTTCTTTGATCACCGGGGAAAGGGGCAACTGAGCAAGCAAGAGTTAATCCTTGTTAATCAGCCGCTCGGTACAAGTTGGGCCCCTACCGTGGTTGTGTTCTCTAGAGGAACAGACACAAACCTGAACCAAAGCCCTATGAAATGTCATTTCTTATGACCAAAGGCAGCCCCACCTGAAGTAAGCAGGGGGGTCTTTTAAAGGAAAGACCTTATTTTGCTCCAATATAAAACAAATAAGTCTTTATAGACTGAAACCTTTTCCTGATGGGGCTTGTGGTGGGGGGCGGAGTTGGGAAGGGGTTGATTTTCTATCACTTAGCCACACCCCCGTTTTCTTTTAAGTCCACAAGCACTCTGTTTACTCAGCTACTTCTAGCTACCCTGCTGGACAGATTCACTGAATTATTCTATTATTCATAGCTCCAAGGAAATGGCCCCAGCGTTCCTCTGGTATTTGAAAACAATGACAGCTTTTGGCATTTTTGCTGTGCAACTGCAAATCTCAGCTACAGCAAGTGTCTCAGGTCTGTCAAGGGAGGCTGGAAATAAGCTTGTTATTTTGCTGTGGACAACTCAAGTGCAAGTAGTACGGTGGAAATCATTAAGACCTATTACAGTGAAGGTTGCAAGGATTTTGTCCTGCATCTCCTTTTATTATTTATGTCACCCATGGCCCCAGCCAACATGCGTTTTCATATTTGCATTTAAGATCTAAAGGGCCACACCTACTAAAGCTGACAATAGGTCTCCAGAGCAGAGAAAGGAACATCAGGGGGGAAATTGCTGCTGATTGTTCTGGAAATAGCCTTCACCCAACTTACTAATTACACACTTGGCTGATCGCCTATAATTATGATCTGAAAGGAAATTCTACATGCTAGCAATTTAGCTAGTGTTTCTTTTTTTAAAGTCAACCGCTTCCACTCTAATGAACATCACTGTAAAACAGCACAACCTTGAAGAAGCAGGATAAAGACACCAGAACGAGGGACGCTACCCTTACCTTATTAGCCCTTTACTTCTTTGGCCAATAGCTTTTTTTGTTACATAAAGCCAGCTGAAGTTAACTGAAGTCAGTTTTTTATTGCAAACCATCCTGAATAAGTAGCAATGTAGACAATGAATGAAAATGAAATATACTTCCTAGATTTAATTAAGCTTTACAGAGCCCCAACTCTCAGACAAATCTAATGTAACTAATATTTAAAAAAAAAAACAACATTGACATTGATGTGTGTTTTGCACTAGTTACAGTTCAAATAACTGCTGCCTTGTCCCCCTCCACACTCTTGACTCTTGCAAATATAGTTCATATTAGAGGGCCCCAAATGTAATACTCAGACCTGGATTTTGCAAAAGCATGAGGGTGTTTGGATCTGAGGTTTTGTTTACACCCATTAGAAATTATTGACCTGTTGCAAAAGCTCAGACCCAGAGCTAGGCCCAGATCTACAACGGTAGGCGCAAAATCAGTATGGAGGTAGATCCAAAATTTGCATGTGATCAGAACAGGAGCTTTGATTTGAACCTCTGGAGGTTTACTTTTTAAAAGGTCCGGTCTATAGCTTCTTCCAGCCAATGATTTCAAAACACTTGAAAGAGATTAAAGTTCTCAGAACATTGCAGCAAGATGTTAGAAAGCAGAAGGATTTGTACTTGAGTCAGATTTTGGTGAAAGAAACCCCGACCAAATTAGTGCTAATGTGCCAGTGCAACGAACCCATTCTTAATCCACCAGGCTGATTGCTGAGACCAGCTAGAGATATGCAAGATATTTGTAACAAAGCCCAAAGCTACTAAAAATTCAAAGCATTTCATATTTTGCTACAAATTTGAAATGGACTCATTTCTGGTAAAAAAAAATAAAAATAAAAATATTTTAAAAATGTTACTGTGTTACACAAGATTTTGGAACAAAAAACTGGCCTAATATCCAAGTGGAAAGGGATCCATTTCTCAGCTAAAGGTGGTTTTTGCATTGGAAACATGCATTTTTCGTTGGTTCCCCCCTCACGTGCAGGTAGCCTGTTTTGTTTAAATTGAAATTAATGGGGGGGGAAAAGAGAGCGAGGGGATGAAATGGCAAGTTTCCATGCAATGCTCCATGGAAGATAAATGGTAAATTTCACACAGCTCTGCCAAGAGCTCTCCTGCTACGGCAGTGAAAGAAGGGCACATGGAAAAGAAAGATGAAAAGGGAAGTGAGAACAAAACAGACAAAGAAGAGATGAAGAAAAGAGGAAAAGGTCAGAGAGAAAAAGCGTGTGGGTGGGTGGAGTAAAATCAGAATAAAAGTAGAGGATTGGATCAGAGGGAGATGTTGTGTTGTGAATATCATTCTCTACCCACACAATGTCTGAAAGGAAAAAAAATGTGGAGTTTTTCCTTTAAAAACCAATAAAAAAGCATTAATGAAATCCCATCAGTAAAGATGTTTAACTGCTATGTCCTCTGAAGTACTTTAGTATTAACTTTGTTAATCTTTGCTGTCTCTATCTTCTTGTGGCACATGTAAATAAACATGATGATCCAGGGGAGAAGTGAAGCCTGCTTTTCTGCTAAGACAATCAACTTAATGAACGGGTAATTAGTGTAAGAGTATTAGTAACATTAATGCTTAATGAGTTGCATCTTCTTTGCATCACATACATTAACTTCCACAGCTTGCTAAATAAAAGTTTATTTATTGTCTTGAATTAAAGGACATTTCCAGAGATGAGATTTAATAAAACTAAAAAGAAAGGAAAGCTAATCAAAATAATTAAAATGAAAAATTGTTAAAATAGTTCACTTTACCCTGCAGTCGCAGTATAGATTGACCAACAGTTTCCAATTAAAGCAGAAAGTTTGTGAGATGCAGTACAACTGATTTACAGTTATGGAACTGGAAGAAAATATTACCTTATTAAGTAAATTTCATAGAAAATGTCAGAGCACAGAGGTTGATTTTTTAGCGGATACTGCAGTCATTTATAAATTTCATTGCTTACAGCTTCAGAGCCAGATCCCCTCATGCTGTAAATCTGCATAGCCCTACTGAAGTCCATCAATTTGCAGCAGCTGAGAATATGGGCTATTGCCACTTCTAATGTCTATGTACCTACTTGGGGCCAATTTCTGGCAGATATACCTTAACATATGCCAGAAAAAGTGCAGAAATATGCCAGTGGAAGACAGCCTAAAGCAGCTGAGCCTGGGCAATCAATTCACTCATATTCTGCAAGGTTAGACAGTATAACACCATCTCTGGTGACTCATTCACATGGGTGTGTTGCAGGAATCTGGCCTGGATGAGATTTGCAGAGATGTGCATGTCGTGTGTGCGTCTCAGCACATCATTGCTACCAGACACGACACTGCAAACTATTCCTTCTCAGAGCTGGAGGACAGCAGGTCCCTGGGCATGTATATCTGCTGTGATAGGCCGTCACAGCTTTGTCTCCGAACTACAACTTCATATAGTCATTTTGCATAGCAACTTATTTGGCCTTATACATGGCCAGAATTTTTGCCATGTTATTTCCCCCACACATTTTCCTGGGCCTCTAGAGGCTTTTGAGAATGGAGCGGTGGTGGGGGAGAAGGGTACCAGAATTTGGTCTATAACATTTAATAATGCAGGATAATAATTAATAATTTTAAATGTGTGTTTTTACATGTTTTCTATAGTTATTGCCATCTTGGGAGAGAAAAGGACCTTTTCCAGCCAAACTAGTACTGGTTTCAATGGGAGCTTTGCCTGAGTAAAGATTGTAAATTAAGGCCCCCCAGTTTTTTATTTTTTTTAAAACACAGTTCATAGTAAACATACATTTTTAGGATTCAAGTACATAGTGGTCAAATTGTGTGTCAGATGACATACTGTAGCCACTTGCTTGCTGAGATGATGAGATGATTAGACACAAGGGAAACTACAGAGAAAGAGAGGGCTTATTTCCAGGGCGGCTCCTTTCACTGCTGCTACAGGCTTCATTTAGCCTTGCGAAGATGTCATGAAAATGTATCAGCCCCAGCACAGATTTCACTCAACTCAACAGCTCTCTATCCATGATGGTGAAGAAAAATAATTAATGATATTTTATTCACCTGTCAAATAAATTGCTCAGCCCAGATGAGTGAGCAATAGTTTTGTAAGGCTGGTTTAGCTGATGAGCTGTAGTCACAGCTCTTGCATGGCATTATTTCCCATCAACTGACTGTAGCCAAGGGCTGCCCAGCCTGTTTTCCTGCTCAAGAACCAGAGATAACTGGATAACTGAAGAGTACAGGAAGGTTTTGGTGTTCAATATAAAATGCCTGGCTTGGTCAAAGTATTCTTTTGCCCGGATTTATTTAAGTAACATTGAGTTGGCTTATTTAAAAAAATTGATTTCTGTTTTCAGTGATAGCTACACCATTTTTATATGCATAGAAAATCCATTTAAAATATTGAATTTCACTAATGCTGCATTTGCCACGGTGTTTAGTAGGCTAAATTTATTTTGATTTCCTAAAATATACACCTTAGGAGCCCTCATCTAATGCTCCTTTGGGCCCCACATCTAGTACTGCAGACAATATTCAGCAATTACATTGAACTGTTGAATTGCCACAGAAAATCCAGCCGTTATCAGTACAGCCAGTCATTAAAATTAGGAAGGCAGCTAAGTAACAGGTAATCATTGCCAGTTAGAAACTGCCAGGGAAAAATGGAAAAAATATACCTCCTCATGATCTCTTAGCATCATCTGGCCCATTGTCTCAAACATTCAGCAACCCTGCCAAAGCGGGGGAGAGGGGATGAAAAACAAAGAAAAGTGATTAAAAGAGGACAATGAAAACAATTTTCAACAAGACTCAAAACTGCAGTGGGGACTCTTATTTTTCACATTGCTTTCTCAAGGTGCACTTTGTGTTTCATTGGCTGCAGCTGGCACAGGTCAGCGTGCCAAAATATAGAGTGCTATACAGGGATATGTCAGTGCTGAACCACACCCTGGATCTTTAGGAGAGTATTCTGCTATTTGCACAGAAGGAGCAGCTCCGCTAGCATGAGCCAGTAGTCAACATTTTACATTATGTTCCTGAAACTTTTAGGAGAAACAGGTTCAACAGACTACACATTTTTATGCAAGCTTCCTTTGGAAGGTAAGTGAGCACCACAAAGGGCTACTGCATACTAACTTATGGGTCAGCCCAGATGAGCAAAAGGAATGGGCAACTGTCAGAAAGTAAGCAAGCTGAGAAAGCATTCTTTTTCCATATTGATTTGACTTAACACTGTGTTTAGTTCTTGGTCCCTGAACAATTCGTCTGATCATTTGGACACCACGCCCAGCACATTCTTGCACATACTTGAAGTTCTGAGTATTTGATGAGTTTGGCATAGGTACCCTTGGCAATCTATGGATATGTCTACACTTCTGGCTTTCCGCACACCGAGCTGTGGAATTTTCCCCTATATTTTATCATCCACACTCAGACCCCTTAGATGCACATCCAGAGATGTGGACAAACTGAGTTAGTACACCCACTGGGGGCTGTGAGTAACACCATACATTGACATATGACCTGCCTCTCTACCTACCCAGTATGTGGTGTGGATGTAGCAATGACATGTTGACCTACTCTCGAGTCTACTTACTCTTCCATCGTCATTCCAATTCTTTGCCCTGTTTCTTCCATTCTTTCAACCTCTTCAGTTCCCTCCCATTTGTTCTCTATGGACTGAAAATTACCTGCTGTTTATATACCCTTTCACAGTGTTTTACCCTTCTCTGTCCACACAGACTGCTCCACTTCCACAACTCATTCCTACCCAGTCCTGCCTCACCATTTGGAAATGTACATCCTCCAGCGTACTGCCAGCTGGCCAGAGAACACACAAGGGTGCTAGTTAACCTCTGGTCTGAGTACATCCAGGACTCTGACGTCAGCAGAAACTCTAGGAATAGTCACCTCTATTGAAGTAACTCAAGAAGACGAGCTAAGCCAAGCATCTATCAGACAATGATATGGTGCAGAGAGCAGATAAAACATCTGAAATGTCTTTACCACAAGGCCATGGAAATAAGAGCAGATCTGGCAACATTCCCCTATTGTGAGGAACTTGATAGGAGGCTTGACACCACCCCCAGCACACAGCCTACCATATTCTACAACTTCCTTCTGCAACCAGAGGGTCTTATCGTGAGGCTGGAGGAAGGGGAGATGGGTGCAGCAGCAGATAGGACCACAGGGGACACACAATCCCAGAAACAGACTGAGGAGCTTGAAGTTCTGAATCATTCCACCCAGCAGGATGGGGTAGTTGATGTTCTGGGCCCAGTTTCAGAAGGCCTGTTCAGGGATGGAGCTGGGTAAGAACTTGAAAAAAAAGAGAAAGAGAAAGAGAAAGAGAAAGAGAAAGAGAAAGAGAGAGAGAGAGAGAGAGAGAGAGAGAGAGAGGAGCAGGGCAGTGATCTACAGCCTGGTAAGAGTCAACCGTCAAATTTATTATAGCTATTGCCCTGTGGCCAATCTTTGTTTTGTTAGGGCAAGATTTCCAGGTTAGGACCAATGAAATTATTGTTATAAAGGAGGCTCTTACATGCCAGGAGGTGATGTGTTTATAGGAGGGATTCCCCACAGGGCATCTGCCCTCTTCCTAGGATTGTGCCCTGCTACCATGTGGTATCCAAAATGGATGCCAAGCAGAGAACGTAAAGTTAGACACTACTGCAACGTAGACAACACTGTTTCATCCACATTTGAAAAACTCTGGCAGTTCAAAACTGAACCAAGTCTCTCAGCATATAAACTGCTGCTTGCTGCTACAGGCAAGGATTGATCCTGAGCTAACGCAATCAATTGACTTTCAGATCCTTCAGTTTCAGCAAACTGCTTGCAAAAGCTACTATGAGGTTTTATTCGTTCAGGAGCATTATTAAACAACAAACCATTTTTTCACAGAAATTCTGCCCTTACTCTTTTCATCCAGGGCCTGCTCTAAAGAAACATCTTCCTGAGCCCTAACAGACCCTCTCTGGGTTTTAGTTAAGTCCAGAACCGACTCTGAGACAACTGGCACATCCACAATCAGCATAAACTGAGAGGCACATTCTGTCAGCTCCTCAGACTGTAGATTGTAGACAAACCCTGCTTCAGCAGATAAACTGCTATTCTTAACATTCAAACCGTTTGAAATACCCTCTCCTTTTCCCAGCCCACATGGCTATTCCCAGACAAACTTTTAGAGATTGGGGTAGCTCCCTCCATGGACAAGTCATTACCCCCAAAAAGACACAGACTTAGGAACATTGCCTTCCCTAGTTTTAGTTGACTCTTGAACCACCTTGGTACTTTCTGCCTGCTCCACAGACAGAATACTGGAGACCAACTCTCCCTCAGCAGGTAAACTGCTTTTCTAACCAGATAAGCTGCTATTTACCACAATCCCAAGGCTAGGCACACACTCGTCCTTGTCACACTGTACCTGGCTAAATACAAACAACTGTTTATAGTCATACACCCCCCCTTCACAAATTTCCCTGTTGATTATAGGTAACATAAGATTTACATTTATAGTCTCTCTGGGACTGGGTTATGACATCAGTATGGTTACACGTATTTACCATATCAGTATCAAACATCAACATTGTTATAAGCTGGAAAGATGCTCTCCCAATCACTGTTAAGAGGATCTGGACTTTCAGAAAGATACCGTTTCTGCTGTTCTTTTATCATTTGGATTTCACATTTAAGTTTGGAAACTCTTGCCTCAGCTTCCAGTTTCAGCCTTCTGCGTTCCTAGGCTCTTGCCTCAGGTTTTCTTTCTATCTCAACCATCTTTTGCTGTTCTGACGAGCAAAGTTCTGCCATTTCTTTCTCATGCTGAAGATGTAAGTGCTCTCTTAGGGCTTGCAGCTTGATTGCTTTATCTGACCATGAATCAGTCATCCTGATGAACTTTAACCTTTAACACGCTCAGTATCAAATTTTAAAATTTGGAATTGCATGAGGTTCTGATCCAAAACCCAAATGATCTGGTTCTGAGAATCCTGTCGATTTCGCCACTGTGACTAATCCATGCCTAGGGTAGCCACCTGAAAATGCCAAGGTCTGGGCAGGCTGCAAAAGGAGAGCAGATTCTGCTAGCACTGGTGGGTGACACTGAAGTCAGACTTCCCAACCAGCCACAAACAGTGCTTCTGATTCCCCAAGCTGAAGAAATTAAAGCAAAAATATGCACAGCCCCCTTTACTGCATTTCAGTCTCTGGCTCCCAAGCAGCCACTAGATCCAATAAAGAGATAACCTCTTTAAAACTCTATACTCTTTACCAAAAAAGGTTCTCCTGACTCCAAAGGGTCAGCCACAGAACCAGATCAATATAAGTTTGGATCTTGCCCAAAATACCACACTGCCAGCCAATCCTTTAGTAACTAAAACTAACGATTTATTTTAAAAGGAAAGAAACAATCTGTAAAAGAAATGTTAAATGATTAAAGCAATCATATATATGCAAATGATTGGAGAGTTCATATAGATCAGGTTTCAAGTAGAAATGTGGAGTCTACAGACTTGTACAGTCCCTCTGGTGTACATCTGGTACCTGGATAGGTCTCAGTCCTTTGTTTCACCGCTTCAGTTGTAGATGAGTAGTTGATCCAGAGGTAGGTGAAGACTGAAGACTAACAACAACTGAAGAGAAAGAGAAGACTGAGGATGGAAGCCAAAATGGTTTTTTTGCCTTTTATGTCCCTTGGCCTTTGCCATGTTGCTTGTAGAAATTTACAGGAATAAGATGGAGTCCAGGGTCACATGAGTAAGTCCTGGTGACTCAGCAGGTGTATCAGGCTTCTCTCCCTCGGCCCATTGTACCTGTGAGTTTCCTTAATGGGCCATTAAGCAGGTTAGCGGTGTAGCAATCCTGTCTGGGGTGTCGCCCAGAAACACAGCACAGGTTGAAATTCAGATACGTCAAACATATCCATAACTTCCAGCTCAAATATGACATGTACATAAACAATATCATCATATTTAACAAATTATAATCTTTCTAACAGTACCTGACGTGGCCTCTCTCATCTGAATTATTGTAATTTTGGCACATTGATGTTAAACCACATTATAAAATGCTCCCCCTAATCCAGCCAGCGTCACACTCCTGATGGGTGATATTTGAAAATTTATCATGGAGCACAAATTGCAGAAGATTTTTCAGATTTCTGGGTAAAGAAAATGTCTTGGAAATTCCTGGTAGCTCACTGAACTGCTCCACTCATTGATATCCTCTTCAGTGACCAGTCTCCTAAATATTTCCTTTGCAAATGTTGATGGGATACCACCCATCAACCTGCCTGGAAAATTTCTTCTTCCTTCTGTTCTGGTATTTCAAATATATTAATGTCTTCAAGGCCGTCCCTTGCCTGAAACAAAGTCAGAGCCACTACTGATTTCATCCCACCCTCCTGCAGCAAGTTCCCATTTCTTACATTTTAAAAAACAAAATCAATAATGTCTATGTGCGACTCTTCCAAAGCCAGAGGTGAGAATGTCTGCCGAGGAGAAATAATGGAGTGATATAAACGTATTCCATACTGATGCAAATTTTGGCCTTGTGCACACAGTGAAAGTGGGGTGGGGATTTTTTTCCCCCCACATGGCAAAATTAATATACTGCATGTTGTATTCCATTAGCAGATACTTCCCACACCTGCTGGCCTACGCCTCCCATTTAGGATTACAGGTGCTGCAACTGGCCAGCAATGGGTCAGAATGAGGACGACCCTGGAGGAGCTTTTAGCGGTTGCAGTAGACGGTGAGGAGCAGCAGCACTGCCCAAACATTTTTCCTACAGCACGCACGAGCTATCCTTGTGGAGCCATCACTGGTTCAGCGACTGACCCCAGAATTGACTCCATGCCACACTGAGGCCCCTGCCTGTCAGCCCAGCTTGTCCCAGTGCAGTGTCACTCCCTGTACCTGAGCAGAGACATGGATTGCTGGAAGTGAGGCGAGGCAGGGCAAACCCTCGTGGGAGAACCCTGCTGTGGAAGTTGGTCCTATGGAAACAGGGAGGAGGTGAAGCACACTCAGGTTTGGCCCCGGGGCTGCTCCATTGTCATGTGGGTCAAGACTGAGTGGTGTTGTGACCTGGTGCTTGGGGGTCTCAGCGTTGCTCAGGTTTGGCCCTGCGGCATGGGGGTCACAACACCGCTCAATTCGGGGCTGCCACTCCACACTCATGAGGGCTGGTGGGGCCAAACCCAAGTGGGCAGTAACCGGCGCTGCTGCTTCTCATTGCCTCCAGTGGCACTTACCATGCACAAGGTGCCACCAGCAAAAAGCACCTGGCATTCAAGACAGACAAAGAGAAAGAGGACACCTCTGTGTGGAGAAACTGCTGCAGGGGTGCCTGGATGAAGAGGGGAGGGACAGAGAGCAAAACTGTTTGTTCATGGAGCAGATGAGGATTATGTGGGCCAGTGGGATGGTCACCCAGCTCCACAGCCACCTCACTTGAGAGGTCCAGTGCCAGTGTCAGCTGCAATGTATCACGTGCAGGTACAAGTGCTAGCACAACACGAATCTCCTGCATGGCTCCGTGTCCTCCCACCCACGCAGACATTGGAGAACCTTGATTGCTCCATCCACTCTACTCCTGTACAGACCTCAAACCCCATGGAGTGAGGCTCGATCAGCCATGCCGTGAACCCATAACGTGTCCTGGAGCTTGATGCATTAATTGTCCCCAGTATCAAAGGATCACCCACGTACCCATTACATGTACTGATTAACGTGTAACACAGAAAAACTGGCAATGCAAATAACATTTATTAAAACAGGCAGGCACCAAGGGGCTCATTACATTATCACATTGCATTTACTTCACACTGCGTTGCAACGCGAGGGCACACAAAGCATCCCCTTATTTCCTTTGAACACTAGGAAGCAGGCCCAGAGAGGCCAGGTGCATTTTCTTAGTTGCACGTACCTGGCCAGCCAACCAGTGGTGACTTGAGTCCATTACATACAGAAATCTTCACCTGTCTCCTCTCAGATGTTGTGGAAGTCGCAGCAGGCCACAATCACATGGACTGTGTTGGCAACATCGGCATCCATACAGTTCTGTGAGCAGCACCCTCTGAGCATCAGCCTTTCAAACGCACACTCTCCACCATCCCGCAACCACTGAGCACGTAACTGAATCTTCTCCTGCTAGGTCACATGTTGTCAGGGTCTGGCTTCATGAGCCAAGGCAGGAGTGGGAAGGCAATAGGTAGAGTCCAACAGCTAAAGTCCAGATCTCCCGAAAACCCTCATGTCATGCACCTTGCTGGTACTACCCCACTGGTGTACATGAACCTGCCTTGGTGGTTCACCAAGGCCTTCAGAATCATGGCGTAGTACCCTTTGCAGCTGACATATGAATTTGCTCTTCATCATGGCAAATGTATCATCAATGTCCGCAGCACAGTTGGAGAATCCCATTCTTTGAAAGCCAGCTATTATTTCAGGCATGTTTCGAAAGCTAATCACACTTGGGTAAGTCACAGTAACAATTGCCTAGCAAATCTCCACCACCACAAGTAGGCTTGCCAACACCAAACTGATTAGCCTGAAATGCCATCAAGTGTCTTGCTGAACATCTGCTCCACTGCATAAACTATTCATCCAGGAGCAGGGACAGCTGATTGAACAAATCCATGGCTCATTCCTGGGATAGAATAGACAGAAGTGAGTGCCTTCACAGGCAGAAATGCCTCATTAAAAATGGCATTTAAAATTTGGTGGGCAGCAAAATACTTCTTCACAGAGAAGGACAGACCAGTTCTCCCATAATCCACCACAAAACAAGTACTAGAACAGCTCCAGGTGGAGAGGATTATGGGATAGGCACTCATTGATGCAAGCGTGAAAAACCATGTAGCTACAACGTCAGTGTGGATGCACTACTCAGGGTATAGCATGTACATGGCATTGCAGTGCAGACTTTTGGCAGCAGGCTTAGCTAATGCACAGACACACATGAGCAAGGGCGTGGGTACACATGCAGTGCAGACATAGCCTAAATAAGCTTCAATGGAGAGAGTGGACTGGGGGTTGGATATGGAGGGCAGTCAGTATTTTTGGTCTTGGCTGTGAGAAAGGATTTATTCATCACTGACTAGTGGAGGTTAGCGGGGGCATAATCCCTAGAAAGTGTTTAAATTTTCAAAAATGTCCATTAATTTGGGATTCTTGTTTTTTGGGAGCATGCCATACTTTACACATGATTATTGATATCATACTTGTAAACAATGGTGTCAAGCTGTTGTGCAGTGGCTCAAGAGCATGAGTATCAATCCCAGGGCAGACTGCTAAGAAGCAGGGCACAAACCCCAAACTGGTTGTGTTCTATACTTAAATTTTACTAACTAAGTATCAAGCGTGCACTCCTCCAGCACTTAGCAGCCTTAACATGGAGTCATGGACAGTCCCCTTGGATACTCCAGTCTATCATGCCACCTAGACAAGATTACCTATATGTAGAAGGTACCCTACACTGAAAATGACTACAATATTCAGGTTACTCCTATTCCCAAAGGACCAGTCACTTACTCCAGGTCAACTGCATCTTAGATCTCATACCAAAGACATGCCTGTAGCCAATCCTCCAGTAAAGATTTAAAGATTTATTAAGGAAGAAGAAGAAATAAAGTTGTTTACAAGGTTAAAGCAGGTAAACATACACACACAAATGAGTTATAGTCTCGGATTTCAAAATGATAGAAGTTTCTGTAATATGCAAGCACTATATGTCCTTCAGGACTAACCAGGCTAATTAGCTGGGGATCTCCTGCTTATGCTTAGAAATCTTGCCCTCCCAAAGTCCAAGCAGCAGAGTGATACAGTTTCATGTTGTTAGGGATTTTTATTTCCTTCCCCAGAGTTCAAGCTGGTGGGATGAGTTCACACACACACTGCCCTTTCATTGGGGACTGGGGAGGGGGGTGGAAGGAATGCAATTAACAGAGTCTTTGTTCTTTGATGTTACAGTGGTTCATTTGGTTTCAATGTGCCTTCTTTGTGATCAGGCCTAACACCTTCTGTAGGAAGCCTGCATTCTACATTAATGAATGCTTCCTTCCTGTGCGGTGGCATAAGCCATGTCTACACTAGAGATCTTATAACGGTGCAACTGTACTGAAGCAGCTGCACTGCTGTAAGATGCCAATGTAGCCACTTTATGCTGATGGGAGAGAGTTCTCCCATCAACATAATTAATCCATCCCCAATGAGCAGCGGTAGCTATATCAGCCAGCATAGCACTGTAAACTCTCATAGCCTTGTTTACACCAGCGCTTATGTTGGTGTAACTTATGTCACTCGGGAGGGGATTTATTCACACCCCAAAGCGACATAAGTTATACTCACATAAGTGGCAGTGTAGCCTTACACAATTACAGGGGATTACAATGCAAACCCTAATATCACTTTATAACATAGAGGACAGAGTTCTAAGTGAGATCAATATATACAACATCCTACAAGCATATCATAAAGTCTAAACTCTAAACACATTCTTATAAACGTAACATCTATTTAACAGACCGATGAGCTAAACTGGTTTCCAGCTGAGTCCTACGGCTCTTGGCATGAGCTGGTACTTAGTCTGCCAGGGCCACAAACGGGTCATCCCCCTCTATTCCCTCTTGGCAAGTACCAAACTACTGTATAATTCTATGGAATACTAAATTACTGAGAACATTTGTTTAGTTTAGACTTGGAGATCATGGAGCCTTCTGGATGGGGTTGGATTGTGCAACATTCTAGCTCTTTTTTATGTGTCTGGGTACTGCTGGAAAGTAAGGAAGGACACAAATGACTAAAGTACTGACAAAAATCAAGCTTCATCATGCAGAAGTATGTTTTGGAAATAGTGGGATCTATCAGTTTGACAGGACCTATATTCCAGAGACCTCCTCCATCCTTTGCTGTAGTCTATTAGACTTCTTGTAACCTGGCTTCCAAGCTCCTATTCCATGCCCTCATGGCACCAGTTATTTTGGCTGGTTTTTTTTTTATTATTGTTTTTGGGGGGTGGAGAGGAGGAAATTATTTCTTGAAGTATGTCTTTTGGCTTCTTTCTGGGTCCCATGGCTACTCTAGCACTCTGCAGATTGAGGAATTTCCCACAGAGCATTGAGCCCTGAAGTGTGTAAGATTTAACATGATGGCATGTGACTAATCCAGTCTATTGCTGCAAACCTAGTGTATGCCCTACAAAATTTGTTCCTTATGGGGCTGGGCAAACAGTTCACAATGAACAATTTATTCAATGGGTTCAGCTCCTTTTTTCTATTTGTGCACAGACTTCCATTTTTTATTAAGCTGGCATTCCAAATTTTTCAATGAAGGGTTTATGTAAACATATTTCAGCCTATGGATTTTTCATCACCACTATAATGTTGAGAACTCGCTAACTGTAATTTAGTATTCACGCTGGGTGATAGGTCACAGTATTGTTTCTGCTTCCTGATTAGATAAATCCCAAACCACTAAAGAGCGTATAAATATGGCTGCTTTGAAGTCTACATGGATATTCGTGGCATTCCATCCATGAATATTCTTGAGAACAAAAAGCACTTGTGCAAATGTTTGCAGAAAACAAATAGGAGTCACAAATGCTATGAGTTTGTATGGAAGAGAATGTCTATAAAGGCTACTCCGCAGCATTTGCCCACATCTGATAGCAGCTTCTGTATACATGGAGTGGGTAAATTATACTTAATAAAACAGACTAAAATGAAGACCTTAAAAAATCTCAGTCACAAATAGATATTGTACTGATGATAGGATAAAGTCAAAAGAATTTTGGGGTGGGAGCTGCAATGGCAGGCAGCGAGGGATGGGGAAGGAGCTGGGAAGCAGACGTCCCAGAAGAAATTCCAGATATATTCTTTTTATTAGAATGCTAGTATGTAGTGTGGTTTTTCAGAAACTGGGCACAAGCTAGGTCCTAATGAGACTCACAGGAGGGTGAGATAAAACAAGAAGGGCTTTTCTTGTTTTGACATCCAAACCTTTGGCAATTGGCCAGGAGAAATATTAAGCAAACAAAAAGAGACATTTGACACTTTCCTGTTAATGCAAACTAGGAAGTATGCTTCTCAGAGTTAGGTTTCTGGCCCTTTCCCTCTGTTTCCCTCCTCCTGCCCTCAGTGAATCTTAGGGACAGATTCTGTCAGCCTTAATCATTCTGAGTTGGAATAAATCAATAATTCCTTGTGGATTTCCTAAATTGTACACAATTTAAATTCATCCTGGATGCAACATCCATCTCCCCACTGGCAGGTTAGAAGTTTAGGTAAGCTACAAGTACAAGCTATAGTGCTATTAACCAGCATACCGTTTGCCTCATGCTTTAGATGGATTTACAAAGATGTGAAACTTACTGCTCTGAGCACGTGCCCAATGATAACTGACATTTCAGTCATAAGGCTGTTGCATTGCAGATTATTAGAGCATACTGTGGTCACCATACACTATAAGAGCATCCCCTCCGCTCCCCCAAAGAGGGGCGGATATGCACACACCTCTTCTTTCCTTTCACAGTAGGCTGTGGAAGAATCCAACACAAATTTGAAAAGAATTACTCCACAGGCAGTCACTGAAATATTCTGTCCCTGAGTCCATCTATTTGCATCCAGCGGCTTAAGTAGGTTTGATCAAATAGCCAATCTACACATCTTGTCAAATGCTGATGGATGTTGTAATCATTCCACTGGCATTCTGGCCAGGGCTTTAAAGTGTTAGGCTATGATGCTTTGGAAATAATAATCTAGTAAAACCCACTGTGGCAAGGTGGGGGCAGGGGAGGGTAAGGTACTCCGCCCCGTGGGTCTTGAGCTCTGCCAGCTGGGCCGGTGGTGCAGCTGCGGGGGGGGGGGTTCAAGGGAGGGGCTGGGGCCCGCTCTGCCCCTGGGTACTGCTACCTTCCCTCTCTGGGGTAGTCCGTGGACCGTTCCCTGCTTCCCTTGCCAGATGCTCTGCCCTCCGGGGCACCGATAGCCACAGTGGAAGCTGTAGGTTTCTGCAGACTGTAGGCTGCAGGCGGCAGCCTGCCTGCTCCAAGCCGCCAACTCTAATTCACAGGCTCTCGAGCTGCAAGCCTCCAAAAGCCACGAACTGCAACAGTAAACTATATCTCCTACCTCCAACCTCCTCTCTCCACACCTCCTCTCTCCAAGCTCCAACACCCACAACTGACTGCCTGCCCTGCAGGCTTTTGAGTGTTTGGGGCGGGGCTTCCTGATTGGCCTCAGCTGGCCTAACTGCCTAATCAGGCCCCCTGCTGAGTCACCCGGGGAACAGGGCTTTGCTGAGCCTGGGGCTGATATACCTGCCTTCCCACACTCTGGCATAGCCGTCAGGCCTGACCCTGTCACATATCCTCCCCCCTGCTCAATCCCACCGGGTTGGGCAACTTGGGACGCCAAGCAATGGACCCGGGACAACCCATCCGCATTCCCATGGCGGCAGCCCGCCCTGTGCTGAATGGTGAACTGGAACGGTTGTAGGGACAGGAACCATCGGGTCACCCTCGCGTTCTTTTCTTTGTTTCGCTGCATCCACTGTAGTGGGGCATGGTCAGTCACCAGGGTGAAGCGCCGTCCCAGCAGGTAGTACCGGAGGGCCTCCATTGCCCATTTGACTGCTAGACACTCCCTCTCCACCACTGCATATCTTTGTTCTCTCGGGAGGAGCTTGCGGCTGAGGTACATCACGGGGTGCTCCTCGTCTCCTACCATCTGCGACAATACCGCGCCCAGCCCCACTTCGGAGGCATCGGTTTGCAGAATAAAGTCTTTGGTGAAATCAGGGGCGAGGAGTATGGGGTTGCTGCAAAGGGCTGTACGTAGGTCCGTGAAGGCTTCTTCGGCTGCTGGGGTCCATCGTATCATATCCGGGCCGCGCGCCTTTATTAAGTCAGCTGGCCCTGGTAGCAAAATGGGGGATGAATCGCCGGTAGTACCCCACTACCCACAAGAATGCCCGGACCTGTTTCTTCCGGTTGGGTCGGGGCCAGTCCTGGATGGCCCCCAGCTTGTTCAGTTGGGGTTTTACCGTCCCTCTCCCCACGATGTACCCAAGGTACCTGGCCTCTGCCAGACCAATAGCACATTTGGCTGGGTTCGCGGTAAGACCCGCCCGCCTTACAGTATCCAGCACCTTCTCCACCTTCCCTAGGTGGGTCTCCCAGTCCGGGGAATAAATGACTATATCATCAAGGTATGCCGCGGCATAGCCAATATGGGGGCGCAACAGTTTGTCCATCAGCCGCTGGAAGGTGGCCGGGGCCCCGTGGAGGCCGAAAGGGAGGACAGTATATTGGAAAAGTCCGTCCGGGGTAGAGAACGCTGTCTTCTCTTTCGCCTCTTCCGTTAGGGGAATTTGCCAGTACCCCTTGGTCAGGTCGAGGGTCGTCAAGAAGCGGGCCCTGCCCACTCGGTCCACCAGTTCGTCTATGCGGGGCATGGTGTAGGCATCGAACTTGGATACCTCGTTCAGGCGGCGAAAGTCATTGCAAAATCGGGTAGTCCCGTCAGGCTTTGGCACCAGCACTATCGGGCTACACCATTGGCTGTGAGACTCCTCAATGACGCCCATCTCCAACATCCTCTGCACCTCTTTTCTAATCTCTTGTCTTTTGGCCTCAGGTACCCGGTAGGGCCTCATCGTGACCCTGGCCCCAGGGTTGGTGATGATGTCGTGGGCTACCTCCTTTGTCCGTCCGGGGCGGGTTGTGAAGACGTCCGGGTAGCGGCTTATCACCTCCGCTGCCTCGGCCGCTTGGTTTGGCGTCAGGTCGGGGGATATTTTCACCTGCTCCAGTGGTACCCCCTCCTGGGCTACCATACATGCTTCTCGGGCCCTCCATGGCTTTAACAAATTCACATAATATATCTGTTCCTGTTTCTGGCGTTCTGGTTGCCGGATTTTGTAGTTGGTCTCCCCCACGGGCCCGATCACTTCGTAGGGCCCTTGCCACTGGGCCAGCAGCTTGCTCTCGGCAGTCGGTACCAGAACCATCACCCGGTCACCGGGCTGGAATCGCCGAATTGTGGCTTGACGGTTATAGTAAGTCCGCCGGGTTTCTTGGGCCTTCTCAAGGTGCTCCCGCACGATGGGGGTAACCCGGGCAATTCGGTCCTGCATCTGGAGCACATGGCCGATGACGTTCCTCCCCGGGGCGGGCCCCTCTTCCCATGTCTCCTTGGCTATGTCCAGGATGCCCCGGGGGTGGCGCCCGTACAGCAGCTCGAAGGTGGAGAACCCTGTGGAGGCCTGCGGGACCTCCCAGATGGCGAACATCAGGTATGGTAACAGGGTGTCCCAGTCTTTCCCATCCTGGCTTACCACTTTCCTTATCATGGCCTTGAGGGTCCACGAGACCATCCGTCTGGGGGTGGTAGACAGAGGTCCGTAAGGCTCGTACCCGCAGCAGGGTGCATAAGTCCTTCATTAATCTTGACGTAAATGGAGTCCCTTGATCCGTAAGTATTTCTTTTGGTAGTCCCACTCGGGCAAAGATCTTTACCAGTTCCGTGGCGATTACCTTAGACGTGGCACTCCGCAAGGGGATGGCTTCGGGGTACCGGGTGGCATAATCGAGTACAACGAGGATGTGCTGGTGTCCCCTGGCTGTTTTCTCCAGCGGCCCCACTAGGTCCATCGCGATTCTTTCAAACGGGACCTCTATGATGGGTAGCGGCACTAGGGGGGCCCGCAAACGTGGCGGGGGGCTATGCAGCTGGCACTCAGGGCAGGTGGAGCAATAGCGCCGCACGTCCTCGTACACGCCCGGCCAGAAGAACCTCCGTAGAACTCGTGCCAGGGTTTTCTCTACGCCTAAATGCCCTCCAAAGAGGTGGCTGTGAGCCAAGTTGAGCACGGCATTCTGGTGCTTTCGGGGTACCAGCAGCTGGAGCACCTCCTCTCCATCCGTCTCGGTGGCTCGGTATAACAGGTCCCCCTTCAACATGAAGTATGGCCCCGGGCCTGGGGTCCTCCCTTCCACCAGGACTCCATTGACTACCGCTACCTCCTTCCGGGCCGTGACATACCTTGGGTCATCGGCCTGGTCTCGGGCGAAGCTTTCTCTCCCCGCTCCTCCCCATTTACTTTCACCGGTCTGGTATATCTATGGGGCGCTAGGGCCACTCCCACGAGGTGGATCAGGCCACAGGGGTCGGACCAGCTCCCCACGTTACACTGCATGGGTTCCTCAGCATGGGGGCACTGGGCAGCTATGTGTCCCCACTCTCCACAGGCATAGCACCGGTAGGGGGCCCTAGGCGTCCCTTTGGCCTTAGGGCTAGAGGGCCTGTCTCCATCCCCTCTGCCCGCGTCTCCCTGCCCTTTGGTGGCCTCTAGGGGACCCTTTTTTTCATTAGACCTCCACCTGGCCTTCCCTGGGTTCTCGGGGGGTCGGGCCCCAGGGACCGGGGCAGATGGTCTGGCGTGGCTAAGGCCTTCCCTGGTAGCCTGGGAGAGGCCTCTGGCTGTCACCCACCATTCCACCAGGGCAATCAAGTCATCGTAGGTCGAGGGGTCATTCTGCCCTACCCACGCCCGGAGGTCAGCCGGTAGTCCCCGCATGAACCAGTCGATAACCAAAGTCCCCAGCATCTCTTCTGGCTGGTGGGTCTCTGGCTGCAGCCACTTCTGGGCCAGGTGAATAAGGTCGAACAGCTGCGACCGTGGGGCCTTGCCCTCCCGGTACTTCCAATTGTGGTACCTCTGGGCCCGTACGGCCGTCGTCACCCCCAACCGAGCCAGAATCTCCGCCTTTAACTGGGGATAGTCCGCGGCGGCAACGCTGGGCAGGTCGAAATAGGCCTTCTGGGCCTCCCCACACAGAAAAGGGGCCAGGATCCCAGCCCACTGAGTCAATGGCCAAGCTTCCCGGGTAGCAATCCGCTCAAAGGCAAGGAGATACGCCTCCACATCGTCCTCTGCCGTCATCTTCTACAAGAAGTGGCCGGCTCGTAGGGATTGCGCTCCGCCTGACACTGTCCCCAGGGTGTGGGAAGACATGGCCCTTAGCTGGGCTACCACCTCATGAAGGAGGGCACGGTCCTGGTTGGCCTGGCTGATCAACAACTGGTTAGTCTCTTGTTGGAGCCTCACCGCCTCCTGTTGGGTGGCCAGCTGGACCCTGATGGCCTCTTTCTGGGATGCCGTGGCCTGTACGAGGGCCTTGACCACGTCTTCCATTTTGGTGGAGGAAAAGGGAAGGCCCCCCCCTTCTTGCTTCGCCTTCCCCCCACGACAACTGCTGCGCTCAATCCCACTTCTGACACCAGATGTGGCAAGGTGGGGGCAGGGGAGGGTAAGGTACTCCGCCCCGTGGGTCTTGAGCTCTGCCGGCCGGGCCGGTGGTGCAGCTGCGGGGGGGGGTTCAAGGGAGGGGCTGGGGCCCACTCTGCCCCTGGGTACTGCTACCTTCCCTCTCTGGGGTAGTCCGTGGACCGTTCCCTGCTTCCCCTGCCAGATGCTCTGCCCTCCGGGGCACCGATAGCCACAGTGGAAGCTGTAGGTCTCTGCAGACTGTAGGCTGCAGGCGACAGCCTGCCTGCTCCAAGCCGCCAACTCTAATTCACAGGCTCTCGAGCTGCAAGCCTCCAAAAGCCACGAACTGCAACAGTAAACTATATCTCCTACCTCCAACCTCCTCTCTCCACACCTCCTCGCTCCAAGCTCCAACACCCACAACTGACTGCCTGCCCTGCAGGCTTTTGAGTGTTTGGGGCTGGGCTTCCTGATTGGGCTCAGCTGGCCTGATTGGTTAAGCAGCCCCAGCTGGCCTAACTGCCTAATCAGGCCCTCTGCTGAGTCACCCGGGGAACAGGGCTTTGCTGAGCCTGAGGCTGATATACCTGCCTTCCAGTACTCTGGCATAGCCGTCAGGCCTGACCCTGTCACACCACTCATACTAATTTTTACCCCTGCCCTTTCAGGTACATTTGAAAGGGACGCAGCATTCACTGTGGAATAGGTTAGGAATTTGAAAAAAATCCTGCCAGGCCAGCAGCACCACCAAGTGCAAACAACCAGGTACTACAAGAACTTCCCCCCTTCCCCTCCCCACATTGTGTTGTGGAGCTTGTCTACACTTACAGCATTGCAGTGTAAGTGTAGCTGCACTGACTGGTTCAGCTGTGTGATTGTAGTGCTCACGGAAGACTGCCCATCGGTGTTGGTATGCCTCCTGCCCAAGAGGCAATAGCTATGTTGAAGGGGGAAGCCCTCCTGTTGACAAAGCACTGTCTACACCAGAGATTAGCTCAATATAACTACGTCGCTTACGGGTGTGCGACGTAGTTACACTAACATAAGTTCCTAATGTAGGCTAAGCCTTAAAACCTCATTGGCTATGATTTTCAAGAGTGACTTGGATGCCTCAGCTTTTGGATGCCCAACTTAAGACGCCTTGAAACAGCCTGATTTTCAGTAAGTTCTACGCATCCACCCTCTAAAAGTAAGACCCCTTTAAATATGTCTCAAATTGCAAACCCAAAATCACAAGTCACTTGACAATCTGGGCCATCGTATCTCTGTACTTGGACCAAAGAATCTACCTCTCCAAGTGATGTTGCGGGCATTTGAAATTCTTGTCATTTTCTTATAATCTCCCCTAAAACCCAGCATTATCAACAGCAGGCAGAGCAAATCTCTTCTCTCGTGTTTAAGAAAGATGAATTCAAACCAGAACAGATGCAGAGAAGGACAGGATGATTTAAGGAACAGAAAACATACCTTATGAGAGGAGATTCAAAGAGCTTGGCTTGTTTAGCCTAAGCAAAAGAACACTGAGGAGAGAGACGATTGCTCTGTGAATACACCAGAGGGATAAATACCAGGGAAGGAGAGTCTGCATCATTACAGCAAATTCTTTCCCAGGTGTCTGGCTGGTGCATCTTGCTCACATGTTCAGGGTCTAACTGATGCTCATATTTGGGGTCAGGAAAGAATTTTTCCCCGGATCAGATTGGCAGAGAGCCTGCGGGTTTTTCACCTTCCTCTGCAGGATGGGGCATGGGTCACTTTCAGGTTTAACTGGTGTAAATGGTGGATTCTCTGTAACTTGAAGTCTTTAAATCATGATTTGAGGACTTCAGTAACTCAGTCATAGGTTAGGGGTCTATTACAGGAGTGGGTGGGTGAGGTTCTGTGGCCTGCATTGTGCAGGAGGTCAGACTAGATGGTCATGATGGTCCTGTCTGACAATAAAGTTTCAATCTGAGTCTGATAACAGTTTTTTATTATGGTAAAAAAAATCATGATTTGAAACATACACTAGTTGCTAATTCAGCTTCTTAAACAAAGATTTTGTTAAACATCGGTTGATTGAACATCGTTGATGTTTGTGTAAGGCAGCCGCTCCCAACCTTTTTGGATTGAGGGCCACAGATATCATTTTTACAACCATGAAGAGCCACCAGTCTCGGCCAGCAGCTGCAGCCAGATGGAAAGAGTTCAGCAAGGAGGCACCCTGCTCGCTGATCTCCCAGCCCTCTGGCTGTAGCAGGGAAGCCACATGCATCCTGTAGCTCTGGGCGCTCCACTGGGGTCCCTAGGCAGTGACTCCCTTCTGCAGCCAGGGGGGAAGAAGATCAGTGATCCCCTCCTTCTGGCTCCAGCATTACCCAAGGACCTCCGGACCCCGGCAGAGTACTTTGCTGTCTGCTGGAGCCGAGGGAGGGGAGAGCTGATCTTCCCTCCCTCAAGTTCCAGCAGGGCACCTACGGACCCAGGCAGAACACTTTGCCGTGCTCCCTGCTACAGC
Organism: Mesoclemmys tuberculata; assembly: GCA_007922155.1. Taxonomy (NCBI): domain Eukaryota; kingdom Metazoa; phylum Chordata; order Testudines; family Chelidae; genus Mesoclemmys; species Mesoclemmys tuberculata. The sequence goes on along the minus strand of ML675603.1, from coordinate 76,651,619 downwards.
CAGGGGGAAAGGAGCACTGATCTCGCATCCCCTTGGCTGCAGCAAGGAGCCTGAATCTTTCTTTTAGTCCTGTGGCAACACATTGTGCCTGGGTCCTTAGGCAGCAGCTCCCTTCTGCAGCCAGTGGGAGAGAGCAGCAGGCCACTTTGAAAGACCCGAAGGGCCACTTTTGGCCCCTGGGCCAGAGGTTGGGAACCACTGATCTAGGGGAACATTCTTCCAGTGGACCAAATATTCCAATACTCAATTTAACACCAGACATTGCTAAACGAATGGCGCCCCAATCCAGGAAGAACATAACTACACAATCTAATTAACAAAATCCATAGCCTTTGTTTAATCCATTCACAAACATTTCTCTGACCAGAATCTAGTGAGGTCTCAACACAGATGGCTCACAGGCTAGAGAAATTCAGTGAGACAGTTCTCTCACTGCAGTATTTTATAACAGCCAGTCAAATAAAAAGGACAGTACCTTCTGGCATTTTAATTTCATATGGCCACTGGGAGAACCAATCTCAAGGAGCTAGACTATTGTGTCTTCAAATATTTTTGTAACTGTAGAAGTACCTGTGATCCCTATGAAGGATATTGCTCATACACTATATTACAGGAGGTTATGGCAGAGCAAAGAGTCAAATAAAGTAGTGCAATTTCAGGGACTAAAATATAAGGAAATTGGATGGGGGAGGGGAGGGAGATTATTTTTGTACTCACTGTATTTTAAGGATTTTCTTGAAGTTAACACAACTAATCAAAAGCCAGGTTTCTTATTTTGTCTGAATCTGTCTGTCAATAACTGTGGGCATAAAATAGCTCTTCTAATGACACTGTATATACACACGATATATAAATTCCTCTCTTTTATGTTGCTATAAATCAAGAATAACTGATGATTTTTATGGAGCAATCCCACTGGAAATACAGAAAAAAAAATAGAGCAGAATTTGCCTCACCCTAGCTAAGGAATTTTCAGAATGAAAGGTGCCATATAGAACTGTGAGTTGTTTTATTTGATGCTCCAAGTTAGTGAACAAGGGTTAAGCTGTTAGCATCTGTCTCATTTGCTCACATTCAACAACAGAAAGAACTGGTTAAGTGGATACAAAACATGTGAAGTATTGGTATGCTTATCTGAACTGAATTGAAAGATTGGGAGGGGGCAGAATTGTGGCACGTTAAGCCCACTTTTCAAGAGGCCAACTGTGACATCCAGATCTTGTACATACATGTTCAAATCTGCTTTATGGAGCATAAAACAGGTATTTACATTCTTCAGTGCCAATATGAACTTCCAAAGACAGGATTTGGCATCTGAATTAGTAATCCATGATCAAAAAGCTCATTTCTAAGAGCCAAATACATCCCTTCTTCAATGAAGCCAATAGAATTACACTGGGGAATGTGAACCAATGTCTTAAATGTTTGATAAACTGTAAATCCTCTGAAATGAAGAGTTCCTAAGCAGTCATGCAATGACTTAAAATGTACCATCAGATAAATGATATAAATCAGCTCAAATTTAAGAGCTAGTACTCTTATATAAAAGTATATAAAATATAGTCAAACATGTGAGAAGTGGCATCTCTCAAGTGCTAATATACTGTGTCTCAATTGCCTTGAATGATTGCAAGTCACAATGGTGCAGACATAAAAAAAAATTGTTTAGCATCAATCCACAGTAATAAGTAATAGAATTATTGAGGACCACAAAAATTATTCTTCACCACAGTGAAGAAAACGAGACTGAACATTTAAAGACCCTATTGCAATAAATATTTGAATGGAAATCGTCTAAAGCCAGTGCATGCTGAATGCAAAGCACATTGTTGTCAGCCGAGCTGTTTCAGCATCTTAATCATGCCAGAGGATGGTTCTACAGGGCCCAGTGGAAGGATTGCTTCGTGTAAATCAACACATGCTTTCTCACACAAGTTGAGGCTTTAACATCTTTGCACTTGAATTCTATGAGGGGCAGCAGGTAAGGATGCATGTCTGGGAGGATGAGTTGGGGAGGACAGTTCCAAATGCTGGGGTGCACAGAGGCTATGCTCAGAGCTGAAGCAGCTGGAAGGTGGACCACAGTGAAATGTCCAGAATCTAGAAGTGCTAGTTTAACGCTGAGGTGTGTCAGGTTGGGGTGGACAGCTGGAGGCCCAGATGAGGCAGAGAGCTGGGAAGTGGGTCAGATCGGGGTGGATAGCTCGAGCTGTTCAGAGTGTGAGGAAGCTGGGAGTAGTAGAGGATCAATGCTGGGCAAACCCACTGAGGGAGGCCAAATTTAGATGGCTTTTTTGAAATGTGCTAAATAAGAGCCAGCTGGGGACCAAAACTGGGCACATGTCCACATGTGAAGTTTGAGGCAATCAGGAGGTGACTTGGTTAAGCTGTCTATAGAGGGGAAAGGAATTAGTGTAACCTACATTCCAGTTGTGCCTGATGTGGAGACCTGAAAGGGTTTTATTTCAACATATTAAAAATTACAGTTGATCTCCTGGCTTCAGTGACGGGATTAACAGCATGAAAATAAATCAGATTGTCATTAGTCTTTTTCAAATCATCAATGCATTTCACCAGCCCTAAAAATCATTGGTATAAAAGGCCATTTCAAAATGGGAAACTCCCCCTCCCCATAAGATGTTTTTGAGCAGGCCTGATGCATTGTGATGATGGGGAAAAACCTGAAATCAAGAGAATGGTTTTTGTTTCTAACTTCTAAATTAATCTGGGACCCAAATGCCCAAAGACAGACACACAGTGTTAATGACAAAAGCCTCTTGCCTTTAAGAAACACTATATTTTCCTAATTAAAAAGAAATCCAGAGTGTGATGGGAGGGAGAGCCTGATGACCTGAGAGACTGGTTTGATTTCTGGAGTTGTTGTAGCAGCTCTGGGATTCCCAGTGGTGATAGTGCAAAAGAATGCAAGTTCAGCATTGATTACTGTACATAGAAACACTGAATCTTACTGATCCATCCCAGAGACAGGAGCCTTGTAATTTAGCCCAGGAGACCTTTCCACGTAAATTGTCAGCATCTGCATTATTAGAGGGCCAAGGCCTGAGTTTCTAATGAAAAATGGTACAGAGTAGTACAATGTTACTATCTGTTACTATAGATGTTACTATCTTTAAGATTCTCTTTTGTGCATTTTTTTAAAACTATATAAATATAATGCTGTTGGTATTGAGCGCTCTCTCTCCCTCTCTCTCTCTGAATGCCAGTTAAAACTGCTAGCCATGGTCTCTTCAACCTAAGTCAAATCTAATTCGCCCTTCATACATTAACTCTATTGACTTTGAGCCAGTGCGTGTAAATTAGGCTTTTTGTTCTTTATTAGCTCGGACCTTACAATGACCTCTGTACTGATACAAATGTGGAGGCCTCCCCCACCCCCCACCCCGACTTCAGTTGTGGTCCAGTTCACCCACATGGGGAAACTGCAGGATCAAGACTGGTTTTCTCTGGTGAAATTCACACCCGTGCAGAGGAGTAGCGCAAGGCCAATACCTAGGGATGAATTGCACCCTATGGACCCCCTTCCTCCAACTTTAGGGAGGTCACTCAGCACTTTGCAGGAAGTGTTCAGCACCTCCCATGATTGGGTCCTCTCTCCCTTTCTGTTCGATGGCATGAGGTTGTGCCTGTTGGTTTCCACAGCCCATGGTTTTTAACATGGCCCATGTTTGTGGTCATGCTCATGATGAAAGCGTATGGGCTTCTTTCCTACACTGAGCACTTTGCTTTTGTATTTAACAGTGCAATCAGTCTTGCTTAACAGAAACAGACAGATTAAATACATTTCCACACAGTACACTAGGAGGTTGAGTGTCCCAGTAATTATTTTGTCACATTGTCAATAAATCGGTTACCAGGTGAAAAAGGCAGTTAATGTGGTCAAGTGTAAGAATCCCAGGGCTGGTAGGAAGAGATCTGAATTTAGCATTTACAAATGGGTTTTATTTGATAGTCAGTGCACGATAGCCCTCATCAGCTCAGTGAATACAGGTGGACACTAAGTCTTTCCTGGATGCTAATAACTAGATGATATGAATCAGTCAATGAACAGATTTGACTAGTGTGCAAGATTGTGACAGCAATCGATTTGCAGACATTCATGGACAAGAAAAAAGGGCTGCATTTACTAACTATATTCTTCATCGTTAATCCTTTGGTTTGCTCTAATTAACACACTGGAGCATCGAGCTGTGCAGGGTGAAAAGAGCAGAAGAGTCAAGACTGGAATTTTCCCATCACAATAAAATCTTGTCGTCTGTTAACAAAAAGACCAGAAGAGAGCCAGTCCAACTCCACAACAGAACAATATTGTGGATAAAGCTAAATGGAAACACTGTTTATTATTTAATTGTAGCAGCCCCAACGAAGATTGGGAATAGAACCCAGCCTTTCTAACTCTCGGTCCAGTGCCCTATGTCTATCTGAAACACAAAGACAGCACTGGAAATTTACACTGTAGCCTCCACAAGAGGAGCAAGATGTGTGAAAACGGAGAAAATGCTGAAGTATGGGTCAAGTCTCTTCACTGGACCGTCCTAATGAGGAAAAGATGAAACCCCGGATTTCTCTTGCAGAGTAAGGCAACAACTCTCAACCTTCTTTCCAGCTGTGAGATAAGGTTGGTTTTCTATAACCCACACAGTGTCCCAATAAATAAATTAATCTTTCATGGAACAGCCAAAGTGCCCACCCCCAAAAAGCACCCCCCACACCAACCAAACCACAGAGGCCAAATTTGCCTCAGTTTTTCTTCAACCCAATTGGGTTTTTCAATTTCATAGTGATTTTCTGTTCTTTTCACAAGGTCTTTTCACACATACTTTTCTACTGTAAATGTTCCTTAGTAAACAGAACCATTACAATGTAAGCCCAGAACAATACGAAAAGCAGACACAGAAATCACAGATGGGGTCTGGAGACCTACCCACTAAGGTCCCATTCAGCAAAGCCCTTAAATACACATTGTGATGAAGCTGGGCCAGAGGGCCCTAAAGGGTTAAAAACCCTCTGCCCTGCAGCCAGAAGAAAGCACAGCAGGGGGATTAGAGGCACCTGGCCCCAGTGAAGGGGCAGGCCAGGTGTCTTTAAACCCTGCCTTCCTTAAAGGGAGAGGGAACAAATGTAGGCAAAGCTGCCAGAAGGGTTGGAGCAGCTGGAGGAGAAGGTTCCCTCCCACGGCAGGAGACAAAGCTCCTCTAGAGCCAGGGGAGACAGGGTAGCGGGGGGGGTGCCCTGGCCCAGGAACTGAGGTAAAGCGTGAGACCCACCAGGGGGAAGTTGGCAGTTTGCCACAATATTTAAATCTTACCAGCTTCAATGGGACATCAGCCCGTGTTTAAGTGCTTTGCTAAATTAGGGTCTCTAACCCACACTACTGTGCAGCAAAGATAGACAAAGAGAGCACAAGAGACCTTTCCTCTCCTTTTAGTTCACTATGAAAAGGTCTTCTAGAATTGAGCTAAGGAGCCCAGCTTCTGTGCATTGATAGAACTGAGTGATAGCCACCTAACAGCATCCTGCAATACCTTTTTATGCTGGCATCGGGTGATTTTTATGCCTCATCTTAATCACCAAACCAAGATTGCAACTTACGGGACAAGCTACAACAGCAAAAAAGCCTCTGGCCTGACCCAGCAATTTGTACATCTTTCCCTGATTCAAGAACATTCTCCAAGTATTTTTCCTTGTTTCAGTACTTGTTCCATAGGAAAGATCTGTCCATACCGCGACGTCTCACCAATACTTTATTTAACCACACACTAGGGGGGAGGAAACCGGTGTCTATTACACTCCCAATGATTTCAATGGCTGTTGTGTCACTTAAAGCTGAATTTGGCCCATTCATGATTCAAGATTCTCATGGGGTGGAAGCTATTCCTCAAATGATGCATTTTCAAGCCAAAGCCTTTTCTGCGACATTGGTATAAATCCAGAGTAACTCCATTGATTTGCAGAGAGGTTTTCTGTATTTACATTGGTGTAAATGAAAGCAGAATTTGACCTTTATTGTTTTCTATATATTTACCTACACATTCTCAGCCAAATTCATACTTGATGCCATGCAGTTGCCACTGGAGTGACACAAATGATAAATTTGATCCTCTCTTAACCAAAAATAATTTCTTTAAAAAGTCACCAAACTATTCCTCACCAAAGTCTTTTATAGCAGACATCTAATGTACTTCAGTAAAATACAGCTTTGACCTTCAGTTAATATCTTCTGATGAAGACAATTCCTTTGGTAATCTCCACTATGCTCTCCTAGTCCAATTGAAAGGGCTAATCAGACCAAGTTTTTCCTAAGGAGAAAAATAAATAAAGCATAAATATTGTATCTTCAGTTTAACATGAAATATGTCCCACAAGAAATCAGCATTATGTGAATGAATAATTGCCTTTGTGGCACTTTCAAAACTTCTTAGCCACATCAGTGTAGAATGGCAATTACTAAATTATGCGAGCACATTTGTGATCAGCTGACAGCTGTTCAAATGCCACTGTGCTGGGCACATGGGCATGCCATATAGATGTACTATATTAGTGCACTGGGCATCACCATGGAATGTGTGACTGGCTACAACAGCCCCATGGATTATTTTTATGGTGCCCAGATACAGGTCAGCTAGCTCCAGACTGCTTCTGGAATAATCCATCACAGTCCATTCCAAGAAAAGATCCTCTTTCTTCCGGAGAGATGTGCCTAAGGCACATTTAGGTTCTCAATTCAAGTCACAGCTCAAAAGATTCTCATCCCATAGATGCTATCAGAGATCTTGCGCTCATTCTAAAGGACAGACATTTGAGCAGACCAAGATCACTTATGTCAACTAAGATGATAACTGATTTTATGGTGTGGTAACTGCTGGTAAATGTCAGCATTTTAAATAGAGACTACTGTGTATCAAAGGGTCTATATAAGATCTATCTAGCAACATATATCTGCAGTGGGGTTGGAACTGTCTCTAAGTGAAGCTGCCCAACTTTAGGAAATGTGCTAGTTACAAACTGACAAGAGTTGATGTCCCAAGGCTAGGTTGTTGGAAAGAGTAACAAAGAAGAGGAAGCCTTTGTGTAGTGGGGCCCTTAAGGAATGGAGGGGAGCAGCATAGATGAACCAGTACAAAGTAGGTTTGAGATGTATACCAAATTTACTGACGACATGGCTAAGCGATGGAATGATAACCATATTCAGTCCTGCCACTGGCTCTCATGGTTACAAAGAGGTTAATAGCCATAGGTAGGTTGAGTTGTTACTACTCCAGATTACTAGGGTAGAATAGCCAGTCAAATGCTTCTTGACCAATGCCCCAATGCTGCAATGAGCTCCATGTGGTTGGACTTTAGCACTTTGCACAGAGTCCCACTGAAGGCAAGGGAGTCAGTTGCAGAGGCAGAGTTCAAGCCACGTAGACTCATTACAGGAAGGGGACCTCAGAGAGCCAGTCTGGTCTGGTAAATTAGTTCTCTTGCTTCAAGACCTAGTTGCGTGATTATTCAATGACATTCCCATAGCCTTTATAGCTTGCCTGAGACAGGCAATAACGAGAAGGGGCTCCCCCCCAATGAAATATAACTAAGATACACTTAAGTCTTGAAAAAAAAATTCAAGATGTATTTTTTTATATTCTGAAGGCTAAAGTACCTGGGAAAAATCACATGTGGGGAAATGTTTGTGGGAAGGGAGGGGGGGAGGTTCCCTACAGACTGTAGCTAATTCGCTACCTGCGGGAAATAAGATGGCCGTAGGAGTGAAGAGTAATACTTTTTAAAGTGCTGGCTGTACTCTCAAGACACTATTGAGTATGCAGGTTTTTCAGGCTTTGCACCAGCGTCTCCTCTGTAAATACGGAGTAACTCCTTAGCTTCCCTGACGTTGCTCCATATTTACGGCAGTGTAACTGAGATCAGGATCTAGTCTCCTGTCTGTGGAATCCACTTTGGAGGGTTGCTAAGCACAACACTGCCTGAGGCCTCTGCACAGCAAGCAAGATTCATTTTGCACAAGCTGCAACTGATGCCATCCGTGATCTTGTCCCATCCAGACCCTAATACAAACAGACTTCAGTATTGATTTCATTTTTGGAATGTTTTATTTATTTTTGGACTGATTTTATGGTTTGGAAGCATTAGCAGGTAAGATGATAGCTTTATTTAGAAAGAGGCTTGTACCCAAGTTCCAGATTTTGAATAGATCTCATTGAAAATTTTCAAAATTTGAAGGGTTTTTTGGGGAAGAAAAAAAAGGGGGGGGGGAAGGAATTTTTTTGGGCCAATTTTTAGTGGGAAAAAATATTACTTTTCAAGCAGTTTTAATTTTGAACATTCCAAAGTTCAAATCTAGGACTTGGGTTTGTTCTGGACCACCTTTAGTCTTTTGTGGCAGACTTTCTGCTGCCACACGGTGGGTTTCCACAGTAGCACCTACTAAAAACTACTTTGGATGAGTACCGAATGGGCAAGAATTCTATCTTGTGATCTCCCAATGCAAATCTATTATCCCAATTTATCATGAGGTACAGTGCATGTTCCATAAGCTCCAGGAAGTGTCATCTTCCCATTTTAGAGTGTTCCTGTCAGGATACCACCTCCTGCTCAGCCACAAACAGAGGAAAAAGATGAAATCATTAGAACGAATAATCAAAGACACTTTTATGGGTCCCAGTGCCAAAGACTCTCCAAGTACTATAACAGCAGAAAAAATTCACTTAGAGAAAATGATGATATTGATAATTTCTCTGTTGCTGGCACTTATGGCATCTTTAGGGTACTGTCCAGGAAAACAAGACCTATTGAGTCACAACCTGAGTAAAACAGAACTGAACAATGCAAAGTGCTCTTTTCACTGTATCTTCCACTTCAGACCCCCCAGAATAGAGGGGGAGATGTTGCAGGGATGGTGGGTACAAATGTACATGCAGCAAGCGTTACAAATGGGGTCACTATTACTGTATTTGTGCTCATCTGTACTCAGCCAAAGCAGACTCGAAATGAGTAGCAGATAATCTCACTGACTCAAAAACAGGTGACTGTATGAGATTATTAGTCACGAGTCACATGGAAAGACGAATGCTTTGATGGTCTTGCTATGCAACACCTATTATGCTGCTTAGCTGTACAGGCTTGCTACTCGGCTCATTGGAATAAATCAGAAGTAGCTTATTGAAGTCAGTGGAGTTGCACCAATGTAACAACGGTGTATGTTTTGAAAGGCATTGCAGGTTCTTTGCATACCGCTGCTGATTTGTTGATTGCACACAGTTAGTGTTCACTGTCTTACTTGTGGTTCCTTGGATGGAGAATCAGCTAAAGACAGAGGGCTAAATTAAAGAGGAAAAGTGGCGGTGAAACTCCCATGCAAGTTCGAGGGCCAAACTCAAGAGCAACATACAGAACAGTCTAATTTACAAGTCACAAGATAATAAAACTTAATAATAAATATAATAATAATAAATAATAAATAATAATAAATAATAAATAAGAATAAATGACGCTGTCAAAGCCAAAGAACAGAGAGTGAAAACTGACTATGTTTTCCCCACTTTTTGGTGTTTTTTGATAATCAATACTGAGACTGAGAGACATAGGCAGCCTAGGCTGGGCAGGATGGAGAAGCACCAGCATTAGTAATGGCTGTCGTGCAGTCTCAGGCTGGGTTTACACGGATGGCGGCAAATTTGATTGCTCTGGATCAACTGAGCGGTCTGTGTAGACCCACTCAGTCGATCCAGCAAGCGACGCAGGAAAACCACCCTGGTAAGTGGCTGTTCCCTTCAGCGCAGCGCAGTGTGGACGGCGCGCTGTAATCACTTGTGTATCTCCCGTCGACTGCCACCAAATCGCAAAGGTAAGTGTAGACCGGGCCTCAGAGTCCTATATCAGGTAATGACTGTAATGTTGAGTGTAATCTACTCTGTTCCTCCTCCTCCGGGCATTAGCTCGGCTGAATCCATCACAGATTCACTCTCATTTCTTCTCATTCCTTTTCTCTCCCTATCTGCCACAACCTGTGTCCCAAAGCACAGGAAAAATCAAGATATTTTAAAGGGGGGAGGGGAGAGGCTTAACATGTGCAGCATTTTGTATGAAAGAAGAGATTTCTTTCTCCTGGTTGTCTCCTCCAGAAACAATGTGTTCACAGCCAGTGCACCTGAACAACTGAAGGATGACTGCAAAACAACAGTCACACAAGTCAAACTGTAGAGTCTCAATCCAGCCATTGACTGGGAAATCTCCCTCTCATCTGTAACTCCTTTTGGGTAGGAGTTTAGCATGTCTTTCCTGTTATCCCGTGACTGGAATTTTCCAGTAGATACCCAGAAATATCCATCTCCCTGAATTTAGATTTTTTTTTTTATTTTATTCTCCTACCTCTGCCTGGATTATGGGAAGTAGGGCTGCTTTCTAAACTCACGCTTTCCAAACCAAGCCATGGACTGCCAGGTAATGAATCTAGTACTAAAAACCCATGCCTGGAGTTCTTACAAGAACAGGTGAGTAAATCCACTTACTAACTAGATCAAAGGGTCTTCTGAGTCCAACTACCGATATAGCCTGCATGGAGGAATAAAGCAAGTAACTTGACTGCGTAGGAGGCTCTGGAATGACTAAATACGCCCTGTAGCAGTTCCAAACTCAGGCAATAAGTTCTATTACACATGCTTTAGTCAAACTCTCTCCACTCTCCTTGATTGGTTTGACACTTCCAGCAGCTCTCCATTAACCTTCAGAGGTCAGTTCCCTTCATTAATGATCCGGATAAAATGTTTCATCAATTTGCTTTCAATTGACGGAATTACAAAAAGAATCTCCTTGTGAATTCGTGATTCCTTTCATGCTCAGTACAAACTGTGAAATAGGTAATTTATACCAGCCGTTACAGATTGCACGTTTGTTTAGCTAACTGACTGAAATAATAAAACCCCATGGGGGACTGGAAGAAAGGGGTGGGAAAGATAGGTTTCCCGATCTTCTTCATCTGGATTTTCTCTCTCTCTCTCTCTCTCTGATAAAACCCTGCCATTAGTCAGGTGCTCGTGGTATTCACTTGCAACCCCATGCAGAACAGCAATCAATCCCAACAAAGTTACATGTGCATATAACGGGTAACCTATTACAGGCCTTGTATCTCTATCAGATTTAATTTCCATTCGCGATGGGGAGTACTGGCTTCTATGCTTAGCTCAACAAAGCAACACACATCAAAAATGACTTTGGCAGCACGGATGACATTCTGTTTCCACTTCACACCTCTTTCTCCAAGAATGGATTCCTCTCATTCACTGCTGTTTTGTGTTGTATTGGGCAGACTGCATACCCAGCAGCATTTATTTAATAACAATAAATCAAATGAAAACCATCAAGCAGCAAGAGGTTTAAGTGGTTCATCCAGCACTTACATGGCGCACCATGTTTGCAGAGCAGTCCTGTTAGAGGGTCTACAGTTGGACAGATGGCTTTCAAATAATGTATTTGCTCTGAATCAGGAGGTGATGGAAAGGATATTGTGCCTGAAGGGCAGAAATGGATATCTCCTGTGGTTTCTCTGCTTTCTGTACAAGGTGTCAAATATCTTTCTATTGTCTGCAATATTTCTATCCATTTCCTTTTCAAATTCAAGAGCTAACTCTGCATCAGCCAAGTGTTAGTTCCCTACTTACAGCTGTAAATACTTCTATTTTCCCCATCTAATACCATTCCTTATCTCTCATCTGTGCCCCCAGCATAACAGCTCATCACTAAGGAGCATCCTGATAATCTCCCAGGGCATTTAATAGAATTCTGAAAACCTAAAATCCCAGCATCTCACCCCACTCCTAGCTACACAACTTGCCTAGTGTTTCTGTATTCAGTAATGACTAAATTAACAAACCGGCCGGATACAGTTTCCTTTTTCACACCCTTGAAAATTCTCTGCACTTCCACCTGCATTCAGCTCAAATGATCAACCTTTTCTTCAGGTCAACTTGTTGTGCTTGCCCCTGTGGAACAGGCTGTATGAATTCAGGTTGAATCATGTATGAGTTTGTCTTTCTGTACTACTCTGCCGAAATCGGAATAAAATATATGTCAATGAAACTACATCTCTGATGTTTACAAATGCCCTGCTATTGCCTGGTCCTTTGTGTAAATCAAAAGGATTTTAAGGCAAGAACAAAGGCCTAACCGTATAGCTGTAATAACTGGAACAGATTATGATCTCAGTTTACACGGCATGTAACTATATTGACTCTGAAATCAGATTCCGAGATCCAGATCTGGACTCAGATTAGATACAAAGGATTTAAGATTTACTGAGGCCATGATTTTCAAAAAGAGACTAGTTATTTTGGATGCTTTAATTTTTTGATGCTGTCAGATTCACAAGATCTGGTCTATCCCTGGCCTGTAACCAGTCTTTTGTGAGTGACCCTAAGAACCTGTCAATGTGAACTGGAAGAGGGCCTACTGCTCTGTAATCTCCTCACCAGGTCTGACACACTCACTGTACCTAATATACTGCTGTCATAGTATTGATCTGCACAGAGAGTCGTGTGTAGTATCACATGAAAGCTGGAGAGTCACCAGTCAATATCTTTGAATGATGTATGTAAGGACAGTATGTAAAGAGTTATTTGTGTGTGTGTGTTGGATATATGTTCCTAAAATATGTTTTGGGAATATAAATAAGCTTGTCTTAAACAAAGAGAGGGTGATTTATCTGTCTGCCTAAAGCCTGCAACAAATGGAAGTTATGTTTGCATCTGAATCAACAGGAAAAGCAAACTGAGAGACAGGTGAGGACGACAGCATGGCATTGGCTCAGTGGGCCACACGCTGCAGGGGAAGAGAATTATCTGGGGGTACACTTCAAAAGAAAGCATTTCAAAGGTTTACTGTAAGAAGGGGAGAGAACCCCTTTGTAAGCCATCACTTAAGAGGTAGAGAGGTCAATCTGTGAAATGGGGATCCCCCAGCCATGTGGGTTGAGGATGGTGAGAACTGACTGTAAGTAAAAAATTGCCTGAGCTGTAATCTGTTCAATTTGAGACACTACGAAGTGTTGTTTCTTTTTATTTCTTTTTGTTTGATTTGTATCCATTCTCTGTTTTTATTATCCTTCTTATTAGCTCTAAAATCTCTGTTCTTTTCTAATACACTTATTTTTCTTTGGGGTCCTTGCTCTGCTTCCCTCCAGAGAAGTTGGGGGAGGGAAGAATCCTTCCCTTGGCTATTGGTCACTAGATGTGAATGCCTCAGCCGTTGGGGTTTCCACCCTCTCATCTGGCTCCTCCAGTCACACGTGTAGGCTCTATTCCGTTTGTTAATGACTTGTGTTTAGCCAGGCAGTTACAACCATATCCTTTCCCCTTTACTCTTGAGTGCATAACCAATGCCATACAAATTCACAGATGCCCAGCCTCCTCTACCTCAGAAGTGCTCAATCAGCAAGACCTCTGAAAATCAGGCCACTTTTAAGGTGCTTCAGATTGGACCCCTAGACAGTCAGGCACTAGTTACTTCTGAAAATCCTGGCCTCTGAGGATGGGCCCCCCAGATTGCAGAAAGCTCCCTCTTACACTTCCAGGGACGCTTCACAGTGGTGCAACAAGAGCTGGTGAGAAAAACAGAAATCATGTTTGTGTGAAAGTTTGTGAATCCCCTCCTCCCAACATTTATTTTATTTTTTGCTGAAGCTGGGTTTTGGCAGCACATTTCTGACCAGTTCTACTCACGAATGGCTAAATGTTTTAATATGGCTGTGACCAAATGCAAGCCGTTATTCACACCCTACGCATGACTAAGAACCTTTGTACAAAATACGCCTTGTGAGGTATCATTTGAAAACTAATAAATCACTGATCAATAATATCATGGTGACATGTATGTAGCAAGATTATATGTAAAGCTATAAATTCCCCCTCTGTGATGTTGGTAGCACGTGTTCAAACCCATGAAGCCTAATTAGGTCTAAGAGGTTAAGCAGGTCTATCTTAAACAAAGGATACTGCCATTTACATATAAGTAGTAAACAGGGTTCTTGAGCCAGCAAGAGGGAGACAAGACAAATCTACATTACAGCATACTCAGGAGAGAAGACATGATTAAAGGATTAGAAAACATGCTTTACAGCGATAGACTCAGAGCACAAGTCTAATTAGGTTGACAAAAAGAAGGTCAAAGGGTGACTTAGTACCTTCATAGGGAACAAATATTTATTAATGGGCTTTTCAATCTAGCAGAGAAAGGTACAACACAATCCAATGGCTAGAAGTTGAAGCTAGATAGATTCAGACTGGAAATAAAGAGTAAATTCTCAACAGTTAGAGTCATGACGCACTGGAACAATTTAGCAAGGGTTGTCATGGATTCTACATCTCTGACAATTTTAAAATCAAGATTGGATGTCTTTGCTAAAAGATGTGATCTTCGAATTATTTTGGAGGAAGTTCTCTAGCCCGTGTTATACAGGAGGTCAGACTTGATGATCACAGTGGTCCCTTCTGGCGTTGGAATTTACGAACCTATGAAAATCCACACACCAGTGGAGAGCCTAGAGCCTATGGCAAGGACAGAACACCCAAGAGATGCACTGATTCACTCTGCCCTCTGCCATTGGGGTTCCTACGCTGCTCTGGCCAAAACCTAAAATTTCTTTCCCATGCTGTACCCCTGTGTGGGAGGGGGGCTGGTTTGAGGGGGAAGCAGCCGTATCACCACCAGCCTCATCCAGTAGAGAATCCTGGCTCTGGTGCAGCTGCCTCTCTGAGTATGGAAAGAAGGGAAAAGAATGCAATTACATTCCCGTGGGGCTGTCAGAGTGAAGGAAGCCCAAAGTGTTTAAATATGCAGTTTGCTATAAGAAAGATGGAGTAGGTTTATCAATAACCTATTTTAAATATATTCACAACCGAAAGTCCCCTTTCATCCACCATTACTTATGGGCAGCAAGCATAAATTATTTTTGCATTAATTAACATGCTTATAACTTGGCAAAAGCACCTAAAATAGATAAGTCCTTGCAGCCAAGCCAGGTCCACAGTCCTATGTGCTTGCAATCCAGGGTCCTCCACAGAGAACTGACCTCCAGCTACCTCACATTCAAATCTGAGGGACGGCCGGGGGTCCTGGGGCAAGTCACAAAAAGAAATGACAGCCCCAATTCAACAATACATTTAAACAAATGCTTAGACTGAAGTGCGGTGTTTAGTCCATCCCCATTTAGCAAGACACACAAGCATGCGCTAAAGTAATGTTGATTTCATGAGGGCTTGGAGAAATGCTTATGCTTAAGCGCTGCAGCATATGCCTAAGTGCTGTGCTAAACTGCTCCCCGAGTTCCAGTTCCATACGTGACCTGATTAAACTCACGTTGGGGAGGAAATTCTGAGGTACTGCCTCAAAGGCTCCTGCAGTGCGGCTGAACCACTGTCATGCTTCAGTGAAGATGCTACTACGCTGACGGGAGAGCTTCTCCTGTTAGTGTAGCTAATCCGCCTCAGAGAGAGGCGGTAGCTATGTTGACAGGGGAAGCCCTCCTGTCGACACAGCGCTGTCTATATCAGGGGTTAGGTCAGTGTAACTGCGTTACTCGGGGGCGAGGGGATTTTTCACCCCCGAGTGACATAGTTATAGCGATGTAAGTTTATAGTGTAGCCCTGGCCTTGGACAGACTCTCATGGTGGGAGGGCAGGAGAGGAATGTGAGTTTGCCTGAACAAAGACTGGAGACTTGGTACTGCAAGGTGCTGACTACCCACAGCAATCGCTGAAGCCAGGCATGGGACCTGATTCAAAGCCCATGAGCACATGCTTAACCCCACCCTGAGTCAGCACAGCACTTTGGTGCAAGGCTGAATCGGGGCAGAGGGGTGAAGCACTGTGCTGAATCAGGGCCCGAGTAAGAAGACCAGGATACCCCACACCCTTCTTTGTTTTTATAGCGAGAATAGTGTCTACGGGCTTGCTTTCATGGAGCAGCAATGCGCACTACAGGGGTGTGACTTCTAAACTAATGTGTTGTGCACTAATTGGTTAGTATAGACCCTGCTGGTGAACACTACAGACTCCCTGCTGTGCTTTAACATTTTGCTGTTTCAAAAAAGTACATTAGTGTGCTTTAAAAATCACCTCCCCGTGGGGCGCATTATCCCACAGTGCAGACAAGCCCTATGTCATCTCCTCATGTGTCCTTCAGTGTCATAAAAACGGGCTGGAAATTGTACCAGTCGCTAACAATTATTTTTTAGTTGCTCCAAACATTTGACATTTACCTAAAATAAAATAGAGTAATGGGTCTTTTGCTCTTCACTCAATAAAATAATGTGAAGAAACCACATGGGCACAGTTGGGTCCCATATACAACACACACATGCCCTGACTGTGTACATACTGCCGCTCTGGCTGGTTTCTGGCAGCTCACAGACCCTGGAACACAGCATCACTATAGATGATGTAGAGGGACACCACCCACTACAAGAAAGAAAGGAAGGGGAAGAAAGAGTGAAACTAGAAAGAGAAACAATTCAGATAAAAAAAATTAGCCAGGTTACAAATGTCTGCTGCTTAAATGGCCAAATTAAATAAGAGACAATTCATACTACCTTAAACACCCATCTAAGGGGATACAAAACCACAGATGGAAGCTCTTTAAAAGGAAAGAAAAGTATCAAGCTCACTGTAAATGGGTCTTGTTTGATCTGACCATTTGAAAAATCCTTGCTAACATGTCTGTTTTCAGCGATATCACATCTTTATTTGGCCAAACTGTTCTTTGCCTAATCTTACATAGGAGATGGCTTTGATCTGATCTCTGTTTTATTTTATTCTTCGCCTAAGGTTCATGAATCTTTAATCACATTGATGGGGAAAAGTTAATAGAAAAATTAATGAAAACACAACATCAGTAGCTGCAATGTGCGATGAATAACAATAAGGAGAACAACAGATGCAGTCTGTTTGCTGGACCGATTTATAGTACACCATGCCTGATTACAGACATGCTCGTTTTCTACAAGAACCAGCACTGCACGCTAAATAGATCATACACTGGCATATCTGCATTATACTGAAAACCTAATGAAATAATAATAAAGAGGGCGGGACCGATGTACAGTCCTGTTCTTTGGTAAAGAGGCAGCCCTAGAGCCAGCACAATTGACTGCTAATTCTTGATTGGGGCCCCTAGGTGTTACCCTGATACAAATAATAATAGCTAGAAGGATAATTAAGCTCTTTCAAAGAAAAATTCTGCATAGCTTGGGACAAAGTGAAGTGGAGTGAACAGTGATAACAGCAAAAACTCCTTACCTTCTCCAGTCAGCTGATAGGAGGAATCCATTAGGGCTAAGTGCATTTTATTGATCTATTAATACTTTCATATAAATACAAAACTGTACAAGAGACCAGCCTCATTAGGCAATCTCTTGTCTTACGGGATTTCTTAAAGGTACATCAAGCGTATTTAGTAAAATTCTGCTCCACTTTTTGTAGGCCGTCTCTGACAAACAAAAGGTTTGTGCCAGGCCCTTGGGAGGTCACTTAGGAAATGTTTCACTGTATATTGTGGTGCTTTGGAATAGAATATATACTGTCAGCCAGTGTTTCAAGTTTCCTTTCCTTCATGGTTTTCTCCTTCGGGTGAAATTCACCCCTGTGCAGAGCAACCAGCACCAGTCCTAAGCATCTCTTTAGTCCCATTTTTAGGACTTGTAACCCCCTTCCTTCACTGGGTTACTTGGGAGCAGGCAACACTCACCAGTGTGCAAGGGCGACTAAGGCTTCTGACAATAAAGGAGATCCTGAATATCCCAGTGTTGATGTAGGATAGTTGGGAATCCTCTGTCCACCCCTCTGCTGCAGTCCCTTTATTTCTAAAGGAATTTAAAATTGGTGGTGCCTCCACCTGGCTGGCCTCTGCACATGCTCAATAGTGGGTTTGGGAGCTTCCAGGACTAGACCTAGTCTAAAATTATAATAATCTGAGACGTAAGTCTAATTTAACACTTGCAATTATGCAAACTAAACATCCAATATACACCTTTACTTAACAAAATAAAGAAACATGGCATAACAGACTGAAATTAAACAAACCAGAGGGGCACTTGAACAAACCAATTAACAAAAACAGTATACAGTACCAGGCATTTACAGTGCCATGATTTACCCCACCTCTGGAGCGTGCCCTCCCCCAGAGTTCAGAGCCCTGACTCCTTTCTTGCATGGGCGCGCTTGAAGATCCGTAGGAGAGAGCGCTCTGTGGGTTCACTGCACCAGTTCAACCACAGACCAAACTGGAGATTGGCAATCCTGGCCCTGCTTGAAGGGACTGTCTCTCAGCCTCTTCTCAGTCCCAGTCAG
The DNA here is from genome assembly GCA_007922155.1 of Mesoclemmys tuberculata. Classification (NCBI taxonomy): domain Eukaryota; kingdom Metazoa; phylum Chordata; order Testudines; family Chelidae; genus Mesoclemmys; species Mesoclemmys tuberculata. The sequence continues at coordinate 76,633,266 of ML675603.1, read as the reverse complement.
TCTCTGCGGTGCCTTCCTTTACAAGCCCTGCCCCAAACAACAGGAGGGGGGTGCGGGGGACACTCACACCACTGTCAGTGCACGCCCACCTCAGTCCCTGCCCTGGCTTGGGCAATGTCACCAGCCACTGAAACTGCTCAATCACAACGTCAGCAGGCTCCCAGCAGCTGCCAGAGGCAACAGCAGGTTTGGGACTTCATCAACAGGCAGCAGCAGTAGCTTGGAGACCCAGCCAGCAGCTTCCAGCCTGGGCTGCACTCCACCCCAGCACCCAAATGGAGTCCCCCCCATGCCTTTCTCTCACTGCTGGAAGGGGAAGAGTCTCTCTTTTCCCCAAGGCATCATGGGAGTTGTAGTCTCCCAGGCTCTTCCCAGCTGTAAAATGCCCAATTAAGTTTGTGGGTGCCTACAGACTTAAGTGACATTTAAGTGATTCATAGGCCTTCACGGTGTTGCACAGGGGTTGATTTCACCCTCTGCAATACACATTTTTATGGCAGCAAGTAGAGTTCCTACACAGCTCACCCCCCTAGCAGTGTAGATAGGGAGGCACTGCTTAGGCAAGTAAAGACATGACTGAACCCTGCGTGTCTGTATTCACGTATATTCCCTATACAAATCTCTGCTGCCCAAGCAGGGCCTCTCCAGTCTACACTGCTATTTTTTAGCAGTGTAGTCTCCTGCTGCCTCTCTGCTGCTGGAGCCTTTCCCTGCTCCAGGAAAAGTTCCAGCAGTGGTGAAAAGGGGCAGTGGGAAAGCCATGGAGAAAGGCTCTGGTAGCTCCTGTCTGCCGAGTCTTTTCCCGCTGCCTACCCAATGCCAGAGCCTTTCACTGACATGTTACCTACACACCACATTTTGGAAGCAGTCCGCTTTTCACTGTAGCGTGTAGTTACGTGTATGCCACACGCTACTACAAGTGGCGTGCAGTGTAGATGTAGCTTAAGAGTATAACTGAGTAAGATCTGTAGTATCAGATCCTAAGTTTATATTTTCCCAGTTTTACTGTTTATTTAGGAATTCCACGATTTTGACCTTTTTTTTTTTTTTTGTGCTCCAGAATGGAACAAAACCAAAAAAATCTTCAACATTTCCTACATAATGGTATTTGGGGAAAAAATAATTTTGATCAGAACATTTTCTTTTGATAAAATGAAAACACTTTACTCCAGTCTGATGTTTAACTGTTTGTGTTTTGTTTTTATATTTCATAATGTCATTTTGAAATCGAAAACCAAAATGTTTCATTTTGACCGGAACATTTCATCATTTTTGGAACACTCCATCCACTTTTTCCCCCTAAATCAAATTTCGTCACAATGAACATGTTTCTGTGAAAAAGTTGCTTTCAACGAATTGGTATATTCTGATGGAAAAAAAGATTCTATCAGAAAACTTCCAAACAGCTCTAGTTCAGGGTTTACAAATAAACTGGTGTAAAACTCTTCATGGACACTCTTCTGTTTACAAATATACTGATTTAAGAATATTTACACCTGGAGTTGACTAGACCCATGCAAGAGTGTGCATGGAAAAGTCCTTAAACTAAGTTTCTGCCTCATGAATGTGAACTTTTAAAAACCTAGAATTGACCAACTTGACTATTCTGAGAAGAGAGCAGGAGTGTGACACTTCTACTGAAAGACACTCACCCCAAAAGAAATCTGGTGACTTCTTTAAGCATTTTTAATGGAGTTAGAGCATAGGGTCACATTTTTCACCAAATCTTAAATTATGCAATCTCAATTTCACTGATTTTTGTAAGACCGCAAGGACAAAGGGTAAAAAAAATACAATATATGTTAAACAAAAATAACTTTCACATACACACTATGATCAAAATACAATAAGGTCTGAGAAATAGTGGCTGAGAAAACAGGGCTTGACCTATCATATTCAATCTAGACTATGTGAAGCTATAAACCATCCAGATAGTTACTGGACCTAAGCAATATATATTCTGCAGTGTTAAATCAATCTTGTAAGATTTTTCTCAGATTCATAAACTGGTAAATATCGGTTCTTATAAGGTCATTCATAAGTGAGAGTACTATCTGTTTTAGCCAGGCACTGCTGAAGTCATTAACCAGTTCTGAAATCTATAGAGATGCTGAAAGAGACAGATTATTACCTCACTATACTATACTAGACCAAAGCTTTTAAATGCAATGCCAACCTAGAAGAAAAAATGGCACATTAATTGCAAGGGCCCAACTCTTCTGGACTAGAAAATAGAGTGGAAAAGGAAAGACATGCAGCAAAAGTTATTCTAAACAGGCTTTTGACCAAAAGAATGCAAGTTTGTGCATAGATAAATCCCCCTAGACTCCATTTCTGAGGCTGAATTCTTCAAAACTCTAGAACTGACCAGCTTGCCTGTTTCCAGAGCAGAGGGGGATGAGTAAACAGGAAAAAGCAAACTGCACACTATCCTCATCCTATTGGATCTATGCAAATTTTCAATGTGTACAGCAACCAATAGCTGTGCTTTCAGAAAAGGAAGATGTTACATCAAAGAAAAGGCCATGTTTATTTAAGTGCTGCAAAACCACCTTCTTATATATGGCTTTTGGTAACCCAGGATACAGAAGGTTGCCTGTAGCCAAAAGCAATCGAGTCAGATGTGAGATCTCTGTTATGTATAACACAGTGGTAGTGGCAGCAGATGGTATCAGCAGAAAAAAGCAGACAGTACAAGTATGAAAGTTGAGTGACTAACGGGTTTGCAGTCTTGAATCCCTAGAGAAATACTAATCTACAACCATCGAAGGAAAGCAGATGTGCATAAGAAGTGCTCAGTTGACTCAGACAATATTATTTCTACTGTATCTGTGCATGCCTGTCTGCTCTGGAATGGGCTTATTTTCCTCTGATGCACATAGTGTTCCAAGTGCAGCGCGTACAGCCCCACAATAAAATGAAGAGGGAACACAACTATACCATCAATCAGACCCATTCAGAGACACTTTTGTAATGTCCCCCACAACTAACCGCATATATCCTGATGCACTCTCAGGCTCTGCTACATGCATATTATCCATTTGCGATCAGTGTGATATCCATAAAGCCGATGAGTTTCATATTGTGTTACTCACTGGTGCATTTCTCAAGGACCAAGAACCCCATTACGGACAATTTATTTTGAAGCCCCATGTACAGAGTGACAAAGGTACAAAGCAACTGCTTTCTAGAATAACTAGTTCATGCTGCTCTTGGGAGGGTTCATACTGACTGAGCAATTTAGCCACAGCTATAGGATGCCACATCCACTTTGCCTACAGTTCTTCTGAACATGCCATGATCACATTATCTTTGACCTGGGATGATCAGGTAGCATATTTGTCCGGTGTCAATTACGTCTAATCATCTAAAAAAAATGGAACTTGTCTCTTGAAAGGTGGAATAATTGGGTCCCTGGTGATGCATGCATGGCTAACGAACCCTGTTAATTATCCATAAAAAGATTTGAGCTAGGTAGCATACCTAGCACATTTTATACTGTGGGTAGCTTCACTGATAGAAGATGCAGTTTTCAAGCATGTCTTGTGTTTAGTAATCTCTGATTTTACTCACCATGAGGATATTTCACGCTGCATAGTTGCACATATTGTTATGATTTCAAGACTTCGAAATATTTTTTTAAACAAACGGTTTGCTAATCTTCCCTGCTAACAGGAGATCAAAATTATATGTCTCAAAATAAGGGAGATCTGATCTAATTCTAAGCTTGCCTCCTTCCATATAACTAAGAGTTTACAATATCCACAATTCACAAAAAGAATTTTTAATCTCCTTAGGAATCAATATCCTGGAAGGAGCCCCAGGGCCCTGTTAATAAACAACATACAATATTTATAAAGGAGAGAGGGATTTTGTTTTGCATACACAATAGGATGCAGATTCTGTGCCATATATACTCCAGCTCTGCCTTACTGTTTTCCTTTGATAGAGCATTCCCAAAGAAGGCCTCAAGGTCATAATTTTGTTAATTTGTGTGTGTGAGGGAGATGGGAGAGGGGGTAGTGTTAACACCATTTGCTGCCCATATCTTGATGCCAAAGTCCCCAGTTGCATATGCAATACATTATATAGCACTCTTCATCTTCAAAACACTTCATAAATATTAACTAAGTTTTTTCTCAGAGTACCCCTGTGTAGTACAGAAATACATGTTATCTCTAGCTTGTAGGTATGGAAACCGAGTCAAAATGTTCATGACTCATCCAAGGCCAGTGAGTGAGACAGTACCAACTGGGATCAGGACTCACAAGGTTCTTGGCTCTCAGACCTGTGCCTAGGCCACATCTATTTAGCCACCCCCACCCCCCCAGCAGCTCCATAACCAAGGTCAAGGTCTAATGAAATGGCAAAACTCCTGCAAACTTCAGTAGGTGTCCGGTCATTAGTTGTGTTCCACTGGAAGTTCTGAATTAAAGTCTCATTTTCACTAGAAGGAAGTTTCCCTTGTCTCACTATTGTATCAGTTGGCTTTCTGTCCATGCTACGTTTCTCTACCAAATTGATGCAAAAGTGCACAGAGACCCTCCCGAGGCTCCTGTACATGAGTGATTAATTCCAGTTTCCTTTTCTCATCCCATTGCACAGCGTTTGGAGGGGAGACAGAAAAGAGTGCACACGAAACCACAGGGTTCCCCACAAAGGCGTGGAGAGTTGGGTTAATCCTCAGGCGGGGAAAGGTTTGTGTGCAACTCCTTTTGGCTTATGTTAATCTTGGTTTGATGTGTGTTAATAAAGGACACTTTGCCACTGAGCGGACCTTATTGTCTGTTGTGGTGCTTTGTTTCTGCTCAGTCATCCTCCTGCCTACATTCGGTTAAAAATGTTTTCAGGCAGTGCGATTGCCTGTGAAGAGTTAGGGCTCTGCATTGGAGGTTTAGGTCACTGGCCTAGCAGTTCTTCAGAGGAGGGACAGTTGGGCTGGACTGTACTCCAGTGTATAGCTCGGAACACACAGGACATTGTTTCTTTCTTGCAGGAATCTGCCCAGGAAATTTGGTATTTAATTATAGTCATCTTTAAAAAAAAAAGATGACCTGAGGTGTTCTTGTTCATGATACATAGAATTACCTGATGAAGAACACAGGGATAGAAACAGGAATGCTCATGTAACAAGTATACCCTGTGGCTTGTCAATCGACAAGCCAAATTCTGAGGCGGCACAGGCATAAACTGAGAGCCCCATGCACACCACCGCAGGATCTATGTCTCCTCCAGCTGGGAATCTCACCCTCAGCTGGAAAAATAGTGGCGTTTTCCCGCAAACAAAGACCAGACGTCCATTTTCCTGTCTATGATTTATTTCAGATTAAGGAAAGCAACGTAGTTGCAAAGAACAATTATGAAGTCCCCATGAGAGAGAGAGAGACAGAGAGAGAGAGAGAGACAGAGAGAACACATTCTGTAGCATTTGGTATGTGAACTGGAACACAAAACAGCTGCCTCACAACTCACTCTGCAGGGGACTGGCAGAGTCCTCTACACTTAAAGGTACAGCACACAAAAAACCAGAATGACAGTATCTCCAATCCGTTGCATAGCTATGAGCACCACAAAATTATTTTACCATCTGGCATGGTCCAATGGGCTGGGCATTAAGAGAACTGAACTGAGCTCTATTCCCGACTCTGCGAATGCTCTGCAATTAGACCAAGGCAAATCACTTCTCTTCTGTGTCTCTGTCTCCTCTTCCCCATGTTATCTGTTTAGATTGTAAGCTCACCCTTGCCTCTTTCCCACACTTTGGGCTCTTCTACACAGGGGTTTTAAACTGGACCCAGTCAAGTTAATACAGTTTGAGAATGCTTGCACACACGTGATGCAATCCAGCGCTGCACCCTAACTCTGGAGTCCTCTTGCAACGTGGAGTAGGTGTGCTTCAGATTGAATTAGTCCAGCCTTTTATTCATGGGCATGCAATTGCTGAGCACCATTTTTGGCATGCCTCCAGCAGCTACTCCACAGTGCTTGCAGGTCAACCATTACTGACCTCTCCGTTGGCTCGTGTGCTCTCCCTGTCGTGGCGTCAGAATGCCTAGATCGTCCTGGCCCCCTGGGAAAGGTGGCACACAATTAGCTGTTGCCCCTTTGCGCCTTGATTCCAGTTTATCATCAGAGCCATACAAGCACAATCCTACTTCAGAAGCCCCACAATATGCCTCACGGAGCTGCTTGACTCCGTGCCGAGACCCTGGATCTCAACACCACCTGGGGAGCAGCCTTGGTTCAGGAAGTTCTTATGGCCAGCCACAGAAATAAGGGACTTTTCAGGGACATTGCAAAGCACGTATCCACTAGCGACAGAAGACCGGCTAGACCCACTGGAGGTTGAGCAGGATGCTGGGGAGGAGCTGTCCTCTGAGAGCCAGGACCTGTTTGTGACTCACACCCTGACGACAGCCAGGTGGAAAGCCAGCCCTAGTCCTGTCCTGCTACAATGGACCATGATTCCTTCCCTGTGTCAGCTCAGCCCAAGTCCCAGCCGGAAACTCAGGCTGAGATAGAAGAGTCAAATCCCCTGGAGGGAACTTCAGCATGTAAGTATCTACCTTCACAATCTATTTGTACTGGTGATGGCTGGGAGCTAGACGCCTGACCTTCTCCCACCTCTCCTAGTGCTGCTTCAAAATAGCATCTGCTAGCATGGCGCTGCTGCAGCATGTACCCTGCCCTCGTTCTCTCCTCCCACTCTGCTCCTGCCGCAGATTGGAATATCAAAAGCAATCATTCATGCAGAATTCAACAGTTTATTGAGACTATGCTGGCAGGAAAAGAGATGCGGTTAGTGTTTGTCGGGCACCTGAGCTATAAGTGCACATTGCCCGCCCAGTCAAAGCACACAAAATGCTGCTCCCTGCTGAGGAATATAATGCCCTGTAACATGCTTTGTAGCTGACAATCCCGGATCCTATCTGTTTTTCTCTGCACTTTCTCCTTGCCTGCACAGGAGATCTAGCAAAACTTAAGACCGGAAAATAGCTCGATTTTGATTCAGTCTTTCCCGGGAATAGCCCCTGTGTATATCTTGCAAGCTTCTTCTGCTCCTGCAGCATTTCTGGGGGACCATCCTAGTGAATATCTTCACAACATATCACTGATCTGCCCTTTGCCTTTTTTGAATAAGGCCATTCTCTGCCTTCTAGTTGCCAGCCTCAGTACACCAGCATCGAGAATTGGGACACACTGAAGGAGGTGTAGAAGGGGTTTGCCCCCTGTATCCTGTTCGCCACCCTTTACATCTTCAGCATACAAACAAAACTGCCCAAAACCAAACCTGGCGCATAGCACTGACCACCCCGTTCAACCCCACTCCTAGCGGCATGAAAGAATGTCCAGTAGACTGAAATCAAAATGGTCCCAGAACCTTCCAAGAACTCGCAGTTGCCAGCACTGGGCTGCTTCCCATAAGACTGGGAAGAATCTCAGGGAGGTAAAGTCACACATTCCTACTAAAAATCTATCATGACATGTCTGTGATAGGAACAATACGTGGCTGGTTTCTCCCCAAGCGTCCACAGCACTGGAAACAGCAAGAGCGTCAAGGACAGTCTCCATGTACTGCTGACATGGTGGTCGATCTGAGGGGGAGATAAAGCAAGGGTTGGGGTGAGATGTTTGCAGAACTCATGACAGTCACAGAGGAAAACCAGGTGGAGATTGAGCTTGTGGACCCAGAGGAAGAAAAAAATGCAACTCTCCCAGGAGACCATAGCAGTGGCCTGGACAGCGTCACCATGGTGAAGGAGAGCATGAAAAAAAGATGCAGAGGCAACTCATGGAGGCTTTCCTGAGCCAGAATGCCCTCCTGCTAGGCCAGCAGGCCTGCAGTTTGGGACCCAGCCATGTCCTTCAGGCCCTGGCTACTGGGACCAGCAGCAACTCCTAACCTTCACGTCCCTGCCATGGCTGTCCACCAGTCCTTGGAGCACAATGGGAAAATAACCCTTCCTGTTTAAAAATTCTGGGGCCTGGCAGGGCTGGGGATGCAAATGACAGGCACATGGGTTCCATCAATTGCCCCAGTGCAGTTTGGGAGCTCAGTGTGTGCAAAGTCATTCATATTTAGATTACCCAACTTCATGCCCGGGTTAGACAGCATCTTATCAATGGCATAGCAGACCTGCGTGAGAATGGCCTCAACAGTTGATCGCCCCACGCTGGATTGCTTGGCTACAGACCAGTAACATTCTGGGATGTCCAGCTTCCAGATGGCAACGGCGACCCCTTTCTCCACAGGTACGGGGCATTCCATGTGGTACATTGCTGCTGAAGCTCCAGGGCCAGTTCTGCACAGATGTCTAAAAAAAAGGTAGCCCTCCTCATCCTGAAGTTCACTCACAACTGCTGGTCACCCCCATCTACAGAATGATCCTCTCCCACCAAGCCACACTAGGACCAGAAATGGCACTGCATGCAGGGTCGGTGCTCCAGGAACCAGCCCTTTTGTCCCACAGCTCAGCATCTTCCCATTCTTCCGCCTTGTCCTGCTGTCACTGCTGCACAGTATCCTCCTGCTGCTGCTGCCGCCGTAGAATATTCTCCTGCTCCCACATCATCTGCTCGCTGGTCTGACTAGTGGTGCAGCCCTGATTTTTTAAGCATAAGGGAACTCCACCCCTGCTGGCGTGGCGCCATATACGGTGCATGTGAAGCCACACTGTGTGGGGGGATGCCAATTTGTTCCAGCATGGGTTTGTTCCAGCACAACCCAGCCCCACTACAGGACTGGGTGTGATGGGCAAAGTCCAGTGCTGAATTTGTCCAGCTGATACGGTCATACTTTCCAAGCAGCCTGTGCACATTCACGCTGGTCACCACAGTGTCACAGAGCACTGTTCAGTCCGTGCTGGCTGGCAGCAATTCTATAACAGCGTGAGGGAAGTGTGGGGTAGATAAAGGAAGCATGAGGTGGAGACAGTAGACATATGGGATTTAAAAAAAAAAAAAGTCAACCCACCTGGCTTCCCACAATTCACAGTGAAAGCAATCCCAAGATGCACCTTGCTCGGCAGCAAAGGAAAGGACTATAGGGTACCTACAGAGAATGCTAAGCCCTCAGTTAGCAACAAAGGGCCTCTGTATGTTCACACAGCGCAAACTGAACACACAGCATTGGTGTGACTGCAAATTGCCTGGCACTCGTCAAAGAGCTTCAGATTAACCCTGTGCAGATGCAGATTAACCCTGTGCAGATCTAAATCTGTTAACATTTTAAAATTGTCAGGGCTCTGCCTCTTAGTTTGTTTGTACAGTGCCCGCCTCAAATGGGCCTGATCTTGGTTGTGTCTCTATGTGCTACCCTAATTGCTGAAGAAATAAGGGAGTTTAAATATTTATGCTATTGTTTTCTGCAAGTCTGGTTACTACAGTATTTAAGGCACTGTGCTTCTGCATCTAGTTGAATCTCCAGGTGATGCTGTTTTTAATGTCCTTTTTATAATTATTTGAAAATTAATAAAATACAAATAAAAAAACTAAGATAACCTAACCTGAAATGGATTTCTCCTGTTGCCAGAGTTTCAGCACTACTGTCTAGCGCTGTTAGCCACCTCTTAGGAAAGAAATACCATTTTACAATTTTCATTGCCATGTGACTGGAGTAGGACAAAACAGAGAAAACCACCATTCCTGCCCCAAAGATCTTACAATAGCTCAGGTGATGGCCTAATCTCAAAGCATTGCCATTTTATAATTCAATAAATTCCTTCTGCTATGGACTGAATGAAAAATGGCCTCTGCAGAATCTTACTTTTTCTTATCAGCTGTAATGAAGTTGGTTTCACAGAAGCCCTTTCCCAGTTGTAATGAGCTGCCTGTCTCCTGCTATGACAATCCGGTCACAGAAATGAGACCAGCTAAGAAATACCTTACACTTTGATCTGTCTTGACAAATCAGTTCAAGATTTCTAAAACAGAAACTGGGGAGGGAAAGAAGGTTGAAGAAGGGAAGTTTTAAAGCAACATTTGATTTGCCTCACCAAGGCTATAGTCAGGGTAAAAAAAACAACCAAAAAAACCCAGCTGTCCATCTTTTTCAAGCTCTCTAAATGCTCCTAGGTTTCTTCTATGGACAATTTAATTCAGTAGTAACCAGATACAACTATATTAAAAAAGGGTGACATGTTGAAGAGTCATTTTTATAAAATGTTGAGATGGATTTCTGCTATTGCTACAGTTTCAGCAGCACTGTCTAGTGCAGTTAGTTGACTCTCAGGAGAAAAATGAATTGAGCAAGAAGATAGAATAATAGTAGCCCTAGGTATAAATCATGCACATTTTGTTCCTGACCTTTGAAGTGAAGAAGCTCCTCTGCACAAAACAGAAAAGCACGAGTCCTACCTCTGGAATTCATACTATCCCTGCACCTACAACATGGGGGAAAAGGAATGTATTCCTCATTTGTTTGCTCCACAATACTGGTGTCTACAAGTTTTACTTATCTTGCAGGGAAGAGTCAGTTTCTCTCTCCCTCTTGTCTATTAGGGCCTTGGAGTGGGACTCTGGAGACCTGGGTTCTATTTCCAGTTCTGTATGATTTTCTGTATGACCTTCGGTCAAGTCATTTCATTTTGGTGTGCTTTGCTTTTCCACTCAGTCAAATGGGGATGACACTTACTTCTTTGCAAAATGCTTTGAGATTTACAGGTGGAAAGTGCCGTGTCAGAGCTGGATATTATTATTACTAAGAGGAACTCAATGTTATTGAATGGAAATCCCTCGGAAGACCAAGAAATCCCCTCGGATAGGTAGAATTTTAAGACTGAGGGTCAGATTTGAAAGGTATTTAAATGCTTACAGATGCAGTTAAGCACCCAGTGGATTTGCTAAAGGGCCTAAGTGCCAAACTCCCATTGAAATCAAGAGGAGCTAGACATTTTAGAAAATCCCACTAGGCGCCTAATGGTATCTTTAGGTGCCTAAATAGCTTTTAAAAATCTGGCCCCAAGTCTATAGAGTTATTACACCATGTAGCAGAAAGTAAATTTTCAATCACCAGCCTCCTCCACTTATGCACCTCAAAAGTGTCTCCCCCCACCCTGGCTTAAACGCTAATACAATGGGATGCTGAAATTAGCACTTGCAAAGAGGGTACATATTAGCTCCATGTTAAAAATGTACCCAGTGAAGTTCGTAGCTACGTCACAAGTAAGAGGAGTCTATCATTACCTCATGTACAAGGAAGAAGAAACACTGTACATATGAGGCACAAAGAGCACCCACCCACTTGGCTGCCACTGTTCACTCTTTCCAGACCAATAACTCAGCGACTGCAGTGGGGTTTTATACTGTGAATTGGTACATTCATTTAAAGGGACACTGCAGAATGAAAATCACATTTACCTTTTTTAAAAAAAATTGTTATCAATACCACTTAAAATAACTGGTTAGAGGGGAAAAATACATTTCAGTTTGTTTAATGGTCTTTGTGCCCTTCACAGCACTTTGTGTATAGTCAGTTTTCCCTGTTTGTGTGTATCTTTCACACAGCAAGACAGGTGAAAGAAACATTGAAAAAACAGGAAATTGTGACTTTAGAAAGCACAAGATTTGGCAGGTATAGTCTGGGGCAGACATAATGCTTGAAACTTCTCTTAATTTGTTTTATGTAATTAGATGACAAATAGACAATGCCTGTTTTAGCTTATTCAGCTGTTATGTAAAGAGAAGTATGTTTTTAAATAAAAAGCATTCTTGTTGAAATTTAAAATTAGCTAATTATTTAAATATGTTCACCTTTGTTTACTGCCACTGTTTATATGTATTGATATGAAACTGGAAACATTAAAAAACTTTTATGTTCCAGATATTAACTAATGATCACCACAAGTCGAGTAACCTAAATATTTCCTAGCAGTCAGCATTGGCTTAACTCTGCTCTTATGCGTTCTCTGTGATGGTCTAATTCAGAATTAGGGTTGGGCTCATAGAGAGGTTCACTGAGAACAGTTTAGGATCACTATTACCTTCGATAACAGACCTTTCAATTCATGCTCACCTTTTCCTCCTAAGAGGATAAATGCAATTACTTCTTAGCCCCGTTCTCACCTCACCCCTTTTCTGATCTAACATTTGCACTTTTTCATGTCTGAGACGAGCACCCCCCAGTTGCCTTATTTCTGAGATGATCTAAAGTCAGCTCAGTGTTAGTGGGGGGAACAGAGCTTATTTTCTTAAATAAAAAGAGACATTAGTAGCTCATTACACTTACATGAAAATCTCTTTAGGGACTGATCCTACATTCCTTGCACACTGAAAAATCCCATTGAGTTGGACGCATTACATATGTATTAACCAATGGCTTTTCTATACTGGGGGCACAAATCTGGTTTCTACGACACCTTACCCCATAGATTTTAAGGGATAGTATTTGTATAACTGTAACATAGAAGAAATAATACCTTAAAAGAAAAGTTTCCTCATACATTTCCAGAGGAGGCTCTAGTCTTCGCAAAGCTGAGTATGTATGATATTTATACAAATCATATAAGATTACTTAGGCACTGAATTTTGCCAAGTAATTGTCATCACCTATCTAGGATGACACAATGGCACCCAGTCAAGCCATAGCTCCGGATTCCAGCATTACAAGAATGAGCCTCTACAACGTGGTATTAGACTGATGTAGGTAAGCAAGAGACAAATGCAGGATTAAGTATCACAGCACATTACTGAACTAGAGGCTTGTTTTACTGTGGCTGTGTGCTTGATTGATGCGAGAATTACTAGATCTGCACAAGCGAGCAGAAGGTCACATAGCTGCATGTCTAGACCATCCACACAAGACCCTATTTGCAAACTAAGTGTGGAAGTAAACCAAAACTGACTGACAGGAATGAGCATCTGCTGAGGCAGTCAGTGTCTGCAAATGGCAACTCTGCTATCTGAGAGCCACTGAGTAGGTTATAGTAGAATTCCCCAATTCACTCAGTAACTAGTGTCCACCATTTTGCTATGAAATGCACCAAACAAATCAACTCAAAAGTCTCACTGTTGCGGTCAGGAAGAAATATCGTGGATCAGTGGGGCAAAGGCACGACACAAATGCTGGATTCAGTGTCACAGTCACCCTTATTTGGAGATTTGCAAAAGGAATGACACTTTAAGTAAAGATTTTCGGGCTCTCTTGTGTCAATAGGAAAGAACGTGCGATGAGTTTCTCCTAGCTTCAGTCAAATTCAGGCACGGTCTTACTTCAGAAGAAATACATTATTCTAAATGTAGACATTATAGAATTATGTTTTTTCTCTTCTGTAGCTATCCACAAGTCCACATGGATGCACTACAGCAGGGTTGAGCTGGTAAATCATAATGGTAAATGAAAAAACATGTAAGAGCTGAGCTCCAATTTAGCATCACTAAGGGCTCACAGTGAAGCAAGGCATGCACACAGCTAAGGCAGTCAGGAAGGGGTTCTGGCTATTCAGGAGTGATGTTCATCCCTATGGAACAGTATTAAATTAAGACCTTCACAAGGTAAGCACATTGGAGCTGGAAGTTCTCCCCTTCGGGGTGAGATTAAAAACAGAGTCTTTATCAGTTGTGGTTATTAAAAATCTATGAATGGCTTTAATAAAAGAATAGTACTTTTATGCTCAACCCTTTGGCCAAATTCTAATTTGAGCGATTATCTTTGTCCTGGAGTTGTAATTGGTATTCTTCACTGCCTGAGAAAGGCAAGGCATGACCTAGAATCATAGAATTGGAAGGGACCTCAGGAGGGCATCTAATCCAACCTCCTGCTCAAAGCAGGACCAACTCCAGGGCCTGGGATAGAGGGCTACATTTAAAGGGCATGAGCACCTGGTCAAGTTGCATATGTTTCTTTTTTATCTTTCAGAAATCCATTGAAGCAACCTCCAGAGCTTGGGTCTAGCACAACTCTTCCAGCTGGTACAAGTTCACACGTACAACATGCCCTTGTACCACAGTGAAATTAGATGGTGGAAAAGAGTCATGATTTCACTATTCACAAATCTTCTGAAAACATTAATTGTTAGTGGGGATGAATGCTTTGGTTTGTTTATGTTTGGCTTGGCTCCAGCCTGAATTGTGCAGTGGTTTTCTGGTTGTGGTTCTTGATGGTGTCAAACAGGTAGTAATTTGCTACATATTACATGGTGACAGATGTTTATTTCATCTTTATCCAATAGTATCAATATTATTCATTTTCAAAAGGTTGATTAGCACCTTGAAGATGGACTAGCTAGGCTTTTCCATGCCTACGCTATACACAAAGTAGCGTCATAGTAATAGTCCGGGCATGGTGAACGGGGATGTCATTGTGTTACAAACTAATATTGTGTGATATTGAGTCACATAGCATTCTCCCACCCTGAGAGTGGTTTTATTTTTGGATAAGGGCTGGGCACTTGTTCTCTTGACTTCAGAGAGAGGGTGCAGTTGGCGTTGCTACCATAATTTCTCTCTCTCGAGTCAACAATCGTGCCTTCAGTACATAGCATCGCATTATCTGTTCTGTCTCACCACGGATCTCATTTCACTCTTTCAAAAGCTAGCTAGAAACACAGCCTTTTTACTGAAGTTTGAAATGGTCACACTTTTCTACATGCTAAATTTCTGAGCTCTCTTCACCCCTGTGCCCTTCAATAGTAGCTTACTCAAGTGGAACAAAGCTGTTCATAGTGATGAAGGTAAAAGGAAAACAGAAAGTAAAGGTTATTCTGTAGACACTCCCATTCATCTCACAGCATCTGAAGATCCTGTAACATCAGAGATGAGCAAAAGGGGCATGCCACTATGGCACACTGACAATATTGCCACTGCTGCTTCTCTTAGTAGAGGAGCGGTTACCCCTGATTATACATATTAAAAGTGTGTTGCTTTGCCAAAAACATGTGTTAAAGACTCCCACTTTATCTTAGTGGTTAATTGTGGCTCTCTTTTTTTTTAAAAGCACACTTTTTAGCCATGAGAAAACCACCATTGATTACAGTTACACCAGAAGAGTCCCAACAGTGAGTGGACATTTGAAGGACTGGTTTCAGTTTTACATCATACATGCTTGTACAGTGGATAAGATCTGGTCCTTTCACTAACCAAGGCATTTTGCTAAATGGATACATATATCTTCTCAGTCAATTAACCTTTCAACTTCAAAAAAACGTGACCGATAGCTAAATTATTATGAAGGCTTAAGAGGCAATGCCTACAATTATTCAACACTCCATCATTTTCCAGGCTAGGGGAGTTTCTGAGAACTACAGCCCCAGTCCAGTAAAGCACAGAAACCCATGAGTATCTACGGGTTTCAAGGAGACTACTTTCATTCTTAAAGTTATGAGTATGCCTAAGTACTTCGCTGGATCTGTGCCTTATGTCCATAGTTCATTTCAGTATTATATCCAAGTTCTTATCTTTATTTGCTAAGGAATGTATTTCCATAGTGTGCCACATGCACTTAGTCTACGCATTCCAGAATGTTGATCCTCTAGACTTTGTACGTGTAACAATTATGACTTGCCTTTAATATTTATTTCTCACGGTATCCTGATATGCACCAATTCCAAGAAACCAAATTTCCTTAGCATCTTTCATTTGATTCTTAAACGTATGTTTATTTCTCCGTTTCTGAAATATGCCCTATTTATTTTAGCCAAAAGGGGAAGGATGGAAGTGTCAGTGTCATGTGGTTTTGGCTATCATACCAACAAAAGAGGTGCCAAGCTGTGAACCAACTTATAATCAAGGACACATGTTGCCTAATAGGCAGACTTGCAGGAAGGTGTTTGTTCTACATCCAAGATGAAGCAGAACGACAGACGCCTGAAGCAATCTGCAGAAGTACAGTATTTCTGGAGATTGCTTCGGGCATCGGTAGCCTTGCTTCATCTTGGATGTAGAACGAACACCAGCATATTGCACTGAGCAGTACTTCTTACTGTTTCATATCTTCAGATAGAATACAAAATGAAACGGTGGCCTTCAACACAGGTGGGAGTTTCCTTTCATTAATCATACACAATATAAACACAAATGCCTTCTCACTTGCTTCATATTAGAGATAGGCCCCGAACTCCCACTAGCTTTGGGGTGGTTCAGATAAAGATATGGCCCACTTGTTTGAGGGGTGTTAAATACTGGGTTTTGGTCTGGGCCCATCTCTGCCTGCTACTGATAACTTCCAGAAATTGTGCATAAAAGTTGCATTTGGAATGGCTACTTATAGAAGGCTTTATAAAAGAAGGATTGAATACATTGCTTAAAGGTATGACATACAAGACCCTTACAGTGCATAGCATGGCACATGCTCTAAAAAAAAAACACACAGTATTTGAAGCATTAGGGGGGTTAGAAACCTGTCTTTTTTTGTGTGTGTGGAAATCCTCTCTAAAGCTTGTGAGACCTTTCAAAGGCAGAATTCTCCAAGAAAATTTAAATTCAGACTTTTACATAGAAACATAGAAACATAGGTCAGAAGGGACCAATATGATCATCTAGTCTGACCTCCTGCACAAGGCAGGCCACAAAACCCTACCCATACATATTTATAACAACCCCGAACCCATGACTGAGTTATTGAAATCCTCAAAAGTGAGATTTGAAGACCTGAAGCTGCAGGGAATACACCAGCAAGTGACGCATGCCCCACGCTGCAGAGGAAGGTGAAAAACCTCCGGGGCCCCTGCCAATCCGCCCCGGAGGAAAATTCCTTCCCGACCCCAAATATGGCGATCAGTTTTTCCCTTCCTGCATGCTCCTTTTCTAAGATAAAACAATTAAATGCCCAAACACATTTACATGAAATTTTACACCTGGGTGCTAACAGTGCTGTCAAAACAACATCTTTTGAACTCTAGTGCGCTGAGATTACATATCACCTTAGGTAAACTGGTAGAGCTGCTTAGAAAATGGGAAAACACATTTCTGGAACATTTTTGTCAAACATTTGTTTCTTTTGTATTGAAAAATTTCAAAAACTATTCTTTTCCATGAAAATTTCTGCAATTAAAAAAAAAATTCCTATTCCCCTACCAACTCTGCTGATTTACACACCATAATTCCCCATAGACATGGATTAAAAGTGCTATGCATTATTACTATTATTATTACCCAGAACATAAACTCCTCACAAATGTATAACTTGCCATTTCTGCTTGGAGGGTCATCCCTGAATGAAATACTATGGGTGCTATTGATCAAAGTGGAGCTGCCCTGACAGAATTTTGTATGAAGGTTGTTCTGGGCTCTAACAAGGGCCATCAGACCCTCAGTTTCATGCCCATTTCAATTTACCCTAAAGTTTTAAAAACATTATAACCTTGGTAGCTGTATAATGCTTTTTAACTCATGGTACACAGCACTGTTTTGAGAGGATATTTTTAAAGTTTGCCTCAAGACATTTGATTAGCGGAGTTCAATTCTGATGACTTATATACCAGGGAGCAGTATCCGCTCTTATATCGCTGCCCTTTGCGCATATTGCCATTTTACTGCTGCAGTTATGGATTTTATGTTGCGTGTGAAACTTCTATAAGAGTCCTTTCCCTCTTTTTCCTAAGCCCCCAACCCAAAATAGTTACTCCACGCATAGGTCAGAGCCATTTGAAACACAATGTATCATTAGGCTCCTCTTGTAAATTCGTAGCTGACGTCTTTAAATGAAAACTAGGAAAAAATATAATATATACCTGCTTTTGAGCAAACCCATTCACCAGTTTACACAAATGGGCCTATTACTCTTTCAACTACCAAGCTAATCTCTCTAGGCTCCCCTGTAGCATATAAATGTAACTCCTACATCAATGAATGTCAATTAAATCACTTGCAACACCCCATAAGTGGAACATGCATCTACACTTGGTGTCCAAGAAAGTCAAACAATATTTTGAACACGTATGTTTTACTGCCTCTACAGAAAAAATACTCACCTGAAAGAAATCCAGTTATCTTCAACTAAAAAAATCCCCCTAAATCCAATTTTTACAGATAAATCGCATAGGCTTTGCATGATTAACTTTTAAAATACAAATGAACACTACAAGGAAAAGATAAAAGAAAAAGGTAAACCTGTGTTTCCCACTGGAAGCCATTAGTTTGAATAGCACAACTGAAAAGCTACTTCTGCCTACTTGACCTGACTATTACTGAGACAGTAAGGATTAGTCAACATTTTAAAAACTGAGCAGAACTAATCCAAGATTAGGATTACCTCTGCTGTATCTTTTGATTAAGCCCTAGATAGCCATGAAATTTATGCAGGGTGGTCTCAATAGGATCATTGCCAATTAAGAAGTTACTAATTACCCGATAATGCACTTTTCTGAACAGCTAGGAAACGATGAGAGTTCAAAACCCACATGGCTCTCTACTGTTTTTTTGAGAGAGCAATATTTCCGACAAGGTACCACAGCAGCCAAAACCCCTGCTAAAACTGCTGGCAAAGAATTTAAAAAACCGGGCTTAAACTTAGGTTCCTAAATTCACATGTAGGTGCCTACAGAAGTGGCCTGATTTTCAAAATCCCTGAGCCCATGGAATCAGTTCACTGAAATAAATGGAATTTGTGGAGTCCCCAGCACTTTTGAAAAGCAGATTGCTTCGATAGTTGCTTAAAATGGACTATAGAGTCCTCCTGTTTTTGAAAATCTTGGCCGGAGTGTTTCAGAACAAATGTTTCTGTTGCTGTTAGTGTTACATTACTGCCGCACATGGGAAGGCTTTGATTTATAGCCCTCTGTGAATGTGATCCAAGAGTGTGGTACAAATCTTTAACTTCAGAGAAGGATAAAACGGGCAGTTGGTGGGAGTTAGGGGTTAGTGGACTTAAAGGGTGACAAGGGGTTCATTCCCTTAGCTGATGCATGTCCCTGATTACTAAAAAAGTCGCAGCATTGCCCTTAATGTGGATACAAGGCATTTTTCCCTCTTCACCACTCCTCCAAGGCAGCATTTCCTAGAACAACTGTTGAGTGTTAGGAAAAAACAACTGGTTGCAGTTTTGGTGTCATTCCCAGAAATACTTTTGTTCCTCAGGGTGACAAGCACACTGCAGCACCAGTACCTCAACATAACTGGCTGCTGCACATAAAGTCCTTAGGGATTCAATGATGCCTAGGTAAACTAGGCATTACTGTTCTGGCCCATCTCTAACTAGGGTTGCGAGCCCTCCAGGATTGTCCTAGAGTCTCTAGGAATTAAAGATTAATCTTTAATTAAAGATTATGTCATGTGACGAAATCTCCAGGAATACGTCCAATCAAAAATGGCAACCCTATCGCTAACACACATGTTGGGGAGAAAAATACAGGGGGGAAAAAATTACAGATCAAAATGAGCTGTGTTTTGGAGGGCTTGCATCTATTCGGCAATCCTTCACTCGTCAGATATTCCCAGTATACAGTGCTAATACATCACAACTGAATCTTAGTCTTCGGATTCAGGTAGACAATGTTGAAACCAGAGAAGGAAGCATTACACTGGGGATTATCATGTCGTATATTCTGCTATTAATAGTGTAGCATGAGAACTGCCAGGAGCATACTTAGGCAACATTATTCTCTCAGATAATATTGATAAAATTCAAAGCACTTACTGGACATAGCACTTACTATCTTCAAAACTTGGTACTTCACCAAGCCCCTACGTGGCGGGATAAACAAAGCCCTCTAGTGCATATTCTGTGGTACTTTCAGGCAGTTTACAGGAATTTGCCTGAGTGCAGTTTCCGGAGAAAAGCAATGGAAAAAGCATTATCTATTGCTATGGCAGCTGATATAATCTGCCTTAACTAGAGGGGAAATGCAACTGCAATCCCGCTGTGCTGTACAATTTTGCCACATTTATGTCCTCAACATACAGTTTCAAAACAAAGCCCTGCAGTACTCAGATGTTTCATATTGCCTCCCCTTCAGTACATGGAGCAGATTGCATAGAATGAGATCGAAATGCAAGAAGAAACAATTCTGAAAGACCATCATCAACCTTCCAGGCAACATGGAAGGCAGAGAGACAGCAAACAGTTTCTTGTGTCTGCCACTGTGTACAAATTTGTAGCTGTCTTGAAAATTACAGCTGCCATGTGTTCAGCCTACCCAAACAGGCTAATCAGACTCCTCCGCTGTAGTCATTTTCACTAGGAATAAACATATTTAGTCATTGATGAAACATAACTAAGCACCAGGCAGATAAAAACAGTTCCACCTTCAACACACGCTGGACCTTGTGAGAATTCACCATTGGCTCTGGAATGGGAAAAATAAAACAAAGGGAGAAACAGAACAATCAGAGAGAGTACTTACAAAATACAGCAGAACAGGTGCAAAATGGCCACTTTTGGGTGGTTGCTGCCTTTCTCTGCTGAATTTAAAAGACCAGGTTGCAGAAAAGCATGCTGGGAAAAGAATTCCTGCAAAAAAGTAATCCTACACGAGACAAAGCTGTGTGGGTGTAAGGGAATAGGAGAAGGGTATCTGGGTTGTGCTTTCTGTGTAACAGTGCAGTATGAAAAGCCTGATTCTGAGCGTGCTTTTGTTACACCCATAACTCTGCTTACTTCAGTGGAGTTACTCCTGATTCATACTGATTCAAGTGAGACTAAAATCATATCTACTGGCTACTCTGAATAAGGTTTACCATTAACCAGCCCAGTTTTACTGCACCTTCTAAAATCAATATATAATTATTGCAGTAGGTGGCACTTGAATTTAGGCACTGGCACTCTCCATGAGCCAAACAGCTATTTTACTATGGAGAGCGCAGGATCATTTAGAAGCCTTAAGCTTGACCTACCCATCTTGGTTAAATTGGTTAGATGGTACCTTTTTTCTCCCCACCTCCTGGCAATATTTTAATACCTGGGTTTTTTTTTTTTTTCTACTTAAACTTCTCAAGGCTGCTGTGCAATCTTGCTTCTAACATTCCGATTCGTGGAGGGGGGACATCATTTAGGAAAGATTTGTTTTATTTTTACAACAGATTAGTATAGAATATAAATAAGGAATTTAATCTGGGGGGGGGATGAGGCAAAGACATTAAGGCAAATTCTACTCTTAGTTACAGGGGTGTAAATCCAGGATAATTTAATTGTCGAAGGTACTTCAATGGCCCCCATTACTATAGTGTCCAAGAGCATCAGAACACCATGAGGTAGAAAATAATGATTACCCTCATTTTACAGATGGGGAATTGAGGCACCGAGGCCTGGGTCTACAAAGGGATTTAGATGACCTTGATGATGACTGGAATTCGCAAAGACTGGATTAGGTGCCGAAGAGCCCTATGTAATGCATGGGGAGAGATAGGTGGTTAAAAATGGGATCTAGAAAGTGCCTGCAAGCTGAGCAGGTTGCTGCCTAAGATAAGTAATGGGATGCTCACAAAAGGGGTGTGGCCCAAATCCCACCTCTCACAGAATTAGGTGCCTAAATCTGATCAGCAGGAAGCTGCAAGCCACACTTAGGAACCAGTCTCCTGGAGTCAGATGGCTTAGGCACCTAAGCTATTTGTGTACGAAATGATGGAGGTGGAGCAGCCATTACTGTAACTTTTAGCCCAGTGGTAAGGGCGCTCACCTAGGTTCAATTTCTGCCTGCCTGATGGCGAGAAATGATTTGAACAAGGGTTGCCCACTCCTCAGGAAAGTGCCCTGAGCTTTGGGTTCTGGGATATTTTGATGTCAAGTTCCATCAGTCTCTCCTGTTGAAGCTATTACACTGTGGGTAGGTACTTAGTCTCTGGGCAGAGCGAGAGCAAGCCAGATGGACTGTAAAGTCTGGTGGTTAGGTACTCACTTGGGAAGTGGATGGCCCAGGATCTCGGCCCCTGGCTCTGGTGATGCTTTAATTATTTGTAATGTCAAATCTGGGACTTAACCCCTTAAATCCCTTTGGGGCTCTGGGCCAGCAAGACTAGGGCATAGATCCTCAAAGGTATTTAGGCTCTTAACTCTCACTGATTTCAATGTCAGTTAGTTGCCTAAATACCTTTGCAGATCTGGACCTAAGAGATGGGCCCAAGGTCTCAGAAGAACCATGACAGAGCAAAGAATTAAATGCAGGTCTCCCAAGTCCCAAGGCCTAACAACTCAACTCTCTTTCCTCTCTCAGTAGTGGGGTCACTCCAGAATGATGTACTGAAAGATATAAGACACAGTCCAGTGGCGTGCCGAGGGGAAAGGCAGGAGGGAGCCGGCTTGCACAGGGGGAAAAGGGGGCGCAGGAAGCTGAGGGGCGGTTGGACGGAGCCATGGGCAGGCATGGGGGCAGAGAGCTGTGGCTGACCAGGAGGAGCTCTGGCCCCCCACTACCTCCTGGCCAAGGGGTGAGGCTGCCCCACCCAAGCTGGCACCGGCCTGAAGTAAGAGAGGCAGGCGCCACATGGCAGTTATATGGGGTGGGGGAGGGGACAGAGCCCGGCCAGAGCTGCAGAAAGTTCCCCAAGGGAGGTGGGGGGAACAAGCCGCTTACCTCCCTTGGGGTGGTAACTGCGGGTGGCACTATCCAGTGGGATCCAGGAACCTTCCTGCCCTGCAGGGGGGAGGGATGCGTGTGAGGAGGGGTGAGGGGATGCAAATTCAGGCTAGGGCCCCAGGCACTGGAGACCCACAATATGCCACTGACACAGTCCAATTGGCTTTAGCTCAAAACCAAATGTAAATATGATTTTAGAGATGGCTGTAAAATAGGCTTTTTTCTTATAGAAAATGTTGATGTTTTGGTGAAAAACTGAAAACCAACATGTTTTAGCCAGCATCCAAATGATTTTGATTCATGCATGCTGCTGAGGTGCCTCTTGATCTCCTTTTTAGGCTGGGACTCCCTGTTTAGACGATGCACCATGGTCTACCCTTAAGGTGAGGAGAGGGAGTTTCATCTGGAGAGCCCTGACCATGGTGCCTCAAGAGAAATTTAGTCTGACAGGGGAGCATGGCCCATGAGATGCGAATGGGACCAGGAGGAAGCTCAATTATGACCCTCGTGAAACAGTGTCTCAGGATACCCAAATGGGGAATACTTTGGATTTTGGTTTAAATGTGTGTGTTCTTGGATGATTGGTTTTGCTGACAACAAAATTGAAATTTACTGTGGAAAGCAGATAAAAAACTTTGTTTTATTGAAAACCCAATTTTCCATCAACATGCAGTTTTTCAACAAGCTGTATTTATAATTCTGAGATGGGAAGGAAAGTTAAGTGAATAACTAGCATCCTTCATTGAAAGAGAAGAGATAGGACTCAGTGAATACAAAGGGGATGACTTATTCAATGCACTGCTCGCCCACAGAGACAAGACCCCTGTACTGTTCTTTCTACCCCAGGCTCACATAGGCTCTCTAAATCCTGGCCTGGAGTCTGTAGTCTTGAAATGGATGGCTGATTACACTATAGCCACGACAGTGAGGTTTTCATTCAGTTCCCAGTAGCTTGTGTCATTCAGTTAAACATGAAAGAATTATATGTAATTATAAGGCTGATGAGAAGAAACATCGATATTAAACAAATTATTATGAAGGAAAATAAAACCCAAACAACCGCCAGTGAAACCGTGAGTTCAGGATCACAGTCAAAATCCCAATGCCACAGCTTGAATAATAAAATATCAATCAGTAATTGAGTAATTAACAACTGACTTGTGTTTACATTACCTGCCCATGACCTGACTGTTTCTCAGCAAACCGATTGTGATTAAATAAAAATATTTCAGCACTTGTCTCTCCTATGATCCCAAAAGGGTGGATTCAATAACAATTCCGCACTTTAGGAATTTAAGTTACACAAGAGAGAATGATCCCTGAAAAGGCTATTTGCCGTACAGTAGAGAAAGCGGTCAGATTTAAATATGGACTACAGTCCCTCACCCAGTTCCTACATCTATGACACGTAGATGTATGGAAGCTGCAACCCCATCATTAAAAGGAAGATAAAAGTCTACATATTTTATGTGACTAAATTAATGGACACAATAATATATTTCATCCTGGGCTCAGAAATGCTCAGTGGCAACATGACAATCTTGCACACAGATCCAATCTTACTATTACACATGTCCACCTGTAGTAGGGTTCCATTAAAAAGGAAAGGTCTCACACAAAATGCTTTTTACACACTGTGAATGCACAATTCTGGGGTTTGAAAATTCCACCTGTCCCGCAGACGTTCAGAGCTGATCAGTGGACGTCACTCTGGAGTCCAAGCGCAGGCTGCAGGACTGTGCAGGGATGATTTCCCCACCACTGGAGGCAGCCATCACTGGAGTAGAGTATGGCTGTCTGCACAAATGACTCTCCGTAACATTTTAAAGAATCAACGTGAAGAATAACTTTCTAAGTGAAACCGAAGTGGACGTTTCAGTGAGCCGGGATGTAATCGTGAGAAATACTTTAAGAATTTCAGAACCTTTGTAACGGTAAGCTCAGCCAATTCCATTTTTCCACAGG
This sequence comes from Mesoclemmys tuberculata, assembly GCA_007922155.1. Lineage (NCBI taxonomy): Eukaryota > Metazoa > Chordata > Testudines > Chelidae > Mesoclemmys > Mesoclemmys tuberculata. The sequence continues at coordinate 76,608,856 of ML675603.1, read as the reverse complement.
ATGCATGTGTTTTACGAGTCAAGGTAGCAAACGCAGAAGCGACCCCTGCTGCTTTGAACAAAATGGACCAGACCCTGGGCTACAGTCAGAACAGCCTTTTTGCTGCTCCCTTCCTGCCAAGCGTCACTAATGCTGGTTTAGCTAACCACAGCAGAATCTTGGCAGTGCAAAGTGATCCCTGGACGTTGCGGTACCATCATTGTAGCTCTTAAACCAGCCCCAGTCCTGCTGCCGGGGCAGTGGCGAGGCTGAGCATCCCTATGCTATCCCCAGCTGTAGTGATGGCCCCTTTGGTCACTGCCAGTCAACACAAGTTGGTGCAGGCTTCTGGCTTCTCTAACTTGTACCTGGGAACAGGCTCAGTGCAGAATGGCCACAGGATTGGGGGAGTAGAAAGGCATTAGAATGGGAAAAGATGCAGAGAAGGGCAATGAAAATGATTAGGGTACAGCACAGCTTCCATAGGAGGAGAGATCAGAAAGACTGGGACTTCTCAGCTTAGAAGAGATGACTAGAGGAGGATACAACAGTGGTCTACAATCATGAATGGTGTGAAGCAAATGAGTAGGGAAGTGTTATTTCCCCCTTCTCATAACACAAGATCCACGGGTCACCAGATGAAATTAATAGGCAGCAGGTTTAAACCAAACCAAACAAAGTACTTCACACAACACACAGACAGCATGTGGAACTCCTTACCTGGGGATGTTGTGAAGACCAAAAGTATAACGGGGTTCATAAAAGAACTAGATAGATTCATGGAGGATAGGTCCATCAATGGTTATTAGCCATGAAGGTCAAGGATGCAACCCCATGCTCGGGGTGGCCCTCAAAATTCAGATGCTGGGACTGGACAATAGGGGACGGATCACTTATAATTGCTCTGTTCTATTCATTCCCTCTGAAACATCTGGCACTGGCCACTGATACAGGCAGGATACAGGGCTAGATAGATCATTGGTCTGACCCAGTATGGCCGTTCTAATGTAGTGTAAGATCATCTCTGGATCCTCTTCCCAGCTGTGCTGAGCACTTCCTGGGAGCAGGGGAGCATTGTCCCAGTATATTAGTTTTCCAGACTGACTCTGAATCTGTATGTTGAGGCCCAGATTAACCCCTCTTCTTCAGCAAATAGCAGCCAGCCCATCATTAAACAGCTTTTCCATTAACTAGACCAGAAATCAGACAACACAAAAAACAAAGGAGAACGACATTCAAAAAGAGAGAGGAGAACAAACAGGTGGTAGAAACATGACCTTTCTCCATGAGGTCAAATAGCTTTATTGTGATTAAACACTACAATACAGTATATGTCCATAAAAAACTCTATAGTGTATATAAATTATTCCTTCCATTCAGCAATTCTTTTTTTGTTTTTGTTTTAAATTTCCATTACAGCTTTGGTACAATGTGATTTTATTATATTTTTTTAAATACTTTTAGCTTCACAAACTCAACACAAAGTACAAAACTAATCCGAATCAGGGATATTACAATCTACACAGTGGTGTTCAGTGGTAGGAAAAAATCTTACCTCAATGAATTCATGTCACTAGCTAAGCTATAAAGGCATACCTAGCAGACATGACAAAAATATGCACCATTAACCAGCAAACATTTTTAATTTAATTTTTTTTTTTTACAGAATTCCAGCAGCAATCACTTGAGCACTGTCAATACTTATGTCCCCAACTGATTATCTTGTTGTGCTCCTCTTCATTTGAAGGCCATGAGTTATTTGTCAAATAATGCACCGCTATCCTTGTATATCCACACTAAGCTGCAATGTCAGTACTTGACCTGCCACCCTGTATTGTTAATACTTGCACAGTTTGTCCTGCAGCTGGCAGTGAGAACTGGAACGTTATTGGAGGGGCAGTGTGGGGCAATCAACCTTAAGTTGTTCTGTGGGGTGGGAGGTATGACATTACAGTAAACAGGCATTCCAGTGGCTGTAATTGTTCCTTGACCTGATTGATTAGGTAGCATGATTGGTTGTTGATATGATTGTTGTGGCAGTCCTTGAGAACCCTGTGTCATTGGCACCTGGAGGACAGTATATGAAAAACAAATTGGTAAATTACATCCAAATGAATTAAAGTGGCCCCAGTGTATTCCGAATTGCCCATTCCCTTTTATTTTGATTTGCATATCCAATGTGTTTTGCCAAGCACATCACTTTCTTCTGTTCACAACTACCATTGATTAGAGATAGGTTGAGAATGAATCACTGGTCCATCAAGTTCATTTTGTACTGTTTATGCAGTAGAAAATGAACATAAAGCAGCTGGAAAACCTCTGCTGGTGTAAAGCTGGTGGTCCCCCAGGGTTTTATATCAGTGGTGCCAGTTAATGCTGCACCCCCTGCAGCTTTAACTTATGCCAGAGCTGATCAGTTGCAAATCAAGGTCTGTGACAGCCCGCTCTCCTCTGTTCCTGAGCACAGCTTGAGAATCATGGAGAATCAACCCACAAGCTATTGTGCAAAACCAGGTGTGATTCAAAACCAACTACTATTTTGTTTGCACATGGATGAAAGGCTTTTGGTGACACATCTCATCCTTATGCTGGAGAAACATGGGCGTTGTTATGGATTCTCTTTCAATTTTATCTAAATTCAGGTGGGAGGCCAAAAGGAGGAAGGTTTTGTGTGATGGGATGTTCACCCCACGCTTCTGAAGGAGTTAATGTAGGCTCAGAAAGGGCCAATTAACCTGACAGGCGAAAGCTGAGGGGAATCAAGGCTTAACTAATCCCCTGACTGAATAATGAAGGAGCCCAGCTGAGGAGGAATGAGTTGGGCTGGCTTTATAAAGGCAGGAAGTTGGCTAGAGGGATGTAGTCTGCAGTAACTCTCTAGAGAAGTGTTTGGGGGCTACAAAGCCAAATTACTCCCTGGGAGGAGGGCGTTTTGGAGCTGGCAAACCCGGGGGTGGGAAAGGGGCAGAAGGTTAGGAAAAGCTCAGGGAAAAGGTAATAAGGGCCAGAAAGGAACAGATCTTGGCTACTAATTAAAGGCCCCTGAGCTGGAACCTGAAGCAGAGGGTGGGCCTGGGTTCCCCTATCAGCCACTGGTGAAGTGGCACTGGCTGGGAAGTGAATGGGAAGACTGCCTAAGCCCATATATAAGATGAAACTTTAATGTTCCGGAAGGGGAGGACACATGTGACTTGGCTGGAGGGCTAAGCTCTGAACACAGATCATCTTGCCTTCCTGCGAGCCAGGAGGAGAAAGCAGGATGTGCAGTGAGAGGCAGAAAGGAGGCATCGGATCTGGAGTCAGCTAATCCCTGGAGCGACCATGAGGAGGCGTGCTAGCTGTGAGCAGACCCCCTGACGTTGTTAAAAGATTCTTATGTTACTCAGTCTCCCCTAGTGAAGTGGCACACTGATGAGTAATTTAAAACTGGATTGGACTAAGCAGTCAGAAATGCATCGTAGGGAACAATCTTGCATTGGTCTAGGGATGAACAAAACCATTTTTCTCATGTTTTCTGTCTATCATTTTCTAATGCCAGCTCCTCAGGGAAGGAACCAAGTCTTCCTTTATAACCAATGCAGTGCTAACCAAATTAGCCATAATTAATAAAATGATCGCCTCAATGTATCCTAATTCAGAATGAAAACAGGAGTACAAGGGAGGGTAAAAACACCATGCAGAGTGCACTAGATTTGAGTCAGACATGGGTGTCTTTATAAAGAGGCCTCAAGCCAGATCTAGGCATAGGAATATTTTTTGTAATGTAACTGAAGACATACCACTCCCCATGACATGACGCTATCATTTAGTGTAAGTATATATTTTCAAAGAGAGAAATTCAGCACAGCTGGTAAGTACCTGATAAGACGACATGGCTGGATACTGAACCATCATGCCTTGCACCTGATTTCCCTGCTGATTATTCATCAGGGTCTGACTTTGGGGAGGTTGCTGCATTCCCATGAGTCCTTGGAACCCTTGTTGCTGATTAGGCAAAACAGGCTGATAACCTGGAAGAAACAATCATTTTCAATTGGCTATGAATCATTGTTCATGGAGGCCAAACTAAAGCCCTGTTTAAAAAACAAAACAAAACACAGATTTTCCCACCACATCCCCTGTGCAATCCCATCCAGTTTAAGAAAACCACAACCACAAATAAAAATCTAGGTGCATTTATCGCTCAGGAATGGAGGTGAGTTGGCCTCTGGAAAGTAAAGTACCATATTTAGACACAGCACAGGAGCATCATGAGCAATAACAGTGCAAGTTTCCCTGCACTCCCCAATTAATGTTCTTCAATCCTGAACTACAGACATCCTTTACACTTAGCTGAAACCACAGCATTTGACATAAGACCCTGAACAGACATCAGATTTTAATGACTTTTAGCTACTTAGTGTTAAGTTCTAGACCCACTGAATTGAATGACAAAAACCCCATTGACTTAAAGGGAGCCAGGATTTCATCTTTAATATCTAATCATAAAGTCCTTACTTAGGCAACATTTCCACTGAAATTGATGGAAGTTTTTGCCTAAATAAGGACTAAGGTGTGTGCTCTTGGGCTGGCTTCTGAACAATGACTGAGGGCAGGTCTACACAGCCGGCAAAATTCTGCAGTAGTTGACAGGAATCACACAAGCTATGCAGAGTAACTCCTGTCCACCTCGTTACTTCCCTTTAGCACGCCGTCTCCATTGTGTTGTGCAGATGGGAAATGTGTTCCCATTGACCCAGCACTACGCTTTTTTTAGAGGTAGTTTTAATAGATCAACTTCCGGCTCGATTGAGCGTGTCTTCACTGCCGCTCAATTGATCTGGAAAAATGAATCTGACAGTGGTGAATTTGACACCGTCAGTATGTACATAGCCTTAAAGGTGAAAGGCTCTTTGTCTTGTTACCTATTCCAAGAGCAAGTAAGTCTCTAGCAAAGTGTGAAGATACTAGCAGAAGTATGAATGGGAAAACAACTTTTATCATTACACACACACACTTATGCTTCCTTATGAGGTTTTTCATTATAAGATTGCCTCTAATTTATGGTTAGTGCCTGCTAATGCTCATGTTTTGCCCTAGTGACTTCTTCAGTTCCTAGGAAAGAATTTTTTAATAATTTCAAGTCAGGCATTATCTGGTTCTTTGCTTTGCTCCAGAGTAAATAAAGCCAAAATACAACTAACCAAGAAGGCAGCATAGAGAGAGGAAAAGTAATGACTTCTGCTTTCAGTTACTATCAATTTGCATTCAAAGCCACCACAACATGATAGGTTTGACACTTTCTAATGGGACTGCTCCTTTTCTAACATGCTGCCTCTTTAAGATAAAGTGAAAGATGTGCTCCGGGTAAGGGATCTGCAATGAGTAGCAGCTTATGGGCCAAGATGGCATGGAAAGGAGAGAAGGAAGAGAACCAATTGTGACCAGTGGCAATCTTGGAAGACAGTATGTGCCAGTGTTTTCGATGGTACCCTGGGATCAAGGGGATTGGGGGAGTCTTATTGAAGAGAAGGAGCCTGCCTGCAGTAAAGGCAGCAATTGCAGGTAGCTGGACATACTGACTAGAAATTAAGTGTGGAGAACACAGAAGGATCCCAGACCTACAATGTTTCTGGCTAAGGAAAGTTGTAACGCTGCTTATTTTTCCTTAACGATACCTCTTCCTCTTTTCAACATTCCATTATGCATAACACATTACTTTCCACTTTGTGGTGGTGGTGATCTCTGAATAAGCAAAATTCAGGCAAATAAGAGTGATTACAGAGAGCAAATACTGTTATTTCCATGTGACAACATGTGTCACATCTGCTTCATTTATATTCATGAATACAGTACGTTTTTCAATATACTCCACACATTGGAAATCTGGGCATTTCTTGATTATATGAAGAAATATCAAGTATTTCTGTACTGTATATGCCATACCATTGTGAGCTGATAGCTTTCCTCTTAAGGCTTTTATACAGGAGAGTTGTATCTCTCTGGTATCTCTGACCAGAATTTTTGGCTTTTGTCACATTAAAGATATCCAACAGATATGAGATCAGCATCTCCAGTAAATTTAACTTGATGAAAAAATAGTAAATCCCTGGGTGACAAATTAATTTGCCTGGAATATAGCATCATACCTCTCTCAAATGCACTGGGTTATTAAACTCTAATTTGCTGCTTTTCCAGACAAACCTGGTGTCAGCATATTGCCTAGTCCTGTAAACGGAGTTTGCACAAGGCGTGTGTGTTTGTTTCACATCCTCTTCTGCCCTGTGTTCCCCTTGTTTGGGGTGATGTCACACTTTAAAAAGCCTAGCATCACACAACTGGGATATGAAGGATTGAGATCTAAAACACGTGGAGTCACTTAAAATTGGGAGCATAATTAATTCATTTTAGTTTGCCTGTTTTCCCCAAAGTACCTTCATACTTCAAATCTGCTCTGCAGAGGCAGTCAACTGGGTGGGGATCAAGATGACAGTCTATAGTATAAGTGGGAAAAGGAATGCAGGAAGAGGACATCAGGTGACAATGCGATATACACCTATATACTATGACAACTGGTGTTTTACAAGACCTTAGATAGCTGGGGTCAAACAAAGGAAATTCTTCTGTTAGCCCTCAAAAATATTGTGGGATTACCACCGCTATATATGGCTGTAGTTACTTGAGAAATACTTGTATGTGTTTTCACCTCTAACTGAACAACTGATTTGGTCTATTGCCACTGACTGAATGAGTTCAGTGGTAGGTAAGAACACTTGTTAAACCGGACTTCAGCTTATTATGATGTGGAACCTCCACGTATTCACTCTTATGCAGAATATATAGGATCCATCCCACGGGAAGACTATCTCAGAACCTCTGCCCTAGCCTTAGTCCCCATTATGTCAGCAGTTCTACATTGATTGGCACTTAGTGTTAAGCACGGACTACCCTTGCTTATGATAGGTATGGGAATGCGGCAGAGGATGGAGATGGGGGGCCAGATTAGAGATGAGATTCCCTGGACAGCACAGCTGCTTCCTATTCTATACCCCGTAATTTTTACCATGATACTTCCTCAATACTTAGAATAAGCAATTTGTCCTTAATGTAAATGGGAATCAGGCCCAATGTCTCCTGGAGCTCCCTTCCTTGCAGTGTGCACTCACTCCTACAATCCTTCCACAGGTACAGCACTGTCTAGCCTGCCAGCTTCTGCAGGTGCTATGTGGGGGATGGGACCACATCCCTAACTCCTTCAGTGTGGTTATTTCTCTTCCCTGTGGACATGCAGAGAGGCTGGCCACAATCTAGCCCTAAATTAATACTGAGCTGATTCTGGTGGTTTGCCTTTTTTTTTTTAATTTAATTTAAACAACTCACGTCCTCTTGGCTATAACACTAGTATGGATGTCACACAATGCATCATAACGTAGAACCCCAATAGAATCGGAGCTGGCAGCAATCTATACCAAAAATCAAACTCCCTCTTTAGGACTACAACTCAAAGACATGCAACTCAACGGATGCCGCTTGCTGTTGTCCAAGGGCAGAATTTGGCCTTTTCATGTTAGATGCGTGCACAAACCCACGAACATAAAAAGTATAATGAAACTGGAAAAGTGAAACGTACCCTCCAACTGCACAGATGGATAACAGATTTTAAACAAAGTGAATTCCTTAATTCCTAGCAAGATTTACAAGTAAAATGCAAATGTGAAAATTAGATTTACCGAGCTAGATGGTTTGCTACTTCAGTAAAAGAATGACGAGGGATGGGGGAGAATTTTCACACCTTTTAGCTATATATATTTTCCTGCAGTAACACACACATTCAAATAACTTTTGTTCGAATGCTAGAATTTCACTGCATTATTGAATGTTTGACTAGGTACACAGAAAATATAGAATTTTAATGGGTTGTGTTCCCAAAGGAGATAACAATTAGAAGCCTAAAAATGCTATAGTTTTGGGGTGGCACTGGTGGTGAGAAGCAATGGAAAAAAGATGCTTGCCTCACCAAGACTTACTTTGCTGCTCTCAGGATATTCCACATCAGCCTCATTTAAATCTTACTGACTTCCTTGGGAGTTGGATCAGGTCCTATACACTGTTCCCAGAACAAATGTGTATGAGTCTGATCTTTTCCATTTAAAAATGTCTTTGAAAAGGCTAACATATGCTCTTGATATGCACATACGGCTTCTATTGATTCCTGTTGGAGCTGTTTGCTTGGACTAAGAAAGCAGTATGGCATTTAAGTTTGTTTCCTTTTGAAAACACATCTATTCTTCACTACCTCTTGGCAGAACTTTTGGGTTTCAAGACATCAGAACTTGCTGCACAGTATGGGACAAATACAATACACTGGCATGGCAACTGGATACTCATCCATGGATTTCAAATTTGGGCACAGAGATTCCATTTTTTTTTTAATCGTCATGAAAAGGACAATGCACAAAGTCTTCATCTTAACTCAAGCTGTTCAACAGCAGAGATGCTCCTTCAATATTTATACAAGCCTGGCATCAGGAAAGGATTGTTTTATACTATGGGGTGAAGACTGTTGAGTAGGACTCAGGAGCTCTGAGTTCTCATCTCAGCTCTGTCAAAGATATCCTGTGTGACCTTGAGTAAGTCATTTAATCTCACTGTGCTTCAGTTCCTCATTTGTAAAATGGGAATCAAACCTTTTCCCTAACTTAGAGGGTCCCTGAGAGGATAAATTTACTGATGTATGTGTGGCACTCAGATACAGTACTATGGTTATGAGCCCAACAGAAAAACCTATAGATCATATTCCACAACATATTCAAGGGCAAACAAATTAATATGGCAACCCTTGGCATCATACTCTCTCTAATATTATGGTGTTAGTGATTCTGAATTACTAGTCAATTATCTTCTTTTTTCCATTTCTACTTCACACTCTCAGACAAGGTGGGAATGCTAGGTCACCACATCACAAAGAGATGAGCAATGCTGCTGCTAAGAAAAAACATTAAAATCTACCACTATTTCTGTGGCCTTGTGGTCTGAAAGAGCATTATACTGTGTCTTTTTTTTTTTTTTTTTTGGTAAGTGTGGCATATGATCCTGCACTGCAGGCACTGAAGAGAAAACACAGAGGATTCAAACATAAATGGACAATGAAATTTTCACTGTGCTGGCAATAAAAATATATTTGTTTTGGGAAAACAAAGTAGAAATGAAATACCTGGATTCAAATGCTGACAGCTGTTTCTGTCTAACATACAGAAGACATTCAGAAGTTCTGTGTAAGAGCCTAATAGTATATATTGGTGTAACTTTGGGGCCCCTTGGCATGTTAGTTACTTCAATTTGAGCTCCCTTCTACCCATTTCCTTACATGTAGATTACACCCCCTTACACATTATCTATGAATCTGACCCATCTTCATTTCCAAAGAAACAATGGCCTTCACAAAACGGACATGGTAAGTTTCAGCTTGAATTTCCCCTGATGGAAGTGTAAATGACAAGTTGCCCGGTTCAGTTTCTTCTCTAGGTTTTGCATTTGTGGATGAGCATGACTTGCACATTTGAGATGGTTCTCTCCCTTGTTCAGTGTTCACTGCTGTGGGTTGGTGTCTGTATCCCCTTACTTCATATTGCCCAGATAGCCTATGGCACGGAGAAAGGATGAAGATGGGATAATTCAGACTCTGCGTATCAGAGCTCCGTTTTATCACCTTCTCAGTGAGGTCACGGAACTCCATTATCCTAGCCAATCTTTTTTTTTCAGGAAGGGGGAAGGAGGGCATGGAATATCAGCGATTGCTATCCTACAGCACTATTTCTTTTATGGACACAGCAGCGGTTTCAATCCTGCATTGAACACTACCACCCTTTTGGCATGCTATTTATTTTTAGATGAAAATGAAAAAGACCATAGTGTTGTTAAAAGAGGACCAGGAATTGATGGTACTGCATGAAAAGTAACACGTTTTTGGATACAATAGAGCATATTCAAACTGGATGGGTTCCTAGAAATCAGTAAAGGACAGGAAGTGGAACCATGCCTTCTGCAGCAAGTTTTTCTTCATACTTGCTCTTTTGCTCATTAGCTTTCATGCTACATAAAGCGTAATCCTTAAAAGCCTCTTTACTGTCCCCTGAGAACATACATACGTGGGTTATTTTCTAATGGCAGTACACATCAGATGAACCATCCTATTACGGCAAGCTCCAGGGCCTCTTTACTGCAATTATATCATCCTGCTCTATGTTATCTCTGCTACAAAGGAGGATTTTTTAAATCAGGGCAAACATGAGAGACATTGTTAAACAACCAAGGAATGAATCGTGCATGGAATTTCAATTAATGCCTCAGAGGGAAAAGAAGCTGTGGATTCGAGTCTAAATGGAAGAGGCTGTCATATTGTTGAGGTAATTTTCTGAACCTTTATGGCCCATATCACCATGCTGGCAGTCAGATAACTTAAACATCCCAGAGGGAGACAGACTACATAAAAGGCCCACAAATGTTTTAATTTCTTAATGAGACTATAGAGTTTAAAAGATAAAATGCAGTGGTCTCATGCCTGTGCTAGCAACGTCACCCTGAAGTGTAATTAAGCAAGTTTGGTGCTCAACTGGTCTTCGCGTACATCCTTTATGTCCCTGTTTAGAAGGATTCTTCCTTACTCCTAGATTCAGAATTGAGGCAAAGATCAGCAAGGTAGCTTTATAAATAGATCAACACTCTACTTAGCCTTTAGATAAGGAGGATTTTGATTGGCAAGTCTCTGAATTTGGCTCTACTTGCCACATGAACAAGGCTCTTGCAACTAAGTAGCATTATTGATGTAAATGTATAAATTCACAAAGTATTTTGCATCAAGTAGTTTTAGCGCTCACCATTCTTTCCTCAACACAGACGCAAATGTGCCACAGAGAGTTCTCAGTGCTGTAATGACCCAAGCCTCTGCAATTTAAATCCAGAAAAATGCATCCTCAGAGCAATTCAATAGAAAACTTGATGAGATAGCATTCCCATGAGGGTTTAGATATGACTGAAGATAGCAGAGACTAAGGAGGTGAGATTCTTGTATTACACATTCTTTCCCTCACCCCTTCCTTTTTCAGGAATGGAAATAAATTACTAACTGATCAGCTTTATGGGTACTCTTCTCCCTCCTCCTGAAATGGATTCTACTGGTAATTAGGAAGTAGGCAGCCAGTTGCCAGCCAACCTCTCTCAGTCACACTCTCTCTCTCTCTCCTCTCATAACTTTCAGAAAGATATCTAGAAATGGAGGAGATGATCAACCATTTTTCCTGTGAAATAGCATTTCCCATTCGTTTTTTGGGAACCCACTGAAAGATACATTACACGTATCTGTCATCACACAGCCTTTCTGACTAGAGATTTGCAGTCACTGCATTATATGACACAGCTGGTGGCTCTAGGGAAACAGCCATTCAGATACGCTAAGGAACATCTGACCAGTTCACTCTGGAAATAGCATCAGGAAAATTTGGAAAGAAGCAGGCTGTTGTATTCATGTCTTAAAGTGATAGGAAATGCTTTTTTATTCCATAAGTAACTAGGAAAGATGTTACACAGCAACTCTGAAAATTAAACATTTTAAAATTAGCAGGATCAGATAACTTGCAAATAAGAGTAAAAAAAGAACTAGCTTAGGAGCTCTCTGATCCATTGATGTTGATATTTAACAAATCTTAGAATGCTGGAGAAATTCCAGAAGACTGAAAAATGCTAACATTGTGCCAATATTTAAAAAGGGCAAAAAGGACAGCTCGGGTAAATATAGGTCAGTTAGCCTGACTCTGATCCTAGTCAAAAAAATGGAAAGGCTGATATGGGGTGCAATCAGTAAAAGATTAAAAGCTGGTAGCCTAATTAGTGACAAGTAACATGGTTTTATAGAAAATAGATCTTTCTTGTCAAAAAAACTTGGTACAATTCATGATGAGGTTACAAGATTGGTTGATTAAGGTAAACATTGATGTAATATACTTAGTCTTCTGTAAGGCATTTGACTTAGTCCCATACAACATTCTGATTAAAAAATGAGCACTATACAAAATCAAAGTAGACCATATTAAATGGATTTAAAACTGGTTAACTGATAGATCTCAAAAAGTAACTGCACCTGGGGATCTTTGTCCTAGTGCAGGGTTTTTTTTGTTTGTTTTAATTTCCTTGTGGTTCTAGCAGGGATCTGTTCATGACCCAAAGCTATTCAATATCTTATCAATGATATATAGAAGAAAATATAGTATCACTGCTGACAAAATTTGCAGATGATACAAAAATTGTGGAGTGGTAAATAATGACAGGTCAGTAATACAGGCCAAGCAGGGTCACTTGAGCTTATTTGAATAACATGCATTTTAATACAAGGTCATACACCTAGGAACAAAGAATGTAGGGGTCACACTTATAAGATAGAAGACTGTGTCCTGGAATACAATTTCACTGAGAAGGTCTTAGTGGTCATAGTAGATAATAAACAGAATATGAACTGCCAGTGTAATGCTGTAGTCACTGGTATACTGTATCCAATTCTGATGCCCACATGGGAAAAAGGCTGTCGAAAAACTGGAAAGGGAAAGAGCAACAAAAATGGTTTGAGGTCTGAAAAACATGCCTTAGAGTGAGAAACTTAAGGAGCTCAATAAAATTAGTTATCCAAGAGAAGGCTGAGATGTAGCTTGTATTAAAATGTATGTTGTACAAATGAGTTCACCTTGCCAAGTAATCCAGCTCGGCCCATGCCATTCGCCTGTCTTTATCATTATGCAACTTGATTAAAGTACCTACGTGGGGAAGAGATTTCTGATAGCACATGGCTCTTTAATTTAGCAGACAAAGGAAAAATGAAAAATTAGGAGTAGAGATATGTTGCAAATGTTTGACAGTGAAGGTAAGTAATCATTGGAACAACTTCCCTAGGGATAAGGTGGATTCACCATCGCCTGAAATCTTTAAATCAAGACTGCATATCTTTCGAACAGCTGTGCTCTAGATTAAGCAGAAGTTATAGGCTTAATGTAGGTAACATGGGATGAGATTCTATAGCCTATGCTATGCATGAAGTCAGACTACATGGTCACTCTCTTTAGGCCTTATAATCTATGAAAATTGAGGTTGACCATTTAGCACTTATATACCTAGACTTCCAATGAAAAGGATCATTGGTGTGTGTGTGAGAGATTCATATGATAATAAGTAACAATGCATCCACTCCCTAAAGTCTCTTTCACTGTACACAAGAGACAGTAGGGAGCCACCAGGGACATGGCTGCAGCTCTCTGGTTCCACACTTCTTAGGCTCACTGTAAGATGGAGTTCCTGAGGAGCACCCAATGGTGCTACATTCTTTCTTTCCTTGCTCCCTCCCTTCACTCCATGTCACCATTGCCTTGCAAATTCCCAGCTTTTGTTACTGTGTTAAAAATTAATTAAAAAAACCCCAACAACACAAAAGCTGATAAGGGCAGTATCTAAGGGTAAGTGCAGATGCAATTTGGCCCCTAATTCTTGCAATGAGTCTTTAATTACAGAAGACCAGGACCACTGTAGCACTATGACTCAAATATGCAGTCATCAGTGTGACTAGAAATACAGTGTAAAGACCATCAAACACCACACGACTAATATACATGTTACCACCAAAATACAGCAAAACAATTATCCCGTTGACAGGACAAAAATGCACAGACACATACAGAAGAATGTGACCCTAAGAGTGCCTCAATGCCAGCTGGCAAAGGGTTCACCCATCCGTAATGGTAGCCCCTGACCAGCCAGCCCGATAATACACCTCACATACTGCTGTCATAGCCTTAATTTATAAAGAATGTCATGAGAGATCTTAAATGAAATCCAAGATCATGCTGGTCACCAATTCGTCAATATTGTTGGGGAATATATATATGGATGATATTTAAACAGTTATGTCTATGTACTGCAAATATGTCCTGATAGTTTGTATCAAGGTGTCACGTCCCAGCAGAGGTGGTTTTGCCAGGCAAGGGATGTCTATTCAGGTTCGTATGTAGATTAAGTATTGCAAGACAAAACAATGGAAGCCCCGCTTACATACAAGTCAGTGGGCAGATGAGAAGTCTAAAGGAAGGGAAGAACATCAGGGGAAAAGAACTTTGTTTAGAAGGGCACTTCAAAAGTTTAGTGGACTATAACAGGAAGACAGGAACAGCATCCGGCTACCCTTTGCTGAGGGAGCAAAAAGGACATCACTTTTTGCATCCATGAACGGTGGATCCCAGCCATGTGGGTTGTTGATGATGGGAGATTGCTTTCGGTGAGAAACTACCTTGGATAAGGATTTTAGCCTGCTAAAAGTTTATACCTGAAGATGCATGTTATTTCTGTTTCCACTTGTTATCCTTTTTCATTATCTCTTAAATCATCTTTGATAATAAACTTATGGTTGTTTGACTATAAATATATCACAGCGCTATGACATTAGAAAGGACCTGATTCTGAGTTGTATCCATCAAGCTGTGTGTACACGCTTCCCTTGGGAATTACTGTGCGACTAGTGACAGGAGCCAAACACAAGGGACTTGGGGGGTACATCTATGGTTAACCTGCAAAGTACAGTAAGGGCTGGCAGAGCCCAGAGGTTTTTCTTTGGTTGGCTTACAAGCTGATGGTGTCAGGGAGCTGACAACCAGGCAAGTACAAGGAAGTCACTCTCCTGCTGAAGCAGAGGGCTAACAGGTAACTGACAGTTCTGGGCACCCTGAGATAGCATCTCAAAGGGTAAATAAATCAGGTCACAGAAATTCCTACTGTATCCTGTAAGGAGATAACAGGTAAGGGAGTAAGACAGGAAATCCTTTTCCTTCCCTGTTCTGGAGCATGGCAATTGTCAATCTATAAAAGAGATTTCAGAGCTTGGTTCAGAACTGTATTGTGTAGAGACCTGAAGCAAGAGGAGAGGTATCTAGTTCACACACAGTTCTAAAAAAGACTGACAAATTTGCTCTCCTGCATGCAATTCTCACAAAAAAGCAATTTTCTTGTACATTACTCCAATATATTATGTTCTGAGTGGTTTAACTCTTCCTTGAATTATGTAGTAGGCTAGCCTGGCTTTTGGGGAGCCATTTTTTTTTTATGTAGCTGGTAATGAGATTGGCAAATTTCATCAAAATCTCACTGTAAAATTAAGCTAATTCTGATGTAAGATTCACTCCAAAATGACTATAGTTTGGAATGTTCCCACAGAAGCTGTACCAATTAATGTCTCCATGCTGGTGTGGCATTTCCAGTATATGTCTGAAGCCTTAAACTGCATCTTGTAGATCTGAACAGGAATTCAATATGCCTTGTGAAAAATGTTGTAGTTTAAACTTAGATCGAAAATCCAGGGATGCCTTTCGCAGTTGCTGAAAACCAGACCTGCTGCAGATGTTCAATCTACTCCAACTGTGCCTGCCTTCTCTGCCGTGTTAGACTTAGTATTTTGTTTCAGATATACATCCAACTGCAGGGGGTCTCAGACAGTTTGCAAATTTGACACTTTGTGAACTGGAAGGATAATTGGGTAGTGGTTTACTGTATCGGCATGTTGTTATATTTATTTATTTGGATTTCACATATACAATGAAAAAATAACCTATACATGAGATTCAAGAGTCCTGATAACAATTTTACATACAATCCACATAGGGATTCCACCCACCAGCACAACACACAAAAATTAGCACACCAGTCAGCAAATACAGCAGGAAAATAGATAACCAACTATTCCATCCTAAGCCCCAGAAACCTAATCAAATAGATTGCTTAGACAGTTATATTCTTGCACCAAAAGGTACCTTTTATCTTTAAAAGTGCTGCATCCCTGCAGAGACGTTTGCAGGAGTCTGTGTGGGGATTTTGCTAATTTTCTCTAACACTGTACAGCTAATCATATGAGAAGTACTGAATTGCGCAAGATCAAAACACTTTTTTAGTTGATAGCCTTCTAGTTATTTTCACTGCGTATACAAAATGTTGCAAATATTCTTAAAATGATTGCAACAGCAGAGATTTTAATACTCCCCTGCATAGCTGGAGCCACAACTGCAACTCTGAACTAGGACTCTCTGAATGTTATCATCAATAGCATATTAGCATTCTGCTTCTTTTAAACGGTAAAATCCCCTTATTCCACGAAACATACCCAATTTCCTGAGTGTGGTGTTATCCAATCAGCAACGCATTTGTTAAGAGACTGGAGAAAAAGGACAGCTGCATTTAAGGAGCTTACCATGTAATTGTGTGTGCGCGCACATCAGGAGGAATATGAGGTTGAAGGAATTATTATTGCAATAGAATGAAGAAGAAACTGGTAGAGGACAGTTTGTTTTCCCCCCTCACTTTTCTGCCTCTGGCTAATGGAGCTCTTTCTAATGGAAAATCAATAGTGCAAAACATGGTGTTATCGCTTCTCCAGCATTGGAAGACGAATGAGAAGAAATCAAATTGCGATACTGGCTGCAATTTTGCATTCTGAGAGAGCAGCTCATTTATTAAGTTTTGTGAAAGTTACTGATGAAAATATTGAGCTTTTCTGAGGTAAAAGAAAATGTCCTGTGAATAAGAGCTATGAAATCCCAGCAACAGCTGGTTTGTAAGTGCTCGTTACAGGATCTTATCTACCTGAATTGCCGCCCCTTCCCCCCCCCCCAAAAAGTGCCACATAAAATGCTGATTTCACCCACTATGTAATCTCAAAAACTGGGGAGATGGCCACATGGCCACAGTGCATCCAAACAGTGGCATCCTATGCTGCTCCAAAGCAGAACTATCAGCTGAAGTGCACATCTCTGCAGCCAAACAATTGAGGAGCAGAATGGGAGAATAGAATAATACCATGACTAATCTCTCACTCAAAATGATCAGCTCACATGGATTCAGTTGAAAGATTGGGGCTGCGTGGGATATTTATACAAAAGCTTGAGAGTTCTGTGCAGAGACATTCTTCCAAGAAAAGTGACAGCATAAACTAAATGGCTCCTTCTCTGTGGTGGAAAAGCTTTTGTTGTGATGGTTTTGTTTATGCCAGTAAGAAGTGCGGAAGGTAACATTTTGCATCACATGTGAAATTCACATCTTACTTTCCACTTCCTGGACAACAACAAAAAGAAAGACTTATTCCATTGTCTTTGACGTATAATTCTTTTGTCCATTCTAAATTTCAAGTGCAGTAGACAAGGACTAGACAAGGACTTAGCTGTTAAAAAAAAATAGTCACTCACTAAGGGGAGAAAAATGTACTCTCGCTTTCTGAAGTGGTAACACATTGTACCTTTAATAATGTACCAATCTTAAGACATCTCTTTTCACAAAGGGCATTGAACTTTTATTTAAACCCTTCTACCTCACCTATAGGGCAAATATGCAAAAATCCTAGGAACTAAGAAAAACCTCAATGATTCATTGAAAGCTGCAAACAGATACATGGATTTGTCTACACCTTTGCAGAGCTGCTTTAAAACTCAGTATCACCACTTCTAAATTAAAAAGCCAGGACAAAGCAGAGACATGATTAAGTGCTTTCATTATTTACTTAATAAAAACACATATAGTAATATCTTTTGAGACCAAAGTTTTAATTAAGGGAGGTTGGCATTTCAGCTTTTTTTCCAAGGGAACAGCAGGTAAGGTCAAACAAAAAGCTTATGTGATGAAATTGTGTGAAATATAGCTCATCGGAGACCTGGCATTATTAACAAGAACATGAAGAAGGGCACAGTTGAACAGTTTAAAGATAAATGATTGCACTCAGTTACCTTTTGCCATCAGATTGGGGAACCTGACAGAGCTGTTATTTGAAAGAATGTATCTGAATAGGCATCTAAAGGGGCTTGAATAGATGCAAATGTAGGGATTCAAGGCTGGAGAAGCATTTTACTTCAGCTTAAAAAACGCAAGCCTATTCTTTTATGTCTATCCAGAAAGGATTTCCAAATTACAGGGGCAACTTTAAGAATAACTTGCTATTGGAAAGCAGCTTGCTGCTGAAAAGTAACCTTGTTCCTGCTGTGTGATATTTAATCACTAACTTTAGCCTCTTTCAGAAAGTCTTTTATTTTATGTTTCAAGACACTTTAGCTTCTCGTTTTTGAGGTGTTTTTTTTTAATTATTTACTATTTTCTCTGAAATTATATCCTTGCTTCTACAGAAGCACCCTTTATAGACAGAACATGTAATGCAAAGCTTCTGCATGATTCAGAAATAAAAAGCTTCTATTTTTAAAAACAAAATCCTTTCATCTCACTTCAGTAAAAATATATGGAGAACAGCCAGCTGCAAGCAAAAATAATTGCAACACCATAATGCAGGGTTCCATTACCGCAGTATCATTCCAGTAAAGCAGCTGATCTAGGATCTTGGCACTTACCCAGAGTCCTGAGCCTGACATAAGTGTATTAACCCAGATGAAGCATGTGCAGCTGTTTTCAGTAATCTGAAGCCCTTGAATTTTATTGGACACACGCATGCGCGCACACACTTGCGCAGTCACCCAGGCAGTAAGTGACACAGGTGATACACAGAGGGAAAAGAGGGGAGGAAAGTATTTTATGCTGTTGAACTAATTTAATCCACTGAGTTATATGGACAGGCCATGGCTTTACATTGGAAGAATATTTCTTGGCTGGTATGATGAGGTTCAGGGTAAAAGTTGCAAAAGACTTCTGTATATATCAGAGTGAGGCACATGTACTTCTTGGCCCTGATCCTGCATGATATCCATTCATGTGGATCCTCACAGTCAAATGAGCTCCAGGCAGGCACAAGAGTCTCCCTGTAGCGATTGTCATTGCAATACTGGGGAAGGCTCTAATTTGTAAGGCACTAAGCATTGTGGCCCCAGTAAAGCTAATATGTTAAACATGCTTAATTTTAACCATGTGCGAGCCCCACTGACATCAATGAGGGGTTGAAAATGTTCTCGAGATGTGAAGTGCAATTATTCTACTCTTCATGTTCACGTGTCACTCCCAGTGACATTAATGAGAATAACACAGGCTAGTGGAGAGCACAACAAATCCATCTCGATTAAATTTTAGTTTGCCATGAGAGATCTTTAAGTAGGGACACTCCTTCACACTGGAAGCAAAGCCTGGCCTGGCAGCAGCCTCTCTTATGACCCATGAGTCATAACAGAGGCTGCAGCCTGCTATTCTCCCTCTGGGAGGAGTCTTGATCCAATGGATCTGTGTTATACAGCAGAACTGCATCACGATAATGACCCTGATCCAATGCCCACTCAAGTCAATGGGAAGATTCCCGCCTACTCCATTAGGCTTTGGCTCAAGCCCCAGGTAAAATGACAATGAATGGTATGTATATTAGCAAAATGTTATACCTGATCTTTTGCATAGTCATTTATTTGGAAGGGCTACAGAAAAGTAACACAAAGTGCTGGAGGGCTCAGAGAGGGGCTGTTCTTGTAAGTTTACAGAAAAGCAAAATATTTTTGCAAAATCTAACAGCTATAGTAATTGTTAAGAAATGTTACATATGGAAAACTATTTCACTGCTGTCATTTCTCTCTCAAAAAAAACTTCAGTTGGAGATAAATTCATGATTTTGAATAAGAGGATTAAAAGAGGAGATTTCCTCGCTCTCTCTCTTTTTCTCCTCCTTTGGAACACTATGCCATCCAGTCTTGAAAATGGTGAATTTTCACCAATCACTGTGTTTTCAAGTGAAAAGAGTTATCGAATCATAGACTATTAGAGTTGGAAGGGACTTCAGGAAGTGATCTGGTCCAACCCCCTGCTCAAAGAAGGACTAACCTCAGCTAAATCATCCCATCCAGGGTTTTGTCAAGCCACAGCTTAAAAACCTCTAAAGATGGAGATGCCACCACCTCCCTAGGTAACCCATTCCAGTGCTTCCACCACCCTCCTAGTGAAAAACTTTTTCCTAATGTCCAACCTAGACCTCCCCCACTGCAACTTGAGACCATTGTTCTTAGTTCTGCCATGTATTACCTTTGAGAACAGCCTAGCTCCATCCTCCCTAGAACCCCCTTTCAGGTAGTTAATGGCTGCTATCAAATCCCCCTTCATTCTTCTCTTTTGCAGTCTAAACAAGCCTAGTTCCCTCAGCCTCATAAGTCTTGTGCTTCAGCTCCCTAATCATTAGCTGGTCTCATCCCTGATCATCAGCCCTACCACCACATAACAATACAGGCACAGATGTAAACTCTTACCATAAATGGCAAATACCTGATAAAGTCTCATGCAACATTCAGGAGTGTGTGTATATTCAATACAAGTATGTATTAAATAAAATACAACAGCTGCTAAAGTAAAGCACAAGTTTGTTTATTTTCCCACTCCAATAATTATTATTAGATGTGTACAAGCACCTGCCTAATGCTCTGGTTTAAGAGAGAGTTTCACTGATATCCACATGGCAGAACTTGATTCCATGAACAGTCAATGGGGTGCCAATGAGCATTTCACACGTAAGTAAAGCAGAACTGTGCCCTTAATGCCTACACAGGGTAGACAATTATGTAATGATTGGCTTTGCCCTTCTAAGTCACCTTTATTTGTGAAAGTGAAATGTGCTTTACACCCCAAGCGAGTGATGTTTTTCATCTCTCTCCACACTACATATAGGGCCCATATCCTTTTTTGCAACCACAATTCTGCTCCCACAATTATTTGTTCACACAATTATCATAATTTAGATGTCTAATTAACTGATAAGTGTGTGCAGTGAGCCAGTTAGACCTCTAAGTGACATGAATTATGCCATAAAATAATTGCAGCTGCAAAGTTTGCAATATACCCTGTACACACAAACAAGCTCTCAATGCATTGTTTGTATTATTGCTTACTATTGAATTAGAATAGGTGGCTTCCCTGCCCTCTACCTCCAAGCAACAGTGGTTAAAGTCAACCAACAAGCTGTTAATCCATCATTTATTACATGACTATTTAGTATTTGTATTATGGTAGCATCTAAAAGCACCAAATGAGAATGGGGGCCCCACCGTGTTAGACATTGTACAAACACATAGTAAGATACACTTGCCCTAAAGACCTTACTGTTTGAATAGACAAGACAGAGGCTGGAAGAGGGGAACAGAGACACAAGAAGCAAAGTAAATTGGACAAAGTCAGACAGCAAGTCAGTGACAGAGCTGGGGGCAGAACCTAGATCTCTTGGATACTGGTTCAGTACCCTATCCACTAGACCAGAGAGCAATGTTGCCTAGTTTAGTTCTACTTTAAAAAATGATTATGTAGGCAGACTGCCTCCCATGGGGAGAATCACTTATATGGCTGAGAGGGGGCATAAACCCAATATGTTGCTTCCATTCTAAAAGCTATTCTGGTTTCAGAATCCTTACTGTGCTCTATGAATTGAAGGGCAGTTTTCAGTGTGTTGGTGGTGTACCAGTCAGGGCAGAACTGTGTAAATCACTGCTGAGCAGTGTAAATTCTCTCCATGGACATACAGTTATCACATTTACAGATTGGGCTTTGTTTTGCAGCCCAGCTCCAGGGAGTTCCTAGAGACAGTTTCGAAAATGAGACAACAACTGTGCAGTAAATACCATTTGCAGCAAAGGCCATTCTCTCTCCCCTCTGCTTCTGAGTACATAAAGTGTCCAGGTTAAAATCCAGAGCAACAGAATAAAAAGGTGCCGGGGGATGAGGAGGGGGCATGGCAAATTACAGGCCAGATCCTTCAACTTCAATCTTTAACTCGACACAGGGATCACATTAAAGTCAACAGGTTTCCCACCGTGCACAGGGGTCTCCCTGCATGGATCCAACTGCAGAGTCTGGCCCTTTACATGCGTCTACACACAACCACACAAGATCTGACCCAAACCATATTGAAGTCAACGAGAGCCTTCCTATTCCCCTCAATGGGCTTTGGATCACCCTCTGAGTGCTCTGACCTGTAACTCTGACCCAGATCCAGCTAAGCACTTAAGCGCATGCTTAACCTTAAGTACATGAGTCGTTTCCTTGACTCCAGTGTGCTGAAGTGCTCTGAGTGCTGAAGTGCTTTGCTGGATCAGGGCCCTAATACTCAATACTTCGCAGGATGAAGCTCTTCTAGTGCAAGATTCAGTCACTCTTATGCAGGAGGAGTAGTATCTTAGTCCACTATCCAGCCCCACGAAATCAACTGGATAACTTGCAGATGAAGGAACTACTCAACAGAATTAAAGGTGGCCCATATTAAACAGAACTCAGTTCTAGGAAATGGATTAATACAAACCATCTCAAGACTTGTCTCTCACAAGTATGTTAAGCCCCATTATGGAAAGTGGGTTGAGGGTGAGACTAAGAAAGGTGTGTGTGCACACACAGCCTATCACATTGAACCGTTAAAACCGTGAAACCTGCAAGAATCGGCATCAATCATTTATGAAACTAATAAAACAATGGCCACCACAGCAGAGTTTAATCGTTTGGTCCTGGGGTAGCAGAGGCTACAAGTGTTGCAAAGGAGACCTACGCTCATTCTTGGAGGCAAAGCTTCCATCCTTTTCCTTACTCAGCTCAGAAGAGCTGATGGGCTGCCTGAAGGAACCATATTTAGCTTTTTTCACCTACAAAACCCATGGGCAGCACAGGATCCCTCTCCCCTCATGTCCTTCAGTCACAAGACACAAGACCTTGCAGATCATTTATCTGCAGCACAGAAAGTATATTCTATACATGGAGTCAACTTGATATCAGTGTGTATGTACAAACATAGGGCCTGATGAGATTCTACAACATTTACACTGAGTAGTGTATTAGTTCACATATAGTCCCATTAACTTCAATGGACAAATTTACCACTGACTTCAGTGGGCACTGGTATAAGAATTAGGCACTGAAATGCACTTATTGGGTAAAGAAATATGCAAGTCACATAGAATTCCCTAAGAGAGGCAAAAATCCTCCTCTGGGTCTAGCAATACAGTGCATCCTGTTAGCAACTATGAGAATACATAAAGCTTGAACCTTGCCTTGCCTATAGGTGCGCAATGAGATCCAATCATGGGACAATGGTTCTTTTGAAACTAATCTTTGTAAATTTCACAGCTTGCAAACCAATGCTGAAACAATAACAATGTATTACTCCATTCGGAAATTAATCCAGAAGCCTTTGTATAGGTTTAATAATGGTTATTGATTTTTAAGAGGTTTTAAACTAGAGATGGGCAAAATATTCACACCAGAATGCAAACACCCAAGCTATTGCCAGCCCTCGAATCAAAGAACCTTGAGGAAACAAGGCACGGTATAAATCTTAGTGCTTTTTCTAGCAATTTCCCCAGAGTGAATGATTACCAAAGCCCCTTCTTTTCACTGATTTGGGCTCCAATCCTGCTACAGGATCTGCATGTGATGTAGGCAGACCCTGGGACCCATGTAGAACCTCTCTACTCAAACTCAAACTGCCAAACAGCTGCCAAAAGTGCCTCCACGTGAAATTTGCAACACGCATTTCAAAAGGAAAAGCGGATTTTGCGAGCTGACCTACTGAAGATGTTCATGCGTTCAGAATTTGTGAAAAGAGAAATATAAAAACAAATCAGTGGGAAAATATTAGCAAAATATTTTTCAACATCTATTGCCCATCCCTAGTTTAAACATTAAAAAAAACCCAACCATATAGGACAATTGTAAATCTTATCTTTAAATTACTCCTAATAGCAAGGAACTCAATCTCAGATTAAATTCCTCTTGCAGTACAGCTATTATACCATGGTGACAATTAGTGTAACTTTTTAAAACTAAGGACAGATCAACATGATCCGCACATCTTGAAAAAATATATACGCAGCAAATGAATTATTTTCTAATTACAAAAGCTGACATCTTTATAGACCTAGTTTTCACATTCTGGAATGAGCTATTGCGTCAATTAAAAAGAAAAGGTCTTTTTTTCATCATAGGAGAAGGGATGGCAAATGAAGTCACTGTTATTTTAGGCAAGGCCATAAAATGGAGTCAATTTATTGGCTGCCCTATGCAGACCAGATTTAGTGTTTGAACATTCCCAAGAAAGGAGAACTTTGAATGGGCTACATGGCATGCCAATAAACACACACATACTTTGGGATCCTAAAGGGCTTGAGTAGCAGAATTAACACACAATGGAAACTTACTTCTATCCTAAGCTTAGATGATAGGACTAGCTACCTTTCTGCCCTCTTCTCCCCTCCTGACAGCTTAACTTTGCTCCACATGTTCCACTACTGGAAGTGGAACAAAAGTGCTCAGAGGGACCCAAATGAATGCACAGACTCTGTGGCACCCCTGCAGCCATGGAATTCAAGCAGTCACGTCTACGGTTCACAGGACAGGGAGAGGTGCAGAATGAGCAAGCAGTGGGTTTCGAAGAACACTTGCTCCCCAGCCTGTAGAGTGTGTAACCCTATGCTGAGGGACACATCTCCATGGTTTTCCTCTTCCCACCTCTCTGTACTGTCACAGCAGGACCATTCTGTCACTGGCTCACAGCCCCAGTCGCGTGCTGCAATTCCACAGAGATGAGTCCCAGCACAATGAGTCACAATTCACTCTTTGCAACTTCCCCTCCACATCATTCTGCACTTTTGAGTGGAGGGGAGCACGTCACTTAGTACAGCTGCTCCCCGGCCCTGACCTCCTTTTGTCTATGCAGTCAATCAAGCTCTATGGCTATTTTGCAAAGTGGATAAATTAGATATGCGGATTAGACTGCATCCTGCATGGCCTCTTTGTTCCACCCCTGCACCTTTTACTGCAGCTTTGCTCTCCTCCAGACTGCACAGCAGAGGCTGAAAGGAAATGCATATACATCTCAGACTCTAAAGGAAAGTATTACCAGCTGCATAAACTATTTAAGAGAATGAACAAATGTAAACCAAATTGCACATATTTTCATAGCCAAATAATAATCATAACAAAAAATAATTACTGCTCTAAAGCACCCAACATAAAGCAACTTTTTTTCAGGGCGAGGCAAAGGTTTCCACCTTTATTTTTTACACACACACACACACACACACACACACACACACACACACACACACA
>ML675603.1:76492127-76583829 GCA_007922155.1 Mesoclemmys tuberculata | reverse complement strand
CACACACACACACACACACACACACACACACACACACACACACACACTGGGCTGCCTAATTTGATTTGATAAACTAGGTTATGATACATTATAATTTACACAAATCAAAGTCCAGAAGAGCGTCAAGACTATGAAACATGAAGATGCTATATTGTTCTGGCAAATGATAAAAATGCTTACAGTGACAGCTGTGATTTATTGAAGCAATTCAAATACACTTTGAAAGTATATTAGCTTCGCCTCTGCCCACAAAGGGCACATTTTAGCAGGGTAGGCCACTCCAGTGATAAATTACATAGCAGAACCAAGTGAAGGCAATTGGCACATCAGATACCCAAAGGCTCCAAATTACTGTGATAATGTGGTTTTCATGATAATACCTCACATGCAATGGCATCCAGAGCATGCAGAGAAACACATTGGTACTGTATTTTTTTTTTTACTTTTGGGAAGATAATATTGTGACAGCAAGAGTGGCTGAGTCTCTGCACTTAAGTCTGAAATTTACAAGGGTTTACAAATTGGGTCCAGAATGAAACTTGGCACAGTAGGTCACAGCTGAGAAGCTACATTTTTAAACCACAGCAGGAAAACCAATCTGCTTGCTTTTAGACAACAAGAGTAAAACAGGCTATCAACTCTAGGCCAGCAGGCTTGAGTTCTCAGTTACTCTAAGCCAAGGACTCGTCTCCAAATAAAAGTTGCATCACTTTTACTATACGGATATAATACTACGGGTACAACCCTCCCTAATGTGGCTGATGTGATACCAGCATAAAAGTACTTATAATGGTATAGCTTATTCCTTCGTGGGAAGGGGAATAAGCTATACCAGTTTAACCACATCCATACGAGGGGTTGTACTGGTACAATTACTTCAGTAGTTGGTTATACCCCTAACCAAAATAGTTAAACAAAACCTGAGTGTACACTCCTTTATACAGCTCTGAGAATACAAAGGGGCCTTAAAATGGCCATAAGTCTATTTTACACTGCCAGATCAGCATAAGAAGGGGTTTGTGTAAATGAGAATCTGGCTCCCGGTTATATTAAGGTCATACATATGTACAGATGTAAACATTCACTTGGGCAAATTCTACTTCCCATTTCACTGGTGTAAATCTAAAGTAATGCCAGTGACCTCAGCAAAGTTAAACAGGATTTACATGGGTGAGGCTAAGGCCTGGTCTACATTTAAAACTCTTACTGGCTAAACTCTGTCAATCAGGGGTGTGATTTTTTACTGAAATAATTATACAGGTAAAAGGCTGAATGTGAATGCAGTTATATCAGCATAAAGGTGATTTATACTGGCACAACTAGTCTTCTCAGATGGAAATATCAATACAAGCACTTTTATACTGATATACCTGCATCTACACTTAGGGAGGGTTGTACAGTGTCACATTCTAGTAAAGAAAAAGCTGAGGAACAGAGTTTGTTCCTCCATGCTTAGGCCCTAATCCTGCAACTGATAGCACATGCGCAGAGCGTGGTGCCTGCAGGAAGCCCACACTGGTTTTACCACCTGGTGCAGCAGCCTGCCTATATGCTAAAAATTGCCAGGCTGGGTATTTAACTTACCGCATCTATCTCTAGCTATTAGAATGTCCTCCTTTCGGTGCATTAGAAAAGAGATCTGTGTTGTTATGATAACTATATTAAACACAACAGGAAGAATTAATGACTCAGTCAAAATAGTTATCCCTTGTTATAGCTTGAGAGAAATTTAGCAACCAATCATGCTGTAATCTTATCTTTGCCAAAAGATAAATCACAGTTAGCAAGGAGTTCCAAGATGGCAGGAATTCCAGCGCATTTGCTTATTTATGATTTTTAATTGTCACCATACTGCAAATAGTCCTGTGAAATAACAACTGATATCTGTCTGCTTGGTTTTTATGTGGTATTCACATAACATCTGAGGCCCGCATGCACGTGAAGACATTTATAGAATTTGGTATTACAACTTCTAAATATATATGTTACTCTGGGAAAGCTGGCAGTTTCTAGACTGCAGACCAGAGAATGCTTAAGAGTACCTCTATGGTATATATAGTTACCTAAGGGCTTGTGAAAATGAACTGATAACTCGATGCCTGAATTTGGGAAAAATATCCATTGATATAAGAAACATTTAAAGTGAACCAGATGAAATACTTTCCCTAAAGGTAGATGTTTAGAGAAGCTGGAAAAGTAGCAACGCCTTGTGGTATGTTGAACCGAAACTCCCAGTTGGCAGTGCAATGGGGATGGGAAACAATCAGATCGGCTCAGCTGGGTTTTCTCCCAAAGGGGTGGAGTTGCCAGTGGGTGTAGAATGGGGATAGCCAGCTCTTACGCCATCATCGCCTGCAGCCCCTGATGTAGGGAACAGGGACAATTGGGTGTCATTGCCAACCAGCGTAGAAATAGCCCTAGCATCAGTGATTTGCACCGGTTATCTGGAGGCTGGACACAGCTGAGAATCTGGTGGTGTATTTTCTGATTCTCATACCAACATTTAGTACCATCTAGCACCTTTAGTCCACATGCAAAACTCCTACTGGTGTCAATGACAGTCTTGTATCCGAGTGGCAGGCAATAAGAGCCTGACTCTGCAATCCTAAGACAAGTTTTCGAGCTTACGCAGAGCTCTTCTTTGGGTTTCAGAACTCTGTGTAAGCTCAAAAACTTGTCTCTCTCACCAACAGAAGTTGGTCGAATAAAAAATATTACCTCACCCGCCTTGTCTCCCTATAGGATGACCAGATGTCTGGATTTTATAAGGACAGTCCCAATATTCGGGGCTTTGTCCTATATAGGTGCCTATTACCTCCCACCCCCATCCCGATTTTTCACACTTGCTATCTGGTCACCCTATCTCCTTACTAACCTGGTACTGACATGACTACAACAACGCTACATTCTGGAATTCTAACATAGACACATTTAACAGGACTGTAGCCTGGGTCAGGCCTGAAGGATAAGGCTCTCTAGGGCAGTGAACAGTGACATTAACTAGTTTGTGCTGTATCATATTTAGAACAGGATTCATTCATTAAATACTAATGTCAGGACTGATCTTCCGTGATGCTGGGAACCCTGAACTGCTATGGAAGTCAGGGTGTGGGAAGGAGGTAGTCAGCACGTTGCGAGATTTGGCCCCTTGTCTCCTTACTACCACCTTAAACTATTTCAGAGCTTGAATCTATCAGTTAGGGAATATGCCTTGCTTGAATGAAAATTCATACTTCTACCAGTAGTACAGCACAGTGATAGCTGTCAATTGCGTTTCTTTACTGCACTAAAATGCCATTTTATCTTCAGAAGCACTTGCAGCCATTTAATTGATTATATGTTAAGTGTCATTCTGAATAGTTTTTTCATTGCTAGCTAATGAAAATTATATAGATTCGAACATTATTTTAAGCCCAATGTAGTATAAAACAATTAGTTTAACGTACTGTAATTGTGATTTTTACAACACTTTACTGAACAGAGATGCAGCAGTACAAGGTGTGAATGAAATTTTTCTAGTCAGAGAGAAGGATGGGACCATCTGGAGTCCCTAAATGAAGGAAAATTCGGATGTTCTTCTGGAGCCCAGTTGCTTGTTCCTTTCAGCCTTAGTAAATGGTCTACATTGGTTGAAGAGTGCAAGGTTACCTTTGCAAGGAAAAGGGCTAAGAAGGCAGAGTGTATGATAGACATGGTAAGATCCCTGAAAGACCTTATGGTATTACATTTATTGTGATGATTGTGGCTGGGATCGTATGTAACTTGGGAGATGTGGCAAATATTGCAACCCCACGCAGTCTCTTTGGAATCCCTGGTTTAAATGAATGTCTCATGTATAACTGTGGTCTGCTCCAGCATGGGGGGCTACCACAGCTCCTCCAGGAACCAAAACCAGTGGGTGGTGATTAAGGAAAATCAGCAAGGTTCTAACTCCCCTCCCAATTCCACCTCCTCCCGCCTCAAGAGATACAACCTCGTGGAGAGGCTCACATGTACAAATTCAAACTAGGTTCTGTACAGACCAACAGACAAAGAAAGGACTTTTCGATAAATAGCCGGAGTTTAAACTGACTCAGGGCCGTCGTTCCAACCCAACAAACATACAGAACGTTCTCTCCAAGGCGGGGCCCCAATCCTTGAGGAAGGGTCGGAAGGATTTGGCCTACTAGGGCCCCATAAAAATGATGGGTGGACTAGCACCCATATAGGAACTTTTCTGAATGTGTTTTCTTAGTAATAGTTTCACCTTAAGCATATGCGTGCTAGCTTAGAAAGAGCTCTGTGGTAACTTATAACTGTAGGCTATTACATTGTTCACAGCCTTTCAAGAGAAAGCAATGTGCAAACATGGGCCTGTTGAGGTTGTTTGGGTTGCTGGGAACATCACAGGGTAGGCAGGGCACCTTGCAGCCTGGAAAAACCCTGATCAGGAGGGAGAGCGATGTGGGTCTCTACCCACAAGAGTTGATGGCTGAAGAGTTGGGAGCTGACCGTGGGTGCCCTTGAGAACCACAGAGGGGGAACACAAGTGCAGTTGTCTTTAACTGTGACAGCATGTTCTAGAGAATAGGATACTGGAGTAGAAGCCAGGGGACCTGAGTTCTATTCACATCTGTGCAAAGGCCACTGCTGCGTGATGTAGGCACCATGAGAAGTGACGTACTCACTGTTTCACCTCCCATGCTGACTTTTAGGTAAGCTCTTTCAAGCAGGGACTGTTTTTTTACTATGTGTTTGCACAGTGCCTAGCACAGTGGCCCCCAGTCCTGGTTTAGGACTCTAGGCACTACTGCAATACAAATAAATAAAACAAACAATTAAAAAATGGGCATGTCCTTTATAAAAAAAAAAAAAAGAGAGAGAGAAAGAAGAGCTTTAATTCTCCTTTACAGTTTTAATTCTCCAGGCCCAAGTGGGACATGTGGCTTCAGGCCTCCCAAAGCCCGAAGGGCAACTCTGGAAATAAAATCGACTCAAATTCCTGGACTGTTAAAGCATCTCTCCATACCACCCCAGCATATAGCAATGCCTCTCACTTTCAGATCTGTGATGTTCCTTAAATGTAAGCAAAATTCTTCCCCTACTACATTATACTGACATGGCAGTCAATTTAATGATTGTTTATAACTAGGAGACAAAAGCCTTTCTACCATCTCAGGATCAATCTCTCTGCACAAAGAAGGATAATATTGTTATCTGTTTTTTTAAAAAGACTTTGTAGTCCCATGTATTGACAAAAGCAAATACAATTCTGACTCAGCTGGTAATCTATTTTTCAGGCCAACGGCTGAAGTAGCCTGTGTAGGGCACTTACATACTCTCCCCTTCAACACTGTGCAGAAGCACATCTCTAAGTCCCCCCACCCCATGAGGGAAGCAAGGGTCTGCTCTACGTAGAAGGGTCATACCCTCTACAAGCCTCCAGTTCCAGTGCCAAGGGGCCCTCCAAATTCATGGAGCAGGAGGCTGGAGTTGTTCTTCAGAGAACAGCAGGGCCAAATAGCACCCGGAAGTCAGGAAATGGTAACATTAAGGTTATAACCTCAACTCTGCTCATGCATATGAATGAAATGCAGTGTTTAATTACATAATAATCATACACCCTGCAACAAAAGGTGCTCCTAAAATTGCTAAGATGCCTAATGGGAGAGTGTCTCTCTTTCAGACTTCTGATATTATGAGCCTTAGGCAGATCTCAAATAGGTACCAGGAATGGAGAGAGGGAATGAGGGCTTAGACAGTCCTGTACGCCTAACACTACACTGTTAGTGTGCTGGTAAACTATCCAGGCTGGCATAGTAGGTTGCTATCTTCCTCAGCTGTGCACTTTGTGAAAAATTTCACGCAAAATACGCTGTGCATGCAAATCCAAATCAGTTTTCATCAGAACCCTTCACAGGCCTCGCTCCTCAGTGAAGACTATATCCATGTCACATTTCAGCCTTCTAGCCTCATGTGTATTGGCACTAGAGCTGTACTTCAAGAAGTTGCACGCATTATTTGTTTAATATAATGCGAAATCCCCTCTCCTTGTATTCAAAACCAGTTTATTATCCATTTTCACTCAACCTGAAAATATATTCACCCTTTGGAAGGGATGGCTTGATCCAAAGCACTTTGAAAAATCAATGGAAACACTCCCATTAACTTAGTTAGCTTTGGATCAGGCCCAAAGTGCTTGTGACAATTTTCAGTCTAGAAGGTGAACATTTCAGAAAAGCTACAAGCAACTGACGAAATGGGACTAGGATGGAAATATCATGCCTCTAACTGCCGTAGTGCTTAACGCTGCTCCTACTATTGCCCTGACTCAGGATATCGTCCCTGTTCAGGAAAGCCATCAGGCATGCACATAAATCTCACTGAAGATGAGCGCAGACACATAATTTACTTACCTTCCTAAATAGGAATTTGTATAAGCATGTGCCACAGTCACAATCGTACATCCTCCCCGTGGCAACTATAGCAATTGTTTCCATAGAAAAGTCATATTAGGGATGTCTGTAATATGATTTCACCTCTGCAACGAAGGAGTTTTTAAAGGGCGCGGATTCAGTGATCTATCAAGTTTTGTCCTGTTTCAACACACAAACTATGGATAAGTAACGTTAACATGATGCATTCTCTGAAGTAAATGTGAAAGTTAAGGTGGATGCTCTTTTCTTAACCTATGCTTTTGTGCCTGGACTGTGCAGCACGTACAGTACAGTTATCTTCCGAAGCAAATTCATGATAGTGAATGTGAAATTACCCACAATTCCAGAACCACAGTAATATCGAAGCAAATAATCTGAATCTAGGGAATCAAACCATTATTCAAAATTGTATGGCTTTACATCACAGCCCAAATGTTAAATGTTGACTTTTTTCCCCTCCTGTGTGGTTATGTGAACCTTTGTGAATCAAAACCTGCAAACTTGTTCCTTGGGTTTGGAAGTAAAGCAACTCCTACAAATTAACATGGATTGCCACATTCAAAGAAACTGAACCTCCAAGGGAGACACCCTGCATTAGTCAGCCTCTTTCTTATCTCTCCCAAAGGTCCCTCGATCCTCAAAGCAACCCCTTTCAACAGCAGCAAGTCCTTCCCTCTGCTCCCACTGTCCTCCTCCAAGAAATATAAGGAAAGACGGGTGGATCCCAGCACTTACTGGTGGATGAGATGGGAGTTCTCTGGCTTCCCGGGCATGAAAAGATCCTCAGCGCAGGACTGCCAAACATGATAATGGAACCTGAGACTAAAGCCAGGTGTAGAAAGCTGGCATACCCTATGGGCTAAGACAACCTGATTACAGAATGAGCCCCACCTGAGGGAAATCAGGCAAATTCCCCATAGAGAGCAGAAGATGGCTACAGTAATGGGAATGAGAGTCAAGCTTAAGAGGTGACAAAGCCCAGCTGGGGATGGGGCTGGGCGAGACCTTGATGAGAGCAGGGAAAGCTCATAGTAAGGAATACACTCCAGGTAGGGAAGCGCTGATTAAACAGGGAAGAGGCAAAGAGATCCTGAGGAGGAGAACTTAAAAGGTTGGTTAGGAAGCGGCCCAGGGAAAATAGCAGTGCAGGTAAAGGAGCAGATCTAGCTGTTCAGGACGGAACCCTGAGCCAAAATCCAGAGTAAAAGATGGAGCTGGGTTCCCCTACCAGCCCCCAGGGAGGGGGAGTACAAGCGCATGACAAAGGTTATTGAGCCCAGTAAGGGGGCTACAGGCTGAGCCAAAGTAGGGTGACCAGATATTCTGATTTTATAGGGATAGTCCCGATATTTGGGACTTTGTCTTATATAGGCACTTATTACCTCCCACCCCTTGTCCAGAATTTTGCTTTCCTTACTATCTGGTCGGTCACCCTAAGCCAAAGAGAGGTTGAAAAAGAGCCCCCGAGAGGGAAAAAGACATTTCTCTTCATGACAGTTTGGGGACTTTCAGTTTGGATAGCTGTTAGTCAGAAGGGGTGGATTTAAGATGGTAACTTGGCCAGAGGATCAGTCACACTGGAAGAGGAACCACTGCAAAACACTAGCCCAGTGAGAGAGCTGCTACACCATGCCTAGCCAAAAGGGAGCGTCCAGCAATGAAATAATTCATTTACACTAAGCTACACACCACCAATAATCAGTGTGTACAGTGGAAAGCAAGGTCTCACTACTGTGACCCTGTCACCACTACAATAAACAGCAAGGTCAAGTTAAAGAAAGATCATTTTCAATGAAAATAAAGAGAAGTTGCTCAAATAGCAAATACTCAAAGGTTCTGAGAGTACTGTGTTACATGCTATAAAAACAACTGAATTATCACTTGCTTTACCTTAGCACCTAATGATATAATTTTGGGAACAATGTAATAGACAAGTTAATGCTGATGTAAAGTGGATATCTGATAGAAGTTTTTATGACATCCACATTAATGCCAAGAGAGTTCAGTGCCATTAGTGTTATTACAATGAATATCAAAGCGTTCAGATACCACAATGAACCTGAATAGAAGAGAGTTAGACAATAATGAGTAAGACCATTATTTTAAAGCATTAGCAGAGATTTCTTTTGCTTTGCCAGCCTTTTTTGTGCCATTATCTGTCTCTCTCTCTCTCTCTTTTTTTTAAAAAACTCACTCAGTAGCTGCTCCCAAACTATCAAGACTCTAAATCCTATGGGAAACACAAAAGCAAGGCTTTTTCTAGATTCAATGCCACAGCAACTCCGCAGAACACTCTGCTGGGAAAAATGCAGCCAGTCTGCACACTGAAGACTGAGTGCTTGTACTGGTGCGATTTACTCAGTCTCCATCAGTAGGCTCCTGAGTCCGTGTCTGAATTTCTTCCACTAAATGAAGAGAGTTCTGGCTGATTAATTACAGCATGTCTGGAATCAGTAGCATATGCCACTTGCTAGTTAATTACAAGCAACTGTGAGGCAAACCATTCTTACACACACACCGCCCTCTTTCCCCAATAAATCATACCAGTCTATCTTTACACAGTGTTCCATACTACGGCACAGATGAACTGCCTGCTGCATTTTAAACCCCTCAGCACCCTGGCATTACATATTAATCAGGACTGAGTAGAAGGAGCAGGCATGGATGATCAGATTAATTTTGTTTTTCCTGAGAGTTTAGACAGGTCAGACAACATGAGAAATAGAAGGGCTCAGACCTAGTACAGACTAGTAACCTGACTGGACATCTGAACACGGAATGAATGGATAAACAGAGAAGCTCTTGGGATTCGTTTGCTAAAGTAAATATATTAAGTTCTATAGAGTGCTTCTCTTTTGACTAGATTTTCTTTTTTAAAAAAGCAGCTGTTAGAAACATCAAGACTAAAAGAAAAAACAGCACAGGCACACTGTGCTTCCTTTTATTTACTACTGTAAAGCAACTTGAATCACCTTTTGTAGCCACATATTATTGCCATGGCTATTGACAAATTAATGATGAAGACTGTGTTTGTGTGCGTGTTTGACATCTGTATTACATGGGGGCATTTCTACAAATTTAGTCCATGCCCCTGCAATCAATTCCACCATAATAGAACTCTGCACCCATACAGATCCACACAGTCAATGGAGGCTAAAGTGTTATTTGTATGTTAGAGTGCTTCATGAACAAATTGAGTTCAGAATGTTTTAAGACTATATTTCTGAAAGGTGCATTGTGTGGTTCAAACAAACACAAAACAATGTTTACTGTACTTTACTGAAGAACTAGTCTCATAATGTGACCTTGCCATAGAACAGTCCATGAACAGTCAGCTGCACAGTTTATAACACTTTAGGAAAAATTATTGGGTAAAAATATTAGGCAGGCAGAGAGAGACACAGATTGCTCCTATCAAAGAAATATAAATGTTGTAGTTAATATAGAGGATTGGAACTCAAGAAGTCTGGATTCTTCTCCTGGCTCTGACAGACTCCTTTGCGATCTTAAGCAATTCACTTAACTCCTCTGTGTCGCGGTTTTCTCTGTCTGTGAAAGCAGGATGATAGTAAGCACCCTACAGTACCTCTAATGGCTTCAGATTTTTAGGTGCAAGATGCTACAGAAATGCAAATTAGGGTTTGTTTTTAAATCAGTAAAGATAGCAGTTATTTCCATACCAAACACAGTGTATCTAAGAGACATCTAGATCAGTTCCAAAATCATATTTGGTACCCAGAAGTGAGGCTTACAGAGCAGCAATGGAATGGATATAATAAGCCACGCCACTGTCTGTTAGTTCAGAGTTCCTGGGAGTGTGTCAATGGTAATGAATGTTTACTGAGAATTATCATACGTAGCACTTTGTATCTCCAAAGTCCTCTACAACTACTCCTAATTCATCATGAATTGCTATAAGAATGAATGTTAAAGGGGTTATATTTCTTTTTATTAAGGGCAAACACAGCAGTCTCTACCCAGACAAAACTCTCCACATTGAGAGTTTTTCCTCAGTAAGGACTGAAGATAGGTTTTGTCTGGTGAAGAGCTGATCCAAGACTAGAGATGATCAACTTTTTGTAAAAACTTCTTATGTATCAATGAGTAAGGGCAAAGACTGATAGGAGGTGGCTTGTCCCTCCACTACTTGGGGATAGCCAGGAGCCACTTGGCTCCTTGGTGCCATGGCTCCAGTTAGCCATTGCAGTGATGCAAAATTGACAGGCTATAAGAACTCCTCACTCTCGCCTCCTCCAGCACCTCATGTGCACTTTCAACCCACCTGTCTACCCCTACCCTAGAAAATCCCTTATGCAAGGGGTTCCTTGCACAGGTGGTACATAGGCCTTCCACGCTGGGAGTACTGAGAGATAATGAAATTACCTGCTGGTTTTAGACAGTTTGGTTAAATTAAGCTGTGGTGCAAAAGGGCCACAAGGCAACTGTGAATTTGCATCTTACTAGGTAGCTCTCTCACATGAAGGCCAGATGGCCTACTCCCATATGACGCACAGGCCTCTGGATGAGGGGAATGAATGAGGCACTATCTGAATGGAGTGGGAAATAGCCCAAGTGTCCCAGCCAGCATTGCTTCTATCAATAAAACAGGTTTTAAGCTCAGAGGCTGTTCATGAGTTATACTACAGATAGCACAACAGCATTTGCCTATGCAATCATTGCAGTACAAGAATAGAGCTCACTATTTTGTGATATACGAAAGGTACCATCTAAAACCCAATTCCACTCTTCACACACAACTCATATACAAGTTCATACTTTTACGGAACAAAGTCCCTCAGGCCAACTTCATTCAGCTTTCCAGTTCCCATATTCAGCAACGTCAAAGCTCTTTAGCATACAATGTCGCAGCATTCAGAATAATTTATTGCCCATCACAAGGGTAAGTTAGGGAGTAACATCACCAAGATGCAGTTTAGGTCCACATTTTTCACACTGGGTTACTGATGATGCTAAAGATTCATTGCTTTCAGTTTCTTTATTAGGGATGACATTATACTTGACCCGTGCTAGAACTAGTAAACCAGCAGCCGTTTTGGAGTGGTGCATTGATCATCACAATTTTTAACGTATTTCTCCACTTCTGCTCATATTATGAGATGGCACCTGGGAACTTTGTTAATTTCTTTCGGTGGCGGTTCTTGTACAGGATTTTCAATACATGTTTCCAAGCTCCCAAGTGCCTACAGTCCCAGTACCTGACAAAAGACAGCATTTAACAGCATTAAATTCAACACTATTCCATGAATGCTGTTCGATTTGACCACTATGCCATTAACAAGAGCCCAAGGGACTGTGATGAACCCTATAATAAATGGCTTTGGTAACACAGGCTGACAAAAAGAACCAAGATACATACTAAGCCTAAATAATAGCTTGTTCAGGAATGTGTGCTTTCTTTAAGTGAAGCCTCAGGCTAAGATGTTTCAAGAGAAACACTTTATTTTTAGGCAATTTGAGTCACTTGAGTCATTCAAAACTGGACTGGACAAAGCACAGACGAATGGAATATTCCCACACTAGGAGCCAAAGATGGATTCCTTTATCTAATATGTCCTTCTCATCACAGATTTCTAGGATTCTTAACTTTTAAAAATCATTGTCCATTGAGGTGTATTGCTTGGACTCAGCCTCCTCCGCACTTTGCAAGACTGAGGTTTTCATTTACAATAGAAACGGCCGGAAAATTCCAACACCCACAAGTCCATTGCCATTCAGCCAATTAAAATACGTTCTTCATTGTGGCTGTGGCTCACATTTATGGTTGTAAAAAAAGGCTAACATGCCAAACTGCATGCAGGTGGGCAGCTCAAACTACTGCAAACACAGCGACCTTCCCACAGGGGTCTTTTAAGAGGGCCTGCTTGGCGAGACCCCTGACATAGATCCAAGCACCCTCAACTCCCACTGAAGCCAATGGGAGTTGAGTGTGCCCATCATTCTCTTGCAGGAGGGGGCTCTGAATGGCCAAAAGGTAGAGGGGGGAAGAGGCAGCACGGACTGAACCCCTTAAAAACATTAAACGTATATAAAAGAGGGAAAAAATGTCCACAGAGGGGAGGGGGGAACACTCTCTCCTTCTACCTTAATAACTGAATACTTCATTCTATGTTTATACACATAAGCCATAAATAACAAGTAACACTTTTACGTACTTCATTGGTTTGCTCCATTACTTTAAAAATGAGCTGGATTCTCTGGCACTTTAAAGTGCATCCAGCTCTGACTGGTACTAAGGTAACCAGATTTAAAAGGCTCCTACTGTATTTATTCTATGAACTGTTAAATACAAGGGAATTTGTAAATGGTCTCCTAATTCTTTGATTGGAATTACCTTACCTTACTGGTAAGTAATAAATGCAGCTGGGAGTTCCCCCCCTCCTCCCCCACACCCCATCTTCTGCTCCAAAGCAGCAAACCAAAGGGAAGTCTCCACAAATGGACCCTGATCCTACAACTTGTTCCACATGGACAGACCTCTATGCCTGAATGGAACCCCACTAACTCTACGAAGCTGCACATGGGCACAGGGTTCCATCTCTGAAGAACAAGCTGCATTGTGAGGAAGTTGCTTCCCCAGGTCAGCAGACAGGGCTCCAAGACTTTCCTTGCAAAGTCATATTTAGGTCAGAGGTTGCTTGGGCAGAGTCTGCCTCCCACTATAGGTGAGATCCTCATTCTCATCCTTTTATGTGGGTAAAAGGGTCAAGTTAGGGTAAAGGGTCCCTAAAAGCCCCAGTTCCAACTGGGGAAGGATTCCCCTGGTATAGGCATTGTGGAAGATGATTGCAGGTTGCTTTCAGAGGACACCATCACAAGCCCTGATGAAAAGAGTGTGTCAGGAACAGGGCTGAGGATTGGAGGGGGGTGGGATGGAAGCACAATGACACACTGGGCAACCCCAGGAGAATGCAGTAACTTAGACAACTCAGAGTTGTCTAAGTTGAGCCAGGGACCTCTCCAGCCCCCCGAGCAGCCCAAATTTGGGAAGGAACAAAGGTGCTTTAAAAGCAACCTTAGCCCCTTCTCCTCCTGGATTACAAGTGCTTGCTCCTTTTAGAGGTGAAACACAAAATATCACTCTCTCTCTATATATATACCAAGTCTAACACAATGGGGACTTGATATTGGCTGGGGATTCTAGTCCTAGTGTAACATAAATAAATAATAACTGACTGGCTTCTTCTGTTCCTGGTCGTTGTTGTTATTAAATGTTTATGTTCTCGTAGCACCCAAAGGCCCCATTGTACTGGGCACTGCACAAAAATAGAAACGAGATATAGAAAACATAGAAAAGGAAACCTCTGCCCTGAAAGGTTTCTGATCTAAATCTACTCCCATATAGATCATCTGGGGGCAGGTGATCTGGTTAGTGTGGTACCATACTAAAGTGCTATTAGCCTTGTTTAGTTTAGGGGATCCTCGCCAGAGTCCACGGTCCGAAAATCTATTTTCCATAAATGCCACTGAAAATCGACAGGAGCTGCTACTAAATCGATACATCAGGACAGTACTTGTACAAGTGAAAAATTCTCTCTTAAAATTGGACAGTATATCTACTAAAAAATAAAAATGAATTCACAGGAGCTCTGTAGTAATAACAGAAATAAGCAAGCCACTGTTAAAGCTGGGCACTCAGACAGCTAATTCAACTTTGTTTTTTGCAGCCAATAACAATTGATGTTATTAATCACTGTAAATTTCATCTGGCTCTTTCTGCAGGAGTGGTATCTGCTTTAGCAAATGATGAGGCAATCGCAGAATGGAACAGACCTTGAAGAAGATGTGAGGAACTATTTGGAGAGGTTTTCCTCCTGTTGCTAGGGAAACCATCTCCTTTGTTTGGGAATAGTCAGAAAAGCTGCTTCATTCAGACAAACATTCTCAGAATGCGACCTTGTGTCGTGTCATTTGAAAACAAAGGGAAATTAAAACAATACCAAACACCTGACAGAAAAATATAAACAGCAGAATTCTGAGAAATGGCAAGCTAGAAAAATGAAGATTCCCATCTCTTTTTTTTTTTTTTTTGAGGAAGGCATAGTAAAAATAAAGATTGTGATTAGGAAAAAATTTCAGTTGGATTTGGGATATGAAACATAGAATTCAAATTCATTTTTTAATCGTTACTATTTTATTTAAGATGGCAAATCAAATGAAAATATCCTGGAATTTGTACTAGTAAGCATTATTGTTCTCACATTCTGTAAAGGCAAAAGTCCCACTGACTTCACTTGAATGCCATTCTTCTTCTGTTGAAGTCAATGGGACTTTTGCTTGCATCAGGAATGTGGGACTGGCCCCTGAGATATTGCCTCAATTACATAGGATATCTCTCTTGTGCATCTCTACTAAATACTAAGCACACGTTCACCCTTTGTTCCAATCACCTACAGCTGCACACTCTACCACTCAGTACCAAAATCAAAACAATTCTTTTGTTTTACAATTTGTATTGATGCATGTTTTAGGAGTTCAAGCAAATATTGCAAATGTGAAGCAAAAGTCTTCTCTCCTATCTGCAATGCAGAACTCTATTTTATACTTAAACAAACACAAACTTGCTAAATGTGAACAGTGTGTTTTGTACTGTACCAGATACAAAAACTTTGACTAAACTGACTGTTCCCCCCTAAAATTTCCCACCACTGGCAGTGCTAATATAAACAAAGCACCAGCTGCTTGTATTTCAACAAAAGCATTGCCTAGACTTGCTGAGAGCTGGGCTAGATGAAACTGAGATGCCAACAGCCATTCTGTATTGGTACTCCCACCATTGCTACAACCACTGGAGTTACACTGGTGATAGCAATGGTGGGAAGTTTTTGGGGGGAAGTCTAAACATAAAGATGAAAATAGTCCTGGCCTCAAAGAGTTTACAATATAATCCTTTCAATTGCTCAGTGCTTGAAAATTCCTTTGGCAGGAATGGAAGCATTGTGTATTGACTAACTGCTGAATCTGCAACAGGGTTTGTGCAGTGTCCCTCATGGCAGAGAGGATTCAGATGCAATTAATACAAAGAACATTCTTCATTTCAGCTGCTGAATGCCATAAAGTATCTCTTCATATCCAGCACTCAGAGTGGACGATAAGATCCTATTGCATGTTGTTCTTAGCAGGCTGTTGTTCCCTAGATTTGTTAATGTATAGTAACTGATATGGGATTAGCACATGCATATTGATTAGAGAATCAATATATTACTGTGAAATTCCTGAAATTTCATCAGAAACTTTCAAAAAGACTTGAACCTGAGATCCTTAAAAAACCCACACAAATTGTACTTGATCTGTTTGTGGCTCTTTCAGCATTCACAGTGTAGATGCATTCTTCCCTCATTCCTAGCTTCCTCTTTGTGTACAAAACAGATAATTCAGCTAGTCTGTTGAATGAGAAGCAATAATCTTTCAATAAGTGTTTTTACCAATGAATTTTCAACGTGAAATGTGCAGCAGTGAGTTTAGCAGCAGGACCACCTTTGATCTTAGCCAAAATCACACGACTAAATCCCCATTTTATTTAAAATTCAATGTGCTAAGCGCTTGTGTGCTATAACTGTGTTCTTAAACTTAGAAGGGTGACATGATTTCATGAGGGGTACTGGAAACTAAGAACATCTAAATTCTAGTCCTGGCTTTCCCACTGACTCGATAAGAGGTCTTGAGTTTATTATTGTATTCTCTGTGCCCGTGTCTCCATCTGTATTACAGGAATGACACTTACCTACTGTTCCTCACCAGAGCATGGTGAGGATTAGTCAGTAAATGTTTATAAAGTGCTTTGAAGTGGTAAAGTGCTATACCAGTGCTAGTGTAATGCCGTATTACATGGTACTAAAATGTGGTGCTGTAAGACTGTAATTCTATTGTCCATCTTTCTTCTTTTAAGTCTTCATGAAAATAAGAAATGTACCTCATGAGAGTCTCTCAGTGGGAAAAAGTATTTCTTTGATAAATTTAGCCCTTTCTGTTTCATTTATCAAACATAAATGGACACCGGAAGTACAGTTCTGTTTCATTAGTGCCGTGAACAATTACCACTAAGGAATTACTTTCTCTGGATAATTAGCTATTTAAAAATAAATAGAAGTTGTTTACTGATTGTATAAGTACAAAGAATGTCCTGTAAAATACAAATGGAATAATGCAAACAAATCTGTCATGGACCATAAGATCTTGCTTGTCATTCTGCTAATGAAGGTAGAAAGCTTCCATCCTTCTTTGAAAGGTTCTGTAATGACCCTGATGGCAAACCAAATCATTTTATTTTTTAAGCCTGACACTTCATAAAAAAAAAGAAAAAGAAAAGTTTATAGTGGAAGATGCTTTAAGTACAAAATGAGGAGTAAAGGAAATCTGAAGATAAAAACCCTTCAATTATGCTGACACCTTACTGAATTTTAGCTTAGCTTAAGCATTATTTCATTGTCAGTTTGACTCAATTATTCTAGTTAAACACATTTATAGCTCCATTAAAGAACATCTTGTCCTGCTTTTAAACCTGTTTCAGAGCAACATTAAAGAGGCAAGACCCTTTTTTCTTACTGGAGGTTGTGAATGCTAACAATATGATATTACAGCAGAAATATTACCCCTCATTTGAGACAAACATTTGCTGTTGATAGAATATCCATGCATACCTATCATGAAAGGAACCACTGCATCCATGTAGTTTTCAAATACATATCTGCTTCCCATAATTACATCCTTTTGACAGAGGTGCTATTGTATTCAGTCAATTGTTCAGCTTTCAGGAAAAAGCAGAGATGATTAAAAAAATGGAAAGATAACGTGTTTGAGCAATGCAGGCTGATTTGAATAGGAATTGGCGACTTTATGCAAATTGAAAGGTGTTATAATGGCAACATTTGCTAGGCCTCAGATGCCTATGAAATCCTAAAATCAGTACATTCAGACAGAATTATAGAACAAAAATACAATTACATCCAACACTGTGTTAATCTCTGTGGGCTTGTTACATTTCTGAAAAAGTTTTGGCAACAAGGTATTCCAACCAAACACAATAGTGCCTAGGCTTTGATTTGCTCAATAGACTGTCTCATTACTGATCTCAAGAAGGTACTGTAGGATTTAGCTACTGTTTATATCACAACTTGCCAGTGAGAAAGGCATGTAATGAGGTAGACAAATTGCCATGGTTAAACTATATATACATCATTTTGTCTGGCCTAAGGTGATCCAGCAAAGTTGTATCACATCTTGAAAATGTCTGGAACCGATCTGATATATTACATATAGAGTGTACAGTGAGGCAGAGAAAGTAGCTGGATTGTCTACTTCAGATCCTTCATCTACGAATGGACATAAAAATACTTACCTACTCCAAAGTGGTATTTGTGAGGCTTAATCAGCTCATATTTGTAAAGCACTTTAAAGATGAAATATACTTTAAGTGCTATGCATTATTATTTTTAAAATAAATACATAGATACACTGATATATAATATCCCATTTCCAATTTCATCAACTGTGGTAAAAATGCAAATGTTCATCACTGAATACATTTTCATTTTATCATTCAAGGACAATAAATAGGCTCAAATGTTTTTCAAACTACTACCACAGAGAAACCAATGTTAAAGAATAAAATACTTGCTGACAGTGGCAGAGATACAATTCTATAATACTGCCTTATGAGAATACAGAACTGTTACTTCATTTCACTCAGTTAAGAAACCAGGCATTCCATGGTACAAAACCAGATACATCCACTTGCTTTAAACTGCCAGTATTCTTTACATTGAAATATTAATGAGATGAGACAAAATCAGAAGAGGCAAATGTTTGTTGACCCAAGAGGAACTAAACTCCACAATTCAAGGAATACTAAGCTGTATTTGGGAAGTTCTGAAAATTACAAGAAATTCCTTGTCACAACACAGATCATTCATTTGAGCCCAGACCTGCACACTTTTTATATCCTTATTTTCAAAGAAAATGAAGACAATGTTCTTTACAATAAAGCTCAAAGATGAACATATCAAGAGAGTACTCCTACATATTATTTTTTGAGAAACGTCATTTGAAAATATCTTAATGATCCATCTAAAAATATACTGTGCCTTAGCCAATGGCTGCTCTCATTAAGTTAACAGAACACAAAGTCATTGACTTCCGGGATCTTTGCATTTTTCAGGATTGGGCCCAAAGGCTGGTGCGGCGCGAGTGAAATGAAGACGAACAAAAAATTATTTATTTACATGAAGCAAAACAAAGCACTTCAAAGGCTGCACAACAGCTCTGTAATAAGTGACAATGTTAAGGCTGTCCCTTTGTGCTTTCATTCTGAATTTAAATTAATATATTGTAAATGACAAAATGTTTCTACGGGAAACCTGTGAAACAGCCTCTTGCAAGAAATGGGTCACTTATCTTCTCATACAAGGCAGCACTCTAAAATATGTCTGTCTGTCTGTCTGCCTATCTATCAATCAAGAGTTCTCATCAAATGATTTATTGCTGCTAGATCCTAATCTAATTTCAGGTGAACTCATCTTTTTTTCTGCCCTGGAGCCATTTTAACTTCCTATTGCTCTTTTTTCACAACCAAAAGAGAATACAGGCTCCCTTAGCCATTAAGGATGCTGCACAGACATTTTACTTTAGCTGTTTGCTGTAAAAGTCATCGTTATTGCTCTACTCATAAAAAGACCTTTTCTAAGAAAAACAAAAACAAATTGCTGGCATTAGATCAAATTTTGACCTCTGCAGCCCAATGTGGGAAAACTATAGACCTCAACAGCTTGCCAGAACTATGGAAACTTCCAGAACCTTACCGGGCAGACAAAATTTCTTATTATAATAAAACTTTCTTTGAACTCTTGGAGTCCCAAGATATCCCTGGTCAACCTGCTGCATTCGTTATTCTACTGGTAGGCACACAACTCAGATGCCATACACCTATCTTATAATGCAGCAGTTTTCTCTCACCGGCAGCAAATGGTGCTGAATCTTCAGAGAAGCAGTTTCAGGAATCATCTTTCCCTCTGCCTCACTCACATCTGCCTCCTTTGCTCACCCTCACACAGTCTTCAACTGCAGTCTTTCGGCCATCATTACCAGCTGTCTGTCTGTTTTAAATATCCATGGTTAGCCGTCTCTCACATTCTGTCCACATGCTAATCTTACACTCAGTCCTTCACTCTACATTTGAAGGTAATTTCCTTCAACACCACATAAAGCCAGAAATATTTGCCTTTTTATTGAAACATGTACCTTGCCAACACAAAGTATCATAG
This sequence comes from Mesoclemmys tuberculata, assembly GCA_007922155.1. NCBI lineage: Eukaryota > Metazoa > Chordata > Testudines > Chelidae > Mesoclemmys > Mesoclemmys tuberculata. The sequence continues at coordinate 76,564,136 of ML675603.1, read as the reverse complement.
CTCAGAAAGGTATTTTGTGTTAAGTGGCTGTGTGTTTATTCCTGCAGTATTTTGAATGGATATTCAAAAGAGTTTTTTCCTCCTAGAGTTTGAATGTTTAATGAATAGCTTGCAGTAAATTTGTAACATGAGCAGTATACTTTATTATGTTTCGTGAAACAATTTATATTCATCATCAAACTCTGGAAGATTAGTGACTTTCCAAATGCTATGGGAGGTATAGGAACATGAAAAAAAAAATAGAATAATCAATCCTTATCCATTTATTCACCGGCTACAAGTATAAAGAAAATATCTAAATATATAGTTAATGCCCAAGAAAAGCTTCTGTCATTCCATACTTACTTTCTCAGAGGCATTTCAAAAATGTAAGTCGATAGCAAGATAGATACTCATATTGCTTCAGGTAATAGAAGAAAAGGCATCTTTGAATGTAATTAGATTTATCTTTAAAAATATGAGTGAAAATTAAAGGACACGAGTCAGCTCAGTTACAGAAATCAAGGGGAAAAAATAAACACAAAAAAACCCTCATCGGACCTAACTATCCTCCCTGTTTCTTCAAGCAGAGAGGAACCAGCTGAGATGGCTCACCCTGGAGTTCTGGAAGGTGGGAGGAAGAGAGCACTGACTTCACAGCATCCTCCTCTCTACCTCACACCACACTGAAGTCCGTCTATGAGCTCAGTCTCCTTAGGATCTGGCTGCATAAGGGGCTGTAGGCAGAAGAAGGGAGAAGTTACTCTCTGTGAAACTCTCCACACAAAGGCAGTGGAAAACCTTTTGGGTATCTGTCCTTCAGTTAATTCTTCTTCACACAGCAGGCACTGTGATGGCCCAGCATTCATTCCCAATGGCAGCACGGCTCCAGCGGGAGCTATGGTGTCTCAGCAGCAGCATGGAGAGGCTAACCTTATGTATGGGATTTTGGGTTTCCCTCCTGCCCCCATGAATCTGAAGAGACAGCAAGGTTCGGAGGTTGCACCCATGCTTTGTCCCCTAATCTATCTCACTTAAAGAGACGGAAACTGCAATATTTTCTTTGTGGCATTTCCTGGCACTCCTTTTCCCCTTATGCAAATCTCTCTATCACAAATGTGCAATCTAGTCCATAGTTAGGGGATCCATTTAAAAGAATTTATTCTGAAGCAAGTCTTAGGACCCAAGCAATGGGTAAAGTTTTAAAACACCACAAAAGAAATACTAAACTCTTATCACAGAATTTAGACATGATGTAACAATTATTTTTCCAATGGAGCTGTCAGTAATCGAAAGGAGGAATTTTAAAGCTATTCAGAATTTTTCCAAACTCACGAGATTTTAATCAAATTCCTTGGTGTACACATACATGAAAAACAGTATGAAAAACACAAGCAAAAATACAACTGATATCCCTATATAGCCTGTACCCAAACAAAATGGCTACTACGCTACAATCTATAATTAAACCTGGTATTCTGATAGTTGAATTTTCTGTGAAAAATTTGCTGAAGCATTTCAGAATGTGTCTCATATGTACTTTAATTATCGTAATTTCCACATTACTGATCTACTATTTAACTGATGGAGTAATTATGGTCAACAATACCATACAATTCAATTTTCACTTAGGTTCAAAGATCTACTGTATATGGATAATAAATATGGTACCATACCATAAGACAAGATAAATTAGAAGAGACAGATGGCCTTTATGGACTATTACATCTCTCGGAGAATTGTATTTTCTCAAAGCTATGAAATCTGACAGTAAGTGTCCCGCGCCAGCCACGCTGACCAAAACCAACACCTGTTTTATTAGAACATGGGACAATTTTAAAAAAAGAGCCACTGATCGTTCAGATCAATGACAGCTGTATTGCTGTGGCTTTTTTTCTCTGAATGCCTGATAACAGTGTGACAAATCTGTCAGAGGTCACCTTACAGAGACTGGAAGATGGGTTGGATGACCCCCCAGATCTTCTCCATCTTTCATGTCTATGCTATAGACTTTTCTCTTAAAGGACTTGTGGATCAAAGCCTTGGCAGATAAGCTGATTTTCCATAAAACCTACAAAATTCACAGGCATTTCCATCAAACCATTTGCATTTGTGGAGACAGACAGTAATAGACAGAGAGACAGAACGCTTTATCCTACATGACATTTATGATTGTACACCCTGTAGTGGCAGAATCCCTCCTACCAAAGTTAATACTTGTCTGAGACACAGTACGGGGTGGTTTGCATCGGAGAAACGGACAACCAATGATTTTTACAGAAGCTCTGTTTATTCATTAGCAACACAATGATCTTTCTCACCAGTACAAATAAATCAACCAACATCAGTCCCACTCTGTCTTCACCACCCTGGTTTAATTAGGAGTGGCATGACACAGTAGGAAAAGAGACCGGTTCACTGTGAGACCTGCTACTCACTCTCTTACAGTGTAACGGCCCCCCTTCCAACTGCCCATCGCTGCAGGGAGCTAACATCCAAGTCTGTACCACACAGACTCTAGTGTACCTCATTGCCCGCTGTTTTCATGCACACTAACTTTGAAAGGAGGAAAATAGTGGAATGTTACCAAAGGTAAAAACTGCTTTTCATCTGTCTGGCTCCATATCACAGCTATAGTTTCAGCTTTGTAGAGCAGAATGCCCCTGAATATTTCCATTACTGGTTTCTTTTTAAAAAACGTTTAAGGACCTCATACAATGAAGGAAATAAAATGGAACTCTTGGCTCTCAAATGAAGTATGAATGACCACAGAAGTTTGCCACGTGTCTTACTTCTAATCCACATGTAATGTATTAATGCAGTAAGAACCACGCTGCGTGCCGCATGCTAGATGACAGCACTGAAGTATGCTTTCCTTTCTTGAATGGTATGGCTTTCCAAGCAAAATTGTTTGTTTGTTTGTTTGTTTTTTACTGTTTCAACTTACTTAAATGGCCAATTTCCAATGCTAGCTTTTCAGGCCCAAAATTAAAACATGATCTATAGGTTCATCAGTAAATGCAACATGAATGGCTGAAAAAGTGAATAACAGATGCAAATACCTGCTTGCTGTGCAGTCTGGGGTATTTGTTGACTCCGCTGGGCATTGTATTGAACTGAGGCAATGGGTCTATACTGCTGAGTTGCTGAGGTAGGGTATTGACCAGATGGGTAATAATACACTGGCATCTGTGGAAAGGAAGAATACCACCTAAGTACTTCTGATAGAAAGTTAAGAAATATAGAAAAATCAGTCAGGTGAAGTAGTTTTACAGTAATCAAGAGAAAAGATTTGCATAGTGCATTTTTATGCACTGTCACTTGGTTCTAATTTTCTCTTTCAATGTGATTATCAATGTCTTAAGGATGAAACAACGTTTGTTTGGAAAAACCTAAATGAAACAGGATCATAAATAAAAATGTTATTCTTCAAATACTGAATTACTTTGTTCTCAACTAATTTAAAGTCACAGAAAAAAGAAAGAAATAGCAGCTATGTTAAAAACAGGGTGAGCAAAGTTACCTATAAACAAGAGACCAAAAAAAATCATAGAAGTACCATATTGCACAAAATTATAATGTTAAAATAAATGTAGACCATATGCAAAACAATTAAATTAACTCTGGGGAAAATATTAAATGATCAACTGAGAGCAGAAATGGCCTGGAGTCAAAATGTGCATATTTGTATGTATGAAAGAAAGTTTCCATTGTTAGCTTACCCTTCTTTAATGGGTAAGTGCTTACCTGCACGCATCTCTCCCTTTAAAGCTTTTTGCACATTTGGAAGAATATATTATGGATCTAAAAATGATTATCACCCCTCCTCTTGCAAAAGCTTTTAGTAGGTATTGAGTCAGCCAGCGTTGCTAGCCATTTTATGTTACAGACCAGTGCTAAACTGCCTCACCACACAACTGAAAATGCAAGTTTGAGGGCAACTTAACATTGTATATTTCTCTTGCATGCCCTTCATCACCATTACAGAAACATCTGAGCTAAACAGTTTTTCTTTGACCCTTAGTGAGTTCAATAGCACTCAAAATTTCTCATTTTCAGATGCAATGAGTCTGTGCCATTTACTAAGATAAAATATAAAGGGGAGGGGCACCACACAAGATCTTTGAGAAAACATTTGTTGTTGGTCTCAGAATATCTGAAATGTCTGTGCTTCTTTATAAACTAATGTAATAATTTTTGTTTCCACCTTTAACGTTTGGTCTGTTTGAAAAAAGAGCCACAAAATGCTATTTATTTTTAATACAACAGGAATAACTATATATGGGTCAGCTTCTGACACCTTTACTCATGCTGAGCAGTACCTTAGCTCAGGATTAGTTCCATTGGATTAACAGGACTACTCATGGGGTATGTATTGCTCGGTGAGAGTAACGATAAACAGAATCAGGCCATATATGGGAGATATTTGAAGAGTCAACAGAATCCCTTCAAAATTAGGATAAAAATGTTAGCGATACAAGGCTCTTCATCATCAGAGAAAAACAGCACCTTGCTAGCACATGGAAGTCCACTGGTAAGGGATCTAATGAAGATTTTTATCCACTACATAATCACCTCAAGATATGCCAGTACTTTTGGCTACTGTTTCTATAACTGTATGAAAACCCTTAGAGAAGTTTCCCAGTGGACATTGTTTTACAAAAGGGTGATAACTACAGGAGAAAGAGAACAGGAAGAATTACAAGGAGGAAAGTGAGGGGAGACATCACAGATGAGTGAGGGTGAACCATAGATGGGAAGTGGGGAAAGGACTGCAGGAATAACGAGGCAAAAGGAGACTGAGAATTAGGAAACCTGGACTGGGGGATGTGGCTGAAGGGAAGAGAACTCCAGCCAGACTTGCAGACTTTGAAGGACCGGATATTAAATCTTTGCCCATGTTTTTCTTTTGAATCCATGTAAATACCATTGCTTTGTTTTGCCAGGTACACCCTGCCAGAATCAAACCATGAATGCTTTAATTGGAATAAAGAGCTATTCCAGCTCTGAATAACTTGAAGTAATGCTATATTGTAGCCTGCCTTTGAACTGTGCTTTCTCTTTGAATACTACAACATAAGCGATGGGCAGAGTGTAAGAACATTTATCACCAGATATAAGGAAAGAGCTCTTAACTGTCTGGAGTTGAAAATCCCAGTTTAAATGGATGATCTAGTTTTACCACAGGAGAGTAAGATTAGTGTGGCAACTCACCATGGGTAAAAGTGGCTACAGTCTTAAAACATCTAAAAATAAATAGCCATGTGAGAACAACAGGAGTTATCTCTGTCCATTAATCATTGCATGTAGACTTTGTAGGCACTAAAATAAACACGTGGTCCAAACAATTTAAGTTTGGAACTGTAGTTTTAATTGAACCTGTTTAGCCCATTCTAATAACTGCTGTAACACTTAATACATAGATAGGACTGAACATTTTTAAAAGTACTGCACGTACAACCATGAACTAACTCATCTCTGTAGAACACAGTCGGATTATTTTATCTAGAGTTAGCAACAGAGATTTTTTTTTTTAATTCACTGGAACTGAATGCATTTGTTATATACTCCATTTAGTAGCTTATCAGTACGGCAATCTATCACTTTGAAAAATGCTGTTAGTGGTATGGAGCATTAGGTGGAAAATCATTTAATTTGGGGTGATTAATGGCTGAATTTGATAGTAATCATGCATGGATGACTTGATAAGAATAGACATAAAAAAATGGCTTGACAGAATATAGACATGGGCTAAAGTAGGTTTTAGGCTGACAATCAGTGATTTATTGATCTTGTACGACATTCCTTAATTTGTCTTCTGTACAGCTCTCCTTCAGCCAACAGATACAATTTCCCCCAGAAAGTAATGCAAGCCTGATATTTGCCCACTGTGGCATTATTTTAGCGAACAGAATTCATAGAATTATAGATACTAAGGAGCCCTCTTGGGTCATATAACCTGAACCTTCTGCACTTTCTGGAATTACTCATTTCCTTAATCCCACTAACGTGTTCTTTTACTTGTTCTTAACTATGGACCATTACGATCCATCTCCTTGCTAGTCTATTGGAATACCCAGCTGTACTCAATTTAAGAACTTTTCCTCTAACTGAAGGCTCTATCTCCATTAGAAACTTTTGCTGGTATAGTTTATTTCATTCAGACAATCAGTATAAGCTATACTTGCCAAAGCTTTGTCTACACTAGGAGAGTGTGCCAGTATAGCTCTCTCTCTATAGCTCTAAAGATTTATAGCTATATTAGCAAACCCTTTCTAGGGTACACTGGATCTAAATGTTTCCTTCGTTACCTTCAGCTCATTACTTCAGTCCTCCTATATTGTGAAAAATCCCCTTTCTTCATTTATGTTGTTACCCTGAAGCTATTTATAGAATACCATTTCCTTCTGGTTAATTTAATTCCTTCTCCCTTCATTTAATTATTAAATTATTTAATAATAAATTATTTCTTAATTATTTAGGCATAACTCAGTCTCTCTGTGGGCTTTGTCCTTCAACTTTTATGTAATTTTTGTTTTCCATCATATTTTCTTCATGTATATCCCACACTGTGCCAGAACTGGACACAGCGTACGAAGAACACTCAGACCAGTGCTATGTAGAATGCTATGATCATTTCCCCATTTTTCATGTGATTCCCCTCTATAAGGTATAGAGATCTGTAAATAGCACTGGTGCTTTTTGTTTTGTTTTGTTCATATATAGTTTATCATCTATTATCACCGTAGGGTCCCCCTCTGAGATGGCTTTCCAGATAGGTTTTCTCTAGTTTGCTGGTGTGCTGCTTATTTTCTCACTCTAGAGACAGGACTTTACATTTATTTGAAAATCATTTTGTTGAGCGTACTGCACTCAAACCTCTTCTGATTGATTTACAGTTTGTTATCAATAAATTTGGTGAGAGTTGAATTTACACCCTCCTCTAGATTGTTAATGCAGCCAGTTGTAATGCTGTTATGACATTTAATAGCATGTATAACTCCCATCAACACTCATCGCAGCTACAAATATGTAAGAGAATTTACAGGGCCTGCACTAACCTATGGAGATTTCTGATACACAGATGCCTCCCCGTCACCTGGGTGGCTTGCTTTTGTCTTAATTTAGAGATTTATTTTTCTCTATACTGACTACTCCCATGAAGAAGGCAGGAAAATTGTTGTTCTCTCAGCAGAATGGAGTCCCTAGTGTGGAACAATTTGTCCCCCAAAACTAGTGAACATTTTCAAGAATGGGTTAAGGGACAGCTTTATGGAGGCTTTCTTTCTCCCTCTGAGTAAATTTCTTGCCTACTAGTGGCTCTGGGTCCTCCACCCTTTTGAGGGTCTTCCACAGCACAAGCAAAGAACCAAATGAAGTTAACACAGACTGAGCACCAACAGAGAATCCATGGGTGTACTGTGTCTGGAGCATTACTATTCTCCAAGCCCTATGTCCTCCTCCTTGGTGGATCCCCTACTGCTAAGAGTGCTTTTCATGAGTGATGCTGTTTCTGTTACTATCCCCCCGTTCAGCACGATTTTTTCATCCCCTCAATCATACAGGCAAAGGAGACACTTTGCCCTTTAATGAGATGCAAGAGAGGACGTTGCTGATGCTTTCATTGAGCATGACGATCTGGTCCTTTACTGGAGGTCTTGGGCCATGAACATGCCAGAAGAGCAGTCAGCATGAGAGAAAAACAGAAAGGCTGGACAAGATGTATTATTGTGACAGGGCTGTAAGCTGGGCACTGCGAATAAGGCAGCTACCCACGACACAAAGCTGCGGGGGCAGGGAAATGGTGAAAAAATCTGGTAGGGGGCATAAATATGCTCTGTATTATGATATGGAAAGCAAAGTAGGAATTTGCCATTGAAAGGGAGAACAGTAAAGCCAGATGACTGTTTCCACTTGTGAATTTCTTTCTCACAGGATGATGCAGAAGCCCACAAGGAGAGGCTAGAGAAAGACAGATCATGATGTTTATGTTACTAAATAATGAATCTCTTGATCAGATTGAGAATGTGCAATGGGGGAGGAGGAAGTGGAAGAAGACGAAGGGCTTTCCCCCCACCCTTAGCTGCATCACTTTAAAATCTGTCAGTTTCTCTCTTGATGAAGAATGGGAAAGGGAGCTTTGGAAACAGCGGTAAAGCCAGCATTAATTAAACTTTAATATATTCATGTAAGATCTCTTTAGGCTTGCAGGCTTGGGCAACTTTTTGTTTTAAAAGGAAAAAGTGTGCACTAGCTGGATCAGCTCCCAAATTTTCAATGCTCTGCTATATTCCAGTGGTATGATATCAGAGCCAACCTACTAGAAACCTCGGTAGCATTACATTTACAGGAACTAATTAGCCATTTTAGACTCAAGTTTCTGTTGTATTGGTATAAATTCAATAGCAAGTTCTATTGTATAGAAGTGCTTTTACATTGATTGCATTACATTGATTATTGCATTATAACATTTTGCATGCATAAACATGTTAACTGATTTATCTAGGCTCACTGCTTCTCTTCCTACAGAGAACAAATGCTTTCACTGGGATCAGTTATTCAGATCTCAAGGTCTGCTGTAAGAAATAGCTACATAGCAATGACACTATTAGCTAGGAAAATGCTGATTTTATAGGGTAGATCTTTTTGACACAGAGCATATGGGTCAGGGTTTGTCCCATTTTGCTTCCCAGCCCTATAAAGCAGTTTCTTCCAAGCCATCATTGTCACTGCTACATAGCTATGTTTCAGAACAATCCGTTACATCTGCAGCCTAGCGACCACTCAGTCCATTCAGTATCTCCAGTCTGTTACTCATCCTGGAATGCATAAACAAAGGAATCTCGAGTGGGAGTCAAGAGGTTATTTTACCTCTGTATTTGGCACTGGTGCAACCACTGCTGGAATATTTTGTCCAGTTCTGGTGCCCACAATTCAAGAAGGATGTCAACAAATTGGAGACAGTTCAGAGAAGAGCCACAAGAATGATTAAAGAATTAGAACACATGCCTCATAGTGATGGGCTAAAGAGATTGAGCTCTTTGAGTCAAAGAGAAAAGGTTAAGAGGTGACTTGATTACAGTCTGTATGTATCTACCTGCCTGGGGAACAAATATTTAATAACAAGCTCTTCAATCTAGCAGAGAAAAGTGTAGCACAATCCAGTGGCTGGAAGCTGAAGCTAGACAAATTCAGACTGAAAAAAAGGTGTAAATTTTTAACAGTGAGAGTAATTAACCATTAGAACAATTTACGATGGGTTATGGTGGATTCTCCATCACCTGCAATTTTTAAATCAAGATTGGATGTTTTTCTAAAAAATCTGCTCTAGGACTTGTTTTGGGGGAAGTTCTATGGCCTGGGTTATACGGGAGGTCAGACCAGATGATCACAATGGTATCTTCTGGTCTTGGAATCTATGAATCCAGGGGAATCCTATACCTATGCTGGGATGCTACTCTCTAATGCAACTATCCCCATGTATATTCAAGTTTAATTAAAGTTGCAGAGGGCCTTCACATAGGAGCTCCATACCCCAACAGCAGTTCTGTGGGTTCCAGCTAAGAAAACTTCTCTATGTCCCCATCCTTGCAGACCGACTGTCCTCCAAATCAGTTGGACCAATACAAAACTTTCATACATTATGCTTAGATACCAAGGTAAAAAGTGATTAAAAATACCATGGATATGACAGTGGGATAGAGCTGGGAAGAGCCTTGAAAACAAGGACAAATGTGAAGTTCATGCAGAGTAAAAGGAAGAGCCAGTGGAATGGAAGCATTCAAAGGGAGCACGACATGGTCAGAACTGGTGAGGAACACACATCCTTTCATTGGTTAATGTTTGGTTCATTCTTTGAAGGTTATCTTCACAATCAGGAGGGCAAGAGATCTTAATTGTTCTTCAAAATGATAGCTTAGTTAGAGGAACACAATTAAGCAGCAACTTCAGAACAGATGACCGTGTGGTTTCATAATATGTGAAGCCTTACATGGATATTTATATAAATTAATAAAACTATTTAAAATGCATGTTAAAGTACAACTATATATTTTAAATTACAACATTGGCCAGTTAGGTAATTTGTTTAAAAATATATATCGACATACTCTACAAACAATGTTATGAAACATGCAATTAAATTGACATGTAGAATATATTTTTCATCTGGGTACACACTTTTTTGTTTTCTTCTGTTACTAATTATAACACAGTAGAATTACATCTCTTAAAGGTTGCTAACCATAGTTCAGATCTTGTTATCTACAATATCCTTTCAAAAGACAAAGATGTTCAGTCTGATAATGTACATCCACTTTTGATTTGCGCATTTCCCATACAAGGAGGAAATCATGAAAAATGACAGTACAGAAACATATAGTGTTACATTGTTTTTTGTTTCTGCAGTTCAATTCCAATGAAATCTCATTTGTGAGAAAACTTTTTGAAAAAGTCTTTAAATATTAGAGCTGACTAAAACTGCAATTTGTTTTTGTAAAAATTAACACCATGTCATTTCTGATTTTTATCCACAAAGTTTCAATTTTTTTCATACATCAGACAAACGAAAAAAATCTTTACAATTAGCCTTGTGCAGACTCTAAAAGACACTATCCCACAAAAATTCACAGTTGTGAATTTTTAAGAAGTTGCTACTGTTGGTGGTGGTAATGGTAGCATCTGCTCATCTTCCTCTCCAGACCCCCATGAATTTGAGAAATAAGGATAGCACTGGTAACTAGGAATTTCTTTGTTCCTATCTTCGCCACTTAACAATTCTTTGAAGATTTGAATTAAAGGGGGTTCCATGGTTCTGGGCCCCATGTTGGGAGCGGGCTAACAGACCCATGATATTTGGATCCAAAGGTCCACCATGATGACTGGAGAGCCAGATGCGATAGGCAGGGTAATTTTGCAGGGGGGCCCCTTGGTTGGATTGGATCTGGGTCCAAGGTAGCCTTAATCCATTACTGATGTTTTGAACCAATGTAACGTTATTTGTCTCACAATGCCCCACTGAAGTAAGTACCAATACTCCCTGCTTATAGACAGGGAAACGGAGTCTCAGAAGAGATATGAATGAAATCACACAGTAAGTCAGTGTCAGAAGCAGAATTACAAATCTGGTTTCTTGACACAAAATCATATGGCTAATATATCAGAACACAATGACCCTTCCTCATCAGCCCCACCCCTCTTTGTCTCAGCTCCACCATCTTTAAAATGATGGTAAATGTTTCTCCCAGGTGAAATCCAAAAATATACAGGATTATAATACTGCCAGTTGTAGGCAGGTAGGTACCTGTAGATAAGCATTAATATCCCCATCTCACATATTTGGAAATTGAAGATCAGAAAGGTAAAGTGACTTGAAAGGACGCATGTGGTACAGCAGAGTCAACATGGCCCACTGAGACAAGGGACCTGTGTTCTAATCCTGGTTCTAATGCTGACTCACTACAATAGCCATGAAAAATATCAATTAGATTCTCTAAGACTCAGTTTATAAAACAGAGCTGGCTCATATTTATCTAGTTTACTAGAAGTGTTCTGAGGTTTGATTAAATAATACTTGAAAATGTTACAGAACACACAGTATTAAGGAAAGGTAGCAACAGATGTGGGAACAGAACCCAGGATAGCTTTTAAGATTGTAGCTTTCTGCTTATTCATGTAGATAATGCAGTTTGCGTAGGAGGAAAAGGGGCATTACAACTTCTTCTGTCCTCCCTCCCTGCACCCCGCCAAAAAAAAATTCACACATGTAAATTTTTGACATTTGGCAAATAGCTACATAGTGAAAATATTTCTTGCAAAATTTTATATAATAAAATAAATTCATAACACAGCCCTTCTGTGGAATTTTTGCAAATTTGAAAAACACGCAAATTCCATATGAAAAGAGCAAGCGATTGTGCTAATATTTTAGCTCTATTAATATTTTGCAAACCCTTTACTCAGGAAGTTACGTACAAGAAGGAAATGGCTGCACAATATTTAGACTTAGAAACATCAGGTTCCACTGTATCTGATGTGACATGAATAGCCCTTACTCTTCTAATATTCTGTACTAATAATTAGTAAAATAAAGAGGCATTAGCTCTCAAGTCTGTTAAAAATAGCTTAGCAGGCCAAATTCTCTGTTATGATCAGTGCAGAGACATACCAACAAATGCAGCTGTATTATCAATAAGGAATAATGAATAGAAATAACACCAGGGGTTAAAATCATTTTATGCTGGAGGGTTTGGTGGGATTTTTTAAAACAAATATTTTTCTAGAAGATAAAACAAAATAATTCCCTCCCCAACTAATGACATTTTAGCATTTTCAGCTGCATGTTAAATGCAGTTTTCTACAATTAAGTTGGAAATTTGACTTTTAAAAAAATGTATACCTTGAAAATGGGCCAGAAAATCATCCGTGCATTTTACTTCTTGACAGTAATCACTTTCTGTGTTCTGCAAGGATACCCAGGAGACATCCATGGATGTTTGGTGGCGAACAGTAAAACATAATCAGTCTTCAGGAAGACAGTAAAAATTACTGATCTGTGGTGTCTTACATGTTCAAGTCAATTAAATATGATGAATGGCTACCTCTGCTAGCATGCATGTGGCTCACAGAAGAAAAGGGACTCTGAATGTTTGCTCACCCTCCTCCTTCTTATTCATGTGCAGATGCATTCTGGAGCACAAATAAATGTTCAGAAAATGGTGGTGGGGGAAGGGAGGAGTTGTTGGAATCAAGGAAGCAACAGAAATGATGTAAACTGCTCACTGCCAAAAAAAATTCATTGTAGCTGTGAATTCTTTGAAAAGATATTCTCCAGTTACCATCCCCTCCTCCCCCGTCTGCTCTGTATGTTCCCTTTATAGTGCTATAAAGAGGCCCCAGCGATCAGAGCTATGTGCTAAACTCACAGTAAAGAGGTAAAAATTCTACTTACCTGAGCAGGTGGAGGTTGTTGTACGTAGCCCTGGGGTGGTGGTGGAGGCTGCAGTACTTGTTGGGATACTGGTGGACCTGAACCTGTAAAACTTCCCGGGGGAAGCTGCTGACTTGGGGATGCCATGACATAACCCGTCTGCTGGCCAGATGGCTGTATAATAGGTGATGGGTAGACAGGACCAGAAGGCGACTCAGGGTTGTCTCCTGATGACTGACGACTTAAGCTCATTTGGTTAAATTGTGTTGTCATGTCATCTCGCTGTGGGGCAAAGTTCAGTTGAAAATGATCAACGTGATTTTTGCAGTAAATATTTGAAAAACAGAAAGCCAGACTTTAAGATTAGTACAAGAAGCAGGCGAAAATATATTCACACACCAGCAAACAACTCAGGGTAAGCAACAAAAAAAATTAGAAAATAAAAATAAAACACTGAAAACTGCTTGTAAAATGCTTTTAGACTGTAAGGTAAATTATAGCACATGGAACAACAGCATTGGTTGGAATCCTTTGACCCTACTACCCATATTTCTAAAGGCCAGTGAACTCTACGTCTTTCAAAGGGAGATATTTTGAACGGAAAAGGCACAAGCAACACTGTACAGGTAGGGGCTCCCCCCCAATACAGAATTCCTAAATTAAGGATCTTCTAGTAACTAGAGTTGCGATTGCCTAAGGATCCCAAGGGAAAAAAGTGATCGAGGCAGCCCATCCCCTTGATTCCTTTGAATACCCCAACTCATATATTTTAATATGGTATTAGGTAAAAATAGGTAAGCTGGAGCTGGAATGGTTTTCAGCTCTCAACTGCTAGTTAAAGAGTGTGTAGGCAGTTGGTGTTAATAAACATGTAACATAGTAGTTTTAGAGTCACCATTTAGCTCAGGCAGAGACCAACATACCAAGTGGGCATATACAGTAAAATCCTGGCCTCAATTAAGTCAATGGTAAAGTTTCCATCATGTTCAGTGGAGCCAGATTATACCCTTAATGTGTATAATGATGTAAAAACAGCCTTGCAAAAGGATCCAGGTCAGCGGAGCTCTGTGCCTGGACAGAATCCTACTGCCTTCAATAGGACTCTGTGAGGGCTTAGGGCAAGACTTGGAAAGGGTATTTAGATACCTAATCCAATCCTAAATCAATGGGAGTTAGGAACCTAAATACCTTTAAAAATCTGGCCTCTAGGGCTTTGCCTAACTGGTCCTTTTTTCTTAATATTTGCCTGTATTCTGCATGTAAACATCCTGAAGAAAGCTTTGTTCCATCTAGAAGAATATGTAACTAGTGTGTTGTGCATGAACATACAAACTATGTTCCCCAGCCCCTTGCTCACACCCCATTATTGAAAGGGGCAAACACTGCAGAAACATCTTCCCTCAAATATTCCTGTGAATTGTTAAATTGAACTGAACTGAACTTTAAACTGAATTTGCTTGGATTGTGTTCATACCTGTTATGTTCACTCTCCAAAGGTAGTAGACATAATGCATTTATTGGCAGGGTTTTTGGAAAGAATGTGCATTTTACATGAATGCAACAGAATATTTCTGGAAAGCCAATTCTCAAATTCATAGTCACACACAGAAAATTCATTTTTTAAGGCTTTAGCTACTTCCGTCCGGGAACAGATATCATGGGCCATCATTCTCAAACATGTAGAGCAGGATCTACTCCTGGGTGCCTAAAGCCAGGCTCTTGTATCCATAGTTAGGTGCCCGAGTTAACAGCCTCAACTTCAAAAACACTGAGCATCCACAGGTTCCACTGACTTCATGGCACATAGTTTCAAACAACTCAATGTGAAAAAATTGTATGACAATTCACAAAGGAAAAAAATGAGAAATTTAGCTAATCAGTTCACCATGTAATCTAATTAATTAATCTAGCTCTACCCATTTCTATGAATGAGCCATTATGAAGTAGATGGTCAGATACTTGTCATGGGAGTTAGCGCTGGGACATACATCTGCTGTGCATGGTAACTATTTTTCCACAGGATTTCCATTGTGTGAGGATGGGTAGAATAAGCCACTACTGGGCCTTTAAATGTAGTGCTTTTCTCCTGTGTGCTAGTAGTACTATTTTGGCCCCAAAGGCATATTCCATTTTGTTTCCATTTTTAACAGGACTGGGTGACAGTAGTAGCTTACGGATATCTGCCACAAATAAGAATTTGAGAAAGAGAGAGAGAGAGAGAGCAAAAGAAAAAAAACCTGGACTGCCAACTAAAACGGCAGCTTCATTTTACAGTAATGTAAAGTTAAGCTTGTAAGCACCATTCCAGAGGTACATTCTTTTTATTCTCCAAGTCCATTAGTGCTTTGTCATGATGCATAGCACATCACACGCGTCTAGGGCTACAGATCTTTCACAAATATTCTGTTATCTAAGTCCTCCAGTATGATCAGGGAATAAGTCCAGCCAATGAATTTACAGCAGAATGGTTTCTATAGATTCGGAATCAAGCATATCACACAAGTCTTTCAGCACGTCCATAAGAGGTTTCCCTCCAGACTGTGTGGACATAAAATGCTAGCTTATTCTAGAAGTGTTGAGTAAAAGAGAGATTTATAACAGACACCTTCACGTGAGATGCCCTGCATGCCTGCACATTGCTGTCAAACATACACATGCTCACCTCATACACCCCACATCAACAATCGCCACACAAATAAATAAAAATCTGTAGTACCACAGGAAACTGCTGCGTTGGAGAGACTGGCAGGAGATGCTGGGGTGGATAAGAAACTGCTGGATATTGGACTGACTGGGAAGATGGCTGCATAGCCTGAACAGGCTACAAAATAAAATAAGAGACAATAAATACAACCCTCCAAGAGTTAGATAATAGCACAACACTGTTATTGGGAACTAATGCCCTAGCAATGCAGAAGACCTTCAGGTAAAGCACAATATATTAGTTATTTAAGCTTGTGTTTTGCTCCCTCAATCTTGTGATTCTTTGGTATTGTTTTCTACCGACTAACAGACTTTCAAGTCCATAAGACATACAAGTAAAACCGTGGTTACTTTCTTATGATTAGTGTGTTGCAATTCTAAAGCAAAGTCTACATATAATTGACAGAGATTGCAGGGGTGGGTGGGAGAAGGAGGGAAGCATTGCATAAGCATAGATATGAATTTTTCTGTTAATGGCCACTTTAAACTCAGAGTGTTTCACAGATAGAAAACCAATTACTATAAAGCTATCATGTGTACAGTGGCTGAAAAATAAAGTTGAGATTATAAAGGTACTCTGGAGAAGATGTTTAGGTAAATGAAAGAAAGACTCTATACAGAACTATATGGAGGGTGATTTACCTAGCACTCTTCTCATTTTAGACTCCAATGTACATGAATCCTACATCAGCTTGGTACTATTCTGCCTTTTGTGTTATAAATTATTGGGAAAAACTGAATCTTGAAATTGAGATTATAGATATTAGGCCAAATTCTGCACTCAGTAAAACCATATTAATTTAACTGCTTCAACAGAATTACTCTGGATTTACACCTGGGTGATCTGGGACCAGAGTGAGTCTCCTTAGATCTACATATGGAAAAATTCTCATGTGCAAATCTGGACTGCTCTGCTCATAAATAGGGCACTGCAATACTGTCTATCCCATACCCTTGCTCTTAAGAGGGCTCCCCATGTTGTTCTGGATCCATGCTAAGGGAGTAGACAGACACTCTGGCCTGGTGTAGCATACAGCAATAAGTTCATAGGGCCCTAGGCGGCATTTACTGTTCTATGGAGCCAACCTACCAGTTCTGCAAAAGCTGAGTCCTGAAATTTCCCATGACTCCATTCACACAGTGCTGGGAGAAATCTGGGGGACATTTAAAGGCAAGAACCCTAGATAGACATTTGTGGATAGTTCTTCTGTGGAGATTTGGGGGCAAAAATCTCTTACAACCTGAACTGATGTGTGGGAATCTCTATGAAGAAACACTCAGTTTTCTCTTATAAAAAGTCCTCCTTTACCATGAGAGGGGCTGATTTTGGACCTAGAGCTGAATTTGTGCCAATATATTATTTAAACTGACCAAATTAATTAAGGCTTCCAGCACTATTATTAATAGGCTCCAATGCTGCCCTCATCAGACAGAAGCTATACTAAACTAACTGGGTCCAGTATTGGGCCTTCGAGGCTTTAATTTTGTCCCACATTTGGACCTCAGCAGGTAGAGAAGTATATAATAAAATATGGCAATTAAACACTCAGTGGTGCTGTTTGCGTGTATATATGTTCATGTACCTCCTATTAAAGTCACCAGGACATATCCATATACCAGATCGGGAAAGGTGCTACAGTAAGAAGGGTCATATAAGATTTTAGGCAGACAGTCAGAAGGATACAGCCCCTAATGCTAAATCAGTTTTTAGGGGACCACATTTACCAACAGTATAAATATTACATCATTATAACTGAGAATATATATAAATAACGGTAAAAAAGAAAACTTGAAGAGAAACTAACAATCCGAAGTTAAAAACCGTTAATATAAATTATTTCAGAAGCTGCGACTATTACCAGGTGTTCAGCAAAAGATCAACAGAGGTATGTACATATATTCCAGTCCGTTACACAATTACATATTGCACTAGTGTATGGAAGAATATTTAGGGCTTTTAGTCACGTTTCAATGTTTTGAAACGGAACCCAGAGACTTTCCAGATATATACCACCTGGTTTGATGATCATTTTCCAAATGAAAATCTTTCTACCCATTCCATCCACCAAGAAAATATTTGATAGCTTGTCTTTTGATATTTATTTCAAAAGAAAAAAAAACCCACCCTGACATTTTGCCCATCTGCCTTTTTGAGATTGCAGTGCTGCTCTATGGGGAAGGTAAACACACCTCGTCATCCCAGCCTTGAGGAAAGCTTGTTCTCTCCTTTCAGCACTTGCCGTACCTGTGTGACAAGATGACTTGCCATTTGCTGCTGTGGTTGTTGAACTTGCGGCTGCTGTTGGGATGAAGGCGGCTGGGGAGACTGTCCAATGAGCTGGCTTCTAATTGGCTGCTGGCCGCTGGGAGGGTTGTATATGGCAGGTGTACCATCAGGGTTTACAAATGGTTGGCCTGAAACAAAACACCCTTCATTTGCTGGATACTTTTAAGAACACAGCATCCTCTAAAAGAAACTAGACAGGCCCATATTTAGAAGCAGCTCTCCCTCTGTACTACATGATCTGCAACAGGAAAGTGCTCTTTGCTCACAACTCTTCCCGTTAAGGCAGCAGCAATTTATTTTGCGGCTAAGCCTGCTAGCATCTCTTAGTTAATAGCAATTTAAGGTGTAACTGACCATTTTTCTTCCACCAGGGAGATTTAACCAGAAGCCTAATGCATCTCTGTACACTGGATCCCAAGTGAGTGGTACTTCTGAGATAAAATCTTCAGACAACTACCTGTTTATGCCTCAGTCAATACCATTGCCTTTTGCATGCTACACACAGGAAGAGAGTGACAAGCGAGTGGAAAGATTATGGAGTGCTCCTACTGAATTCTGATCAAAACACATTTGAGGTTTGTTCTTTCTGACTTCTCGAAGAACTTCAAATGTAGGGGCATAGGTAGGAAGTGGGGGTGAGATCAAAAATATTCCATCATCAGTTTACACCTCAGTAAAGCATAAAATGGGACTAGGATGATAAATTACAGAGTTTCAGTGCCACACTCAATTACATGAGTGATTGAAAGCAAAGGTGTGCATGCTCTCTGCTGGACAGCTGTGCACGACACAAATAATGTTCAAATTCTTAAACCCTTCACTTCCACCAGAATGCGCTTTTGTTCCAGCAACCTTTTTTCCCCTAATGCATAAGTGGTTAGAAGCTGAAAGAATGTACTTCAAGGATGCACTTTAAGTTAATTCAGCAATGAAGCAGTTAATGCAGAAAAGGAACAAATGTCGGGGCTAGAGAACTTTCATGCCCATTTCATCCCCATGCAATTGTAATGCAAACTATAAAACTATGCTTAATACGTTGTAGTTCAAATAGGAAAAAACAGCTCAGAAACAGGGCACTATACTTTTGAGAACAATGTCCTAAGTAACTGGAGGAAGGAGCGCTCTGAAAATTCACAAGCAGAAACCCTAGAAGTGTTTTTGAAAGTATGGGCCAAATTCTCCTCCCAGTTGTACTGAGGGCAGAACTTCATCCACAGTGTGCATTTTGTTCCCATTTCATGAATCAGTTGGAATTTTGCTGTTTCCACTAAGCCCACTTTTTGCCTTTTCGTTTTTCATCTTTTAATTGGCGGGGTGAAACAACTTGTAAATAGCCTTAGCAATAAATCAGTCTTTCCCCACTTCTCACAAAACTGTTGAACAGCCAAAAAGATCTAGATTCTTTTGTGTGAATTATTTTAACACAACTTCAGTTTTTTTCCTCCCTTCCTTTCTTAAAATTCAGGATGAAGTGAAACACTTTCGGTAGGTAATTGACACTGAAGAACAAACTTCAGATTTCAGGTGGAGTGGGAAATGCAGGTGAATTCCATGGCTCAGAGAGCTGGTAATAAAAGAAAGAGCTCACCTCAACATCACAAGACTACCAAGATTCCTGACTAATGCAAGGCTGTCCTGCATTAGGTTCTTTTCTCTCATTCCCCAGCCAGTCTCTTCTAATCACCCACCAAATCCCAATTCCCCACTGCCAGCTCAAGCTGTTCTCCATCCATTTTTCTCTTCTGACTCACATGGCCAAACTTCAGAGCTAAGCACCTTTCAGAGGAGTGTAGCCTGTTCTGTTTAAAATGTGATTGTTCCAGGCTGTACGCTCGCCATGTGTTTTATTCAGAATGGAGAGATACGGACTAAACTGCTTGAAGAAGAGAGGCCCAGCTCTAGGGGGGTAACAATGGCTTTGAGAGCAGCAAGAGAATGCCCTCGGCCACAATCTGATCCCCGCAAAAGAACTTCAGCAGGGTTTGTGGAAGACAGAGGTGGTGTCACAGAGAGGCACTTCATGTTTCCTCATCCAAAGTTCGTTTCCACCTCATGGAACTGGAGGACATTCTCTGAATCAAAGAACTTAAAAGGAGATGGAGACAGTAGAAGTTTGGTTAAAGATGATCTTTTCAAACAAAAGGGCAACAACTATGAGAATGCCAGGAATGGATGAGGGCACAGACCTACAGAAAGCACTGGAAGCAAGCACTGGAACAGTGAAGGAGGTAAATTGAAATATTATCTTCACGGAAGGGATTTGTCAAGTAAAATTTAAAAAAGACCAACATGGCTAGAGAAGTTCACTAAGGGTAACACCACAGTGGAGAAGTCTAGAGGAGTACCAAAAAGGAGCCACTGGACAGCTAGGAGTGAAACTATGTGATCAAGATGATAGACTCTAGAAGGTGATGCTAGGTTCTCAAGAACAATATCAAAGAAGACTTTTTCAAATCCAACACTTTAGTCAAGAAAGAGGACTGCACAGAAAGTGGTAAACTTAAAGAAGAGACTGGAGATGGGACATTAGCTGATGGAGAGTGAAATTTTCAAACAGGATATGAAAAGGTGTTAGGGAAGACACATATGAACACTGAGGAATTAATTATCTCTCTGACCTAACGAGCAAGGGATGCTGGAGATGCCAAAGTAATCAGGAATAAGAATTAAACACAAAATGTTTTCAAATTGTTGAAGGGATGTCAGGCGAGGATGTCCGGAGGGACCAGAAGGAAGGTGAAAGTGGACAGCTGGTATAGGTAGATCGAAGTGTAGTGAGAGCAGAGATGATTTTGCTGCACGTGAAAACCTTTCACAAAAACCTTGCACAGGTGGAGCAAAGAAGAAAGAGTCGGAGGAAAGAGGGAATACTTAGAGAGAGAATGAGGATTGCCAGCACCAGAGAGGGTGCTGAGAAATGTCTGGTGAGATTTACAGATCCCATGAAGGATAATCAGAGTAGACACACCAGGCTGTCTCCCTGATTATTGTGTCTATTGGTGCTACTAGGGTCATGTAGTCAGCAGGACTATGCAGTGTCATAGAAAGGGCAAATCTTTAAGGGCCAAGCAGTGAGAATCAAAAAAGAGGACAGAACTGGAGGTAACTAAACTAAGTGAAGAAGAAGAAGAAGAAGGCAGAGCTAATAAACTGATGCTGCACAATGAAAGAAAATCTACTCATTATGAGAAACAAAGTTTCCTTTTTCCTTTATTTCAACTGTCTTTATGTCTTCATGATATTTGATCATCTCCTGTATTATCAGAGCCTCCTTCTCATGGAAACTCTTCTATTTTATTTTAAGAAGATGCAGAGATTTAGGTTCAAATCATGACGAATTCATAGTATGTTTTTTTTTTAAATTCACAGGCACTACAACGGGTTTTATTTCCAATACATATGACAATGTGATGTATGCTATAAATCTGGGACTAGGACCTGATTGTTTACATTGAACTGCTGCTTCAACTTTTTTTAAAATTTAAATATCAGCTACAGCAACAAACAGTGCAGTTTGTCTAGTGTTGAAGCACAGAAGCGTGCAAGTAAACAAATATAAAACACTCAAATACTATTTGGACAATATATTCACGGATACAGACTATACACACGTGCACGCACGTGTGTGTGTGTGTGTGTGTGCGCGCGCGTGTGCGTGTACGCAAAGTATGTCTGCATGGCAACTGGGAAAATGCTTCCCAGCATTGGTAGACAGACATGCACTAACTCAAGCAGAGCAAGCATGATCAAAATAGCAGTGTAGGTAGGGCGTGTCACCCACATATGTATCCAGGAGGTCTGGGCAGATTTATACATAGGTGGCTAACCAAGCGGCTGCTTGCAATACCACCGGCTATATGGCTACGTTTAGTGCGCTAGCTCAAGCAGAGCTAGATGTGGCTGTCTACCCATGCTGGGAAGCCCACTCCCAGCTGCAGTGCAGGACATACCCATGGAGCACTCCGTTATGCCTCTGAAGAGGATGAGGCATGCTCGGGAGAGAGGAGCTGACACTATTCAAATGATGGTACCTGCAGGTACCATCCCTTTGGGAGACATAGTGGCCAGGGGGAGCATGCACTAGGCAGTGAGACTTGCTACACCTATATGGCAGATGTAATGAGTGCTGTCCCAGAATAAGTCTACCAGCATGCAAATGTAGAGCAACTCTGGCCCCACCCTTGCCACGGCCATACACATGTACACCCCCTCTCAGCCTTTAGTGTTCCTAGAAAGAGCACTGGCTACTCTCATTTGCTCTTCCCAGTACGGGTGTGTTGAGATATGTAAAAAAGGGCTTCTTGAAAGTGGCCTGCAGAATACATAAAAATGGCTTCTTTCCTATTGCTCCAAAGAATCCAGCACAGTGGACAGAACTGTCAACTAGAAAAGTGCGAGTGAATGACTGGTTTGTTCTCTTTTCTCCTCCATTTATTTCAAGGGACACATTTTAAATCCTCCAATACTAAGCTCTCAGATCAAGACTAAAAGCTTTGCTTTAAAAAAAAAAAAGCATTTATGTTCAATAATAAGTTGTTAAATCAATCCCATTATGTAAATATAAACTTAAAATATTTTTCTGCATTTACAAATGCTGGATTATCTTGATTAGCCTCATATGCTATTATCTGCTAAAGTGATTACAGGAAGCTTGGTTTAATACGTTTTTTCAAGCTGATGTTTTTATTAAACTCGTCTCTCAATTTCTTGTCATTGTCTTGACTATAAGGTATTTTCAGGGCTGATGAATAAGGTTTGTGTCTTGGCAATGAACTGGTTTTTATTTAACATGAAGGGAGAGATAACAAACAAAGAGGTGGCCATCACTACAAATAACAATCCTGAATTAAAAGCTCCATAATGCTCTAGCTAGACCTTTGAAAAACTAGTACAGGCTTCAGCTCCAAGCTCCTGCTATAGTGAGAAATAGACAGGCACTGCTTGTTTTGTTTTTTATTACATTTTCGAATCAATATAACTCAATTAAAGGAGAGAGAAAATATGCAGACCCAGAGTCAGAGAATACGTCAATCGTTATAGTTATGAAGTGGACCCTACAGTCACCACCTCCCAAACCTTCTTTATAATGTTTGCAGAATGCTGTGGGGGAATGATAGCAAGAAGTTAATTAGACTTAGCTGAACTAAGGATGAGACCAACAACTCAAATCTGAACTCGACTGTTTTTGCGGCTAACAAACGTTTAGATGAACTTTTATGCCCATTACTTCATTTCCTTGTGTGCCTCCGCACTGCTTAGTTAGAAACGGAAGTGGAGATGCCAACATATGAAAGTGCCTTTGCACACATCTTCCAGTTTATTATACAGATCCAAGCTGATCCAATAGCTTGGGTAAGAATACAGTGTCCTAGGTGTAATTCAAACTAAGCCTCCAAATCTTTTGTGCTTCTCCCGTCATTAAGTTAAACCTCTGAAGTTTTGGATATTATACTACGATCCTCTCCAAAGTGCTGATATTCTGAGTTCCTGATGCTGGGAGATGCTTAGTGCCCTCCACTGAAACCCCAATTGGAAGCCAGTGGGAACTGAAAGTGTTCAGTACCCTGCAAGATTGGGACCTTATTTTATAGAGGACTCAACATTATAACATTAAAATGGTCCTTTTATCGTCTCCTATCATCCATGCTGCAGCATCTTTGCAAAGCCATGACATCTGCTCACAGCTGTAAAAACATCCAAACAAATCCGACTGCCAAGCCAAAGTAGACATTTCCTCGCTAATAAAGCTGCTGCTTTTCCAACCACAAGTGACACTCTATTTTTATACCGGAGGCTGGCAGTGTTCCCCTACAAACCAATGCGAGACGGGAGATGGTCAGACTGACCTGTGTGTGGATTGAGGAGGATACTGCCAGGCGGTATGCCTGCAGCTTCAAGTGGAAGTATGATATAGCTGGTGTTGCTTGGTGCTACCTGGCCACTCATCCCATTCTCTGTGTAAGAAACATTGCCTGAAGGGCTGGCTGTCACCCCAGGGACAATGGGTGCACTTTGGAGAGGCTGATGTGTTCGCGACAGTGATCCTGAGGAGCCAGCGCTGCTGGAAGACTCTGACCCTGAAAGAGATACAGAATCTCAGATATAAAAGAAGCCAGGCCCTCCATTCACGATATTACATACATGGAATAAAACATTTTAAAGATGGAAAGCATTTACTACATAGCCAGCCCTCTATCCCATCAGACTGTAACTGTCCCTTTTGTTATTCTCTCCTGGAAGCTCAGTTATAAGCAGGACTATTGTTTTAACCAACTTACAAAAACTCATTTCCCCCCCTGAAAAGCCCCCTCCACAAATAAAAAAAAAAGAAAGAAACAGAACACAGGCTATATGATTCGCTTTACAGTCATGTTTATTCATGCTACATAATAGGCACAC
Source organism: Mesoclemmys tuberculata (assembly GCA_007922155.1). Lineage (NCBI taxonomy): Eukaryota > Metazoa > Chordata > Testudines > Chelidae > Mesoclemmys > Mesoclemmys tuberculata. Next base: position 76,539,840 of record ML675603.1, on the reverse strand, counting down.
ACATTGCCCAAAAAGATAAAGTTTACAATTCCATAAGGAAGAACACAAGAACACAGCAACTAAATCCCCCGCCTACTAACTGCTTAGGTGTACCATTCTTCGTTATTCACTACTAGATACAGTTACAATTACAACAACTTATTTGCTTTTTCAGTACCCAGCCTATTAAAAAGCTTCAAGCCAATATAAATGTGATAAACACTGTCCAGTGATGCTTAAATGACTGAAGTACAGATGTTTTAAAAATTGACAAAATTCTGAATGCAACTGTCCAATCTTCTAAGATGTTACTTGGACAATTTTCCAACATTTTGATGCAATAAACTTATACAGCCTTCACAAACAAATTTGAATGTGCAACTTTTAACTCTAAAAGGGAAGGAAGGAAAGAACTCAGGATTACGTTCCATCAGTGTTTTCCTTCTATACATCCTTTACATTTGGGATCAATCATGTGGTTTTAGTAATAGGTTCCATAGCCTCCCCGAATCATTTTTCCATTTTGTTCTTGTCTGGATCCATTTCTTTGTTGGGAATTAGATCAAGCCAGATTTTCACTGAAACTGCAGCAGTGGTAGCAACAGAATGTAATCTGCCAAATCTTTCTGCAGTAGATTTTGTAAATATAGGACACCTCTGTAGAGTTTCCTGTTGTGTAAAATCTGAGCTATGTTTTCATCAAGGTCATCTTCATCCTCATGACAAGTGTCAACATACATAACTGAATGCAAACAAAAAAATCTTCCTGAAAATTCCACTGAGTGCCATTGGACTGCAGGGACACAAAACCTCCCTTTTCAATTAGTCAATCAATCAATCAGCCAACCAATGGAGATTGCAGAAGAATTCCTGAGTTTCCACAATGTGTTCTGAGATTGTGCTAGCTAGTTCTTTTTCTTTTCCAACAAAAGTTTATAGTGTGTTGAAACACTATACATCAGAAATGTAGGACCTTTATTCCTGAGAAGTTGTTTTGTTTTATAATTTTGCCTGTACAAACGGCAGAGACCTCCTTGGATGGGTGCATTCTTGGATGGCAAGTTCAGCAATTTGGACACAATATTCTGCTCGTTTATGTTTTTTCAGATGTATAATCAATAGCATTAAGCAGGAACTTATTTTTCTCTGCATGAAATATGTAGCAATTATCATATCTTTTCCCATGTTTGATGAGCCACCTTACATTAATTTCAGTGTTGATTCTTTTAGTCTTTGCTTTCCTTTCCCCCCCTCTTTTTCTTCACTTGCAGGATCTCATAATCGACCTGTAATGTGAAATCTCTGGGGAGACTTATATCAAGGAGAAAGTGAATCAAGAGTTTTTTTTATTATTACTAATAAAGATTTAATTAATGCCCAGAGGCCCCAATTCTTCACATTGCTCATTTTGTGCTACACTGAAGGCAATATGGGTAGCGTAAAAGAAGATTTCAGTTCTTTTTTATGAAGTTCAGGTCTTTGTCTTTCAGATGTTTTTCTGGAATAATCACAGATTGATCTTTTCTATTTTTTGAGTGCTGAAGAATAAGTAGACTGTGATACTGAATTAAGCAGATATTGAGGAACTGCTGTAAGGCTTGGAACAAGCACTTATGTTATCATCATCGCTACATTTGAATTACGGTGATGGTATTTAAATTGGCTCTCTTGCAGGATCATCAGTGATCTGCTCTTCTACATAAAGAGACAGTTTCATTCAGTGGCACAACTGTTCTTGACGAAACAAACAAACAAAATTTCTGAACCTTTGGAGAAGAGCACAAATTCATTCCAAAATTTTTATTTAACAACTCTTTAGCATGTTTACATTACATTACATTATACCATTTTTATTATTTCATCACTACAAAGATTTATTTCCAACCATTTCATTCAACTCTAACCATCCTGAATCAGTTTTAATTCAAACAGTGACGTCTGATAACGAATAAAAACGATTTCCTTTTTGCTGAATTGATCAGTAGTTTTCACAGTTATTACAGTTAGAATGATAAACCACCATCTAGTAAATTCAACATTATGAAGACTGGAAAAATAAGACTAATTAGCCAGCTTTAAGTGGAATCATGCTATCAGATGACTGTCCACCTTCCAGAAATTTTGAGTTCAAGCAAACCAGATCCTACTGATCCACAAGTCCAACCACTGCCTTTCTCTTCAGTAGTTAATGGCTGTTGATTCCATCAGCAATGTCCCTCTTGCCAACCATCAATGACTCCACCTTTTCTCAATTCCCCTTTATGCTTTTAGATAGTTCTAAAACCTTTTTACTGTTTCATAATAGGCATAACAAAAACCAATATGTTTCCATCACTTCCTTATTAACATAGATTTTGATTAATTATGCTCCTATAAATACCTCAAATGATATCCAAGTTCAAAAAGTGATGGCGATGGGGAAGAAACAGGAAAAAAAAATCTAGTGATCTGATTTTGTTTTTTTGGGTTTTGGGGCAAGTCTGAGGAGAACACCCACCCAGCTTTCTCCACAAACCTGGCTTTAACTAACCTACACAATGAGGTCACTTTCCTTGGGTGACCATTTCACAATCCATTAGAACTTACCATTTGAACTTTTTCCCCTCCCATGATATTCAACTTAAAATTTCCTTTGCTTGATTTCATCTCTGTGTGCCTAAATTTACCTCTTGGAAAAGCCTAATTAATTCTTCTACCTCCTTGTTGTTTACATCCTTCAAAGGTATGTCTATAAACAGTGAAAAATACTCCCTTCCTTACCAGCTGGCCCATATAATGATCTACTCATCACATGCCCTAAGGGGCCAATTTCTCAGCAGTGGTACATTGTTCATCATTTTTGTAAGTACCTCCCTCTTAGCTGCAGTTTCACAGCACCAGAAATATTGATTTGCTAGTTTTAAAAATCTGTTTCACCTAACCATCTTTCATTTTTATATAGCTTTTATCAATTTGGTATTTAAATGCGGATGTGAAAGGGATATGGTTCCACAGCTTGCATTTCTGAAAAAAGGAATGATGCTTCAGCAGGGTAGGCTGGCACGTGCCCACACATCTACATTCCCAAGTTTATTAGGGAAAACATTTACCAGATCACCTTGACTCGAGCAAATCATAAAGGAGCAGAAATCTGGTTCCAAAACCAGGCCCCTAAATCATAATTGACAGGATTCTTTTATCAAAAGAGTTCATGTTTTAAAATGCCTGCAGCATAGAATGCATTTGCCCTGCAGGATGAGTAAAGAGCGCTCAACATCCTGAATTAGACTCTTGATCCCAGTTATAATAGAAGTTTGGAGTAACTCCAATGAAGGTAATTGGCACTACAGATTTACATTAAATGTAACTGTGATTGGAGTATGACCAACTGTTTGTACACAAAGGAAAAAATAAGTTTCAACCAATGTTTACAATGCACTAGTGTAAAATGGAAACTTTGTGCCATAAAGAAGGAAGCTAAAGATGTATTTGGTTTATGGCTTCCCATTAATAGCTAATTCTTGCTTAGTCAATACGATAGACGTGTCTATCTGGAATGCACGATTTGTCTTCTTTTTAATGACAAAAAAATTATTGTGAACAATAAGCAAAAAGGCTGTCATTTTGCCATTATGAGCATGGATGGGAACTGAATAGGTATATCCATGACAGAGACATCCACGTGCAAAGACATCCATTTGACTATAAATATGCATGCTTAGACAACGCTGAAAAAGAAGTCACTTATATTATAGAAGTCTAAACCAAACTAAGACATTGATGATGTCACAAATTTCAAGAATGCGGCTTGAGTACTTTGTTGAATTATTACCTCCCCATCCCTTCCCCCAGTATTGATTGATAACTCTAATAATTCCATCTCGCTACATACATTATGCTTCATAATACATAAGCAACAGGCAACATGGTATTTGCAACATATAAACTGTGCTTTGCAATTAAAAAAACCCATTTTTTTAGCAAGTGTCATGAGCACAGTATGAAATAAACAGTATAAGGGAAAGCCAGCCATGTGGATTCAGAGCAGCTCATTTTGTTCTGAGAGTACAGCATCATCATTTCTCTGCTGACTCGTCCTCTCCCCTCTTTCCCCCCCCCAATGAAGCATAAAGAAGGGCACATTCTGTGTCCTGTCTAAGGTCAGTCAGAATGTCTGGAGTGATACAGAAAAGGCAGAGTAATAGAAATGCCAGAAGGGACCATCAGATCTTCTAGTTTGACCTCCTGTATATTAAACCACTAAACGCCACCCAGTCAACCCCACACAAAGCCAATAATCAGAAATTAGACCAACAGCCACCCTTGGGACACTAAGCTATTGTGTTGGCTGGTACTGTACTGCTGCATATTTTCTGAAATGATCTCTGACCACACACTGGATTTCACTGAGATTTTGATATTTTTCCAATTAAAGTTATTTGGTTGATAACACTGCTGTAGCACCAGGACGACTGTCCTGTGTTTGCAGCCTTGCTTAACAGTTACCAATCCCTTGATTTTTTGTCTGTTTTTAGGTGGTGATGAACTGTGTGACCTCCCATTCATTGAATGCAAGCTGGCCTCATGTATATTGTACATAAGTGAAAATGTGTTAACTGTGATCTGAATTAAAGCACAAAATAAAACCTTGAATGTTTGCTAAATAACAACATTTACCTGTACAGCAGTACTTTTAGGATTCCCTATAATTAGATTACAGAATGCTGAAAATGCCCTGGAAAATGTAACTACTTCAAATGGCAAAAGTAAAGGTTTGACCAGCATCTACTGTAACCTAGAAGCTAGTCAACATGCAAATAGTGCATGAGCCCTGATAGCTTCATGAATCCACATAGTGTGGTTTGGGGGTGAGATAGCAACATACTATGGTGGATTTTTCCATTTTTTGGACTGTATATTCTCAGCTGCCATAAGGTAAAATTCATTGACAACATCTAATTCCCTCCCCCCCAGCCTTATTTCCCCCTGCCTTCCTCAGGGTGACTGACAGCTTCACTTTACATCCTGGTTTTGAACATGTGAGTATGTTTTGACATCCGGTATTGTTCTTTTCCCCCTTTTTCTTTTATGTAGTTTCATTTTGCCTTTTCTGTGGCTTGACAAGCTTTCAAACTGAAACATTGAAATTAAAAAAACCAAGAAACCTCAACCCTCCAAAGCACTTACAATATCTAATCTCTCTGCAAAGAACATGGTATTTTAATATTACAGAAGTGTTTTAAATGTATTATAAGAGCTGTCATTTGAAAGCGGAGGTTTAGTGAATATATAGTGCAGATATATTTAAAATTATTAGAGCTCTTCAGGGATTTTGTTTCTGTAAGTGCATCATTTGATAAGCTTGATTTCAGCACCATAAAGACATTTTCAACTATTAAATCTTCTGCAGTTAGCATGGATCCAAATCCTCCAAACTGGATTTCCCTGACTCTGTTCAAGCATTTTGTATCTTTGCAGTGTACTGCAGCAGAGAACTGCAGTCAATATGGAACTGTGCTACAGAATACCCTGAGCTGCTGTGCCTCTTCATTAAGTTATCCATATTGGGCTTGAGTCTGAAAAGATGCAACAATCTACTAAAGTCCTTGGTGCTATGACAATTCATACCAGCCGAGGATCAGGCCCACAATATATTGTGTGCAGCACTATACAATGCATTTCTCATTCATACAAGTTGAGAATAAGGGGAGTATTTCAAAGTCATTTGAGCACTACTGTAGCCACGTAGTTTCCACAATGCTATCTACGTATATATGACTATGTAGGGCCAGTTACTATGTAGATATGTATGACTATATGCATAGATTCTATCTAGATATGCGTGACTATACAGGGCCAGATTCTGAGGTCTTGTTACAGGTTATACTCACTTCTTAATTCAGTCGGATTTTACCTAGAGAAGGACAGAAAAATTTAACAAGAATCTCAGGATCTGCCCCATAAAAACCACAGCCTTCATCTGCCACAAGTTTTAAAAGACACCTGAAACCAGGGCTTATAAAAATTTCTTTCAGGCTCCCACCCAGCTTTGTAACCAGCAAGATTTAAAAAGGCTTCATTCAAACTAGTGTTGCTCCTTTAAAGCTGACAGACATGGCCAAATATTCACGGCAATTTGGACCTGGAGATGTTAGAATGCAGACTCCTTCTTATGGTCAGCTGGGCTTCCTGACAGGTCTCCACTGTGCTCCCGGACATGGCACCTGAAGTGCAGCAAAGAATATAGTACAATCCCAGGGAAGATAAGTGAGATTTGGCTAACCGAGGTTTGATGAATTGGGGTAATTAGCTAATGTCTGTAAAGCACTTTGAAGCTGAAAAGCACTAAGTGTTAGGTATTGATTTTCACTGGGGTTGTACTGTATGTATCAAATGACCCAAACTGAGGAAGGAATCTGATGGGCTGATTATTTATTTTACATACTTATACATAAATACAAAGTATATAAAAGAGTTAAATGACATGGTTTGGAATTATGTAGATCAATACACCATGACTCGCCCTCAAGTTATTATATCTGTAAAAGGTAAACACAAAAGCAGGAGAAAAAAATTCTCAAATTGTCATTTAGTTGGAGCTACAATATAAAATAAAAAGACTTCAGAATCCAAAATTTGCATTAGCTTACATTACACTAGATGATTCAACCTGAGCTAGGCAGACTGGCAGCAGACTATCTGCAGAGGCTCCACTGTGAGAAGCGGATGGCCATTTTAGAAGTCTACATTTCTGAAAAAGAGGGTTGGATTTTTGAGTGGAGCTGCGTTTTACAATGATCAAAGCTCTGTGCAATACAAGAAAATAATGTGTTTTCTTTGCCAGAAAGGTCTACTGTCTTCCAGTCCACTGAAATTGCATACAATCTGCAAGATGAATATGCACAAGTATTGTGCCATGAAGAACAATGAATAAACAAATTCACTTTCCATAGGTTTCTCACCCCAGGATATCAGCATTGTGTATTTTGTGTCTTGCCTTACAGCCCAGGTTGCCATAGCAACAGAGCTTAGCTTGTTGCCATAGTAATAGAGTTAAACCAGTGTTTCTCAACCTTTTAAGTAGCAAGAACCCCCTAACTTCTGAAAATTTGAATAAGTACCTCAACACTCAATTTTCCACGGGATTTTATATTTACAGACTAATGTGAGCCATATGTTGGAATAAAGGCTGAGTATATAAGGTTGTGATAGCACACATGTCAGATCTAGTGTGGGTAGGATTACCACCTTTACATCAGAGGTGCACAACTCAAATATGTGCCTGGGCTAGAGGTGATGTTGACCAAAGTTAGGAGGCTTTGAGGGGAATATAAAGCGCTGCACCAAATTTTCTGCCATAGATTTGAGAGGAGGAAGGGATGAGAGAGAGACAGAGGAGGGTACTTGGTGAAATCTGGGGCTTTCATAATTGTCAATTTAATGGCTCAACTAAAGCAGTGTAATTGACAAGTTTTCTGGGCACTGGGCTATGAGCCAGGGAGGGGGGGCTGCCACCTGGGCAAGTTGCAGACAGCTGCCACCTGGCTGCCAGCTCAGGAGGTGGGCGACTGCCATTCAATCCGAGCTGGAGCAGAGGAGTCTTCCACGTCGGCTTGGACCCGGGGATGTGGGCAAGCGGCTTCTGCTCATCTTCAAGCTGGGGCGCTGGAGGCTGTCCCTCGGCTCAGAGCTCGGGTGCGGGTAGCTGCCACCCAGCTGTGAGCCCTGCTTGCAAGATGAAGGAGGCTGCCACCAGGCTCCCACCTGAGAGCTGGGACCTGGCAGGAAGCGGGGGGCTGCTGTCCGCCTCCCGCCAGAAGCTAATGGCTGCCACCTGCCTTCCCAGCTGGAAGCTGTGACTGGGTGGGAAGGGGGCTGGTGCCGCCCACCTCCCCTTCACTCTGTTTTTCCCCGGGCACTCCCTGCCTGTGTCTCGCGTACCCCCAGGGGTATGCGTACAGGTTGAGAAACTATGAGTTAGTCTGTTAGGGGATAGCTCAGCCAGTCCTGGCTGGTTTTAGTGTAGTTCAATAAAGACTTTTCATGGGTTTGCATCTCTCTATGTTCCGTGCCGATTTCTCTCTGAATACAAGCACTTTCCAAGGATTTAACGTAACAATCAGGATCTGTTATTCACATTTAAAAATTAAACACTGTAGATCCGGCTACAACAATATATAGGCATGCAAGTACATATACAGCACTTGCAGTAAGTACATACTCGTCATTCATAATACACAATGGCTGCAGACAAACACAATCATACGTATTTCTCATGGCAGAGAGACAAGCATTGTGAACCCCATACAGCAATAGCTACCTGTTTTAGACAGTTTGCCGGTACTCCTGTTACTTGATGAGCTATCTCCTCTTGTCAAAACAGTTATTCCACCAAAACTTGCTGTCTTTGTTATGGCTGGTTTCAAATTGCGATTGGAGCTGTCCGAGTCTGTGCTGCTCCATGGCCTCTGGTGGTCTGTCCATTTCATTTCGTTCTCCGTGCTGCTTTGCCGGCTGCCAGATGCCTTCCCTGTGCTATCTCTGTTCCCCCTAGAGCATCATCAAAAAAACAAAGAGGTATAAAAATGACAAACATATTAGCCGAATTCTGCTCTTGGTCACAATGGTGTAACACTGGAGTAAATCCATTCAAGTCAATGGGATGATTCTGGATTTACAAGTAATTGAAAATGGAACCTGGCCCAACACTCATACCTATTCAACATATAAACACTGCCCCCCCCACACACAGAGTGCTAGCCTTCTTCATGGACTCTGAATTGCAGGGGGAAATGCATAATTATCTTCCCCTTACATCACCACATTGTGAACACACAACAAAAAATAAATGATGGAAATGAAAAACTGAAAAGCAAAATTACAAAATTACAAAAGCTACAATACAATCTTTTGGGTTCAAACTCTGAGCAAAACTATCCTTTCAATTCTGCAATATTCTCCTTTCTCTAAATGTGTAGAATTCCCATTGACAACAACAACAACAGGATTTCCATACTCCTATATGGACTTTAGGAATCCATCATGCAGGTCTGAGAGAATATTGCTCTGCAGTACCTGTAGGGAAAAAATAGCAAAAAGTAAAGTAATGCCCTCCACCTCAGCAAAAGAGGAACTTTTATACGGATAAATTCAACTTAGTTGATCTTACTGAAACCTGGTGGGAAGATCTGCATGATTGGAATATTAAAATCACTGGCTATAACCAATTTAAGAAAGATCATATAAGCAAAAGCGATGTGGGAATGGGACTATGTTAAAATGGCATTATCTATTTCCAAGTTACTGACAACTCAGAAACAAATGATCTTGAATGCTGATGGATAAATGCTGATGGATAAATATTCTTTAAAAAAAAAAAAAAAAAAAAAGAGTACTAATAGGTGTTTGTTACACACCACCAAATCACTTTACAGAATAGGACAACCATCTCCTTATGCACCTATCTATAATGTGTACAAAAAAAAAGCTGCTCGATCATAGGGGACTTCGATTTGAGTGACATATACTCGAGGTCTTAGGCTGCCAGCACTAAAATATCCTTGAAATTTCAAAATTTTATAGATGATGATTTCCTAACTCAGAAAGTGCTGCATCCAGAATGGGGAAATTCTATATCAGACCTCATCTTGACAGACAAAGAGGAACAGATCATAAAACAAAAAATTAGTGGTAGCTTACCTACAAGTGATCATGACCTGACCACACTGTTAATGTACAAAGAGAATTAAGTCCAAACCAGTTACGTGTACGTACATACGCGCGCACATGGTGCTTTAAAAGGGTTAATTTCACAAACCTGAAAACAATTATGAACCAGATCAGTTGGGAGACAGAATTTTAACAGAAAATTGTGACTGATAATTGGGAAACATTTTACTAGATGCACAAACAGCCAAAATCCCACAACAGAGAAAGAGGGCTTCACTGCCCTTTGGTTTACTGGTTAAAAACCTACCTGCCTTAGAGGGAGAGTGAAAGCAGCTATAACAAATGTAATACAGGGAAGTTGATAGCAATGAATGTAAATCATTAGCTAGGAATTGTAGAAAACTGACAAGGGAAGCAAAAGGATACATAAAGAAATCTACGGCCAGCAGAATTAAGGACACTAAAAAGAAGTTATTTAAAGTATATTAGAAACAAAATGAATCCCGACAATGATATTTGTATGTTACTAGATGGAAATGGTAAAAGTGTCAATAATAATGCAGAAAAGGCAGATGTGTTCAATAAATATTTCTGTTCTGTATTTGGGAAAAACCAAAATGAGGTCATGTCATGTGATGGTGAAATACTTTCCATTCTAACAATAAATAAGGAAGACGTTACACAGCAACTACTAAAGATAAACATTTTAAAGTCAGCAAATCTGGATAACTTGAATCCAAGAGTTTTGAAAGACCTGGCAGATAAATTCTCTGGACTATTAATGTTGATTTTCAATGAGTCTTGGAACACTGCAAATTTCTGAAGACTAGAAGAAAGCTAATGTTGTGCCATTATTTAAAGAGTAAATGGGATGACCTAAGTAATTTCAGGCCTGTTACCCTGATCCCTAGCAAAATAGTGAAATAAATTACATGGGACATGCTAATCAACATGGGGTTTGGGGAAAAAAAGATATTGTCAGACTAATGATTTCTTTTTTGATGAGATTACAAGTTTGGTTAATAAAAGTCATAGTGTTGATATCATATATTTAAACTTCTGAAAGGCATTTGATTTGGTATCACATGACACTTTAAGAAACTAGAAAGATACAAAATTAACATGGCACTCATTAAATGAATTAATAACTGGCTAACCGAAAGGTAAACTGGGAATCATCATCCAGTGAGTGTCTCTCTACTGGTATCATGCAGTGATTTGTATCAATGATCTGGAAGAAGCCATAAAATTATTATGTTTGCAGAAAGTTTGCAGATGACACAAGATTGGGGGGATGGTAAATAACAAAGAGGACAGCGTCACTGAGTGATCTGAATTGCTTGATAAGCTGGGCACAGGCAAACAATATGCTTAATTTAATATGGCCAATGTAAAGTCATACATCTAGGAACAAAGAATGTGGACATTATTTACAGGAGGGATACTCTACCCTGAGAATTAGTGACCCTGAAAAGGTCTTGGGGACCACAATGGATAATCAGCTGAACATGAGCACTCAGTGCGATGCTGTGGTCAAAAGGGCCAATGCCATTCTTGGATGCATAAACAGGGCAATACTGAGTAGAAGTTGGGAGGTTATATTACCTCTGTATGTGGTATGCATTGATGCAACTGTAACTAGAATACTCTATCCAGTTTTGATACCCACAATTTAAGAAGAATGTTGATAAACTGAAAAGGGTTCAAAGAAGAACCATAAGAATGATTAAAGGATTGAAAATCATGCCTTATAGTGTTAGACTCAAGAAGCTGAATCTGTTTAAACAAAGAGAAGGTTTTGGAGTGACTTGATCACTTTCTATAAATACCTATTTGAGGTGCAGAAGTTTGATAATAAATGGCTCAGTTTATCAGAGAAAGCAACAACAATGAGATCCAATGGCTGGAAGTGGAAGCTTGATGTATTTGGGCTGGAAATAAGGCTCACATTTTTTAACAGTGAAGGTAATTAATCACTGCAATAATTTACCAAGGGCTGTGATAGATTCTCTATCACAGGAACATTTTAAATCAAGACTGGATATCTTTTCTACAAAACATGCTGTAGTTCATAAAGGAATTAATTCAGGGAAGTTCTGTGGCCTGTGTTATCCAGGAGGTCTGATCAGATGATCTCAGTGGTCCCTTCTTGTTTTATAATCTACAGCATATGAATCTGAGGATTAATTTTGACTCCTCCCTTTCCCTTGGGCTCACATATCCAGGCTATGCCCAAATCCCACCCCTTCTTCCTCCTCAACATCTCTAGGAGCTGTCCTACTCCGCCATATCCCAAACCTGAATTCCCATAAAAAATTTCCTTATCAGGCATTTGTCATATCCTTCCTCTTACAGGCCTCCCAAATACACACACTGCCCTGCTAACATCCTCCTGCTTGCCTACTGATTTGAACATGTCACTTCCCCCTGCAAACTCCTCCATCTGCTATTTAATAACATTTAAACTTCCTGTCACAACCTTCAAAGCCATATTTAAACTCTATCCTTCCCGACTCACCCTCTCTTTTGTATTTATTTGTGTACACCCTGTTACCACTCACTGATGTTCCCACTCATTTCCCAATTGTCAGTGTCTCACACGATCACAAACAGTACTTCCCCTCCTTGAGGCCCACTACACATGATATAACCTCCCAGCACTGCTACCAGCCCAACCACATTTAAGCACCTCTTAAAGACAATCTTCTGCCATGCTGCTTACAGTGAATCACTATATGTTGTTCCCTTTTCCTGGTTTATCTGCCTGTCCAATCTTTGACTGAGAACATCTTGGAGTTAGGAACTGCCTATTCTTAAATGGCTGGCTGCAAAGCATCCTGCACATTGTGGTTGCAAATATAAAAAAAAAAATAGTAATTCCAAGTACAAAATGAGCTGAGAGCAGAATTTTGCTTATTATGAGTAGTTTACAAACTGCCTCCAAATAAAAAACAAAATGTTTTTACAGCTGTTTAAAAACTCAAAGCAAAATTGCCCACATTTCCATTTTTGTGAGTTTCTGACCAGGTTTTTTAAAAATGTAATATTTTGCCATTTGACAACATTTTCCTTATATAAAAAGGACAAGGTGCTTCGTTATTGTTGTTCGGTGTTGGTTTTTTTTTGCTTCCAGCAAAAACAATTTCTGTTTTTCATTTAGACAATCTGAGCGCTGTGTCATTGTGGACTGAATGTGAAAGATCCAGATTAATTTATTGTATCACTTGGCCTTGATCAGAATCTTAAACAGATGTGATCAGCAATGTTTACTGTCAATCTTTGGGAGACCAAACACCAGGAGAGCACAGAGGAAAGACCACACGTGATAAAATTTTTAAAAAAGGAAAAGGTTTCAGGAGAAAATATTTTTAAAAATTTAATGAGAAAGTAGTATATTTGGACAAGCATTACTTACTCATTTTGTTAGTCTTCTGCTTTAAAAAACAATGACCCTCTTATATTTATGTTTTTACAGAAGAGAGAGAGCAACGGAGTACAACTGTACCCTGACTACCTGAAATCTCGTTATCTGCAATGCTGGGTTATCCAAAATTCCTTCCTGTTCCCCAAATCCAGAACTGATTTAGAAACCAACATTAATTTCTATGAACCTCTCTGTATCTGAAGACTCTGGATGCTCCCTATCCCAAGATAGTCAGATAATCAAGATTGGCCTGCACTGTGGGAAAAAGATAGTTTATCTATTGCCTGAGGCAACAGACCAAGAAGCTGTCTGTGATGAATCCACTGGCCACAATACTATTTCTTCCTTGGCCAGCCTTATTCTACCTTCCCAACCTGCTGTGTGGTGATGTGTAGGAAGCCCCCAAAGACCTGCATAGGCTTCTCAAATCCTGCACTCGAAACAGCAAGAGTGCATACTAAATTGTGATCAACACACATATATATTCCTACACACACTGTAAAGAAATAATACGATCTAGCTACCCATGTGTTACGTGGGCTAAGTCCTATATTTTCCATACTCTTATTATTTTTGCAAACTCAGTTTGAGACACTTAGTAGGGGCCTGGTTTCCAGAGCTGTTCAGCACATGCACTCAACTCATTTAAAACTGGAACTGAGGGTACTCGCAACCCATGAAAATCAGTCCCTTACTAGATTTCTCCAACTGAATACTTCAGCAAAGTGGTAGGATCTCCTATTGTCCCACCATGTTGGCAGGTGTGGAAATTCTTTATGAAAATGTGAACTGACTGCTGTTGATTCACTGTGGAACGTGAAGCCTGTTAATTCCACTAAAGATATTAAAGAGTGGCTCTCTGGGAAGAGGGAACTAGCTTCCGGAACTGAAAGATCACAGAAGAAAACCACAAAAATAGCACAGCTTGGGGGAAGATGCATAGCCCAAACTTTAAGCAGTGCTACTTCTTTTTCAACTGGCAATAAAATAATCACAAAAAATGGGTGAGTTTGGGTGCCAACCCAAAAGTGTGAGTGTGTGCGCTCTTTATTACAGCAGGGTGATCTTAATCCATTCACAGGCACCCTAAGATTCATGGACAATTTTGGAAATCTAGGCCTAAGGTCCTGATCCAAAGCCCACTGAAGTCACTGGAAAGACTCCAACTGTATTCAGTGTCTTTTGGAGCAAGACTTTCCCGAAGTCACATAGGTAGTATGGATAAAACCAAGAATTAGAACTCAGGTGTCCTGACTACCGGTCCTGTGTCCCTCAATCCTCTCCATATATATACCGTATTTTTCGCTCCATAAGACGCACCTGACCATAAGATGCACCTAGGTTTTAGACGAGGAAAATAGGAAAAAAATATTTTGAACCCAGCAGCCCACCGACAACCCTGAGGGGCTCGCGGGCCCGCAGCACGTGCTGCACAGCAGGCCGAACCTCGGCCCCAGGGGCCACGGTGATGGGCGCAATGTCAGCTGTGTGCTGTGCGGCGGCCCTGCCCTGAGCGCTGCCCCCCACAGGGCACTGCCCCCCACAGATCCCCCCACAGGGCGCTGCCCCCCCAGCCCCTCACCACAATTCCGCCCACAGGGCATCACCCTCCTGGTCCCCCCACAGGGCGCTGCCCCCTGCCCCCCACAGATCCCCCCACAGGGCGCTGCCCCCCCAGCTGCCCCGGGTCCCCCCCACATGGCACAAACAGCAGGAGGAGCTGAGCTCTGTAACAGCGGGAGCTTGGGGGGGGGGAAGGAAGGGAGTAAGCTGATTGGTGGAGGCGGGGGAGCAGCAGCAGCAGTTCCCCCTCCCCCCAATCAGCTGTACTGCAGCCCCAGGCAGAGAAGGAGAACTGCTCTCCTTTCTCCTCCCCCCGCTCCCCTGCTATGGAGCCGACGGGCGGGCAGCTGTGTGGTAAGGATCGCTCCTGCGATCCTGCCGTAGTGCCGGCCAGCTTGATTTTCTGCACGTTCGCTCTATAAGACGCACTGACTTTTTCCCCCCACTTTGGGTGGGAAAAAAGTGCGTCTTATGGAGCGAACAATACGGTACCTATATACCCACAGACCCACACTCATTAAGATACTGGTTTTCACCTGGGAGGACATGGATAAATGCACAAGTGAAAGTTACTCGGAAACAAATCTTTAATAAAATAAACTATACAAACCTAAACAGCTGTCTTTTCTTATGGGTGTCATTGCATATACTATTGTCTTCCAAGAGCCTACTGAAAATGAAAAGAAAGATTATGGAAACAAACCTGGGAGTTTTGATGATGTATTCAACTTCATGTATTTTATGTTAAATCCCATTTTTCTCCTTAACCCACCTCTAGTTTTCTATACCCATACTTAAAGAAATGGAGTTAAAGTCACTCCTATTTTGACCTCATTGGAGTTACACCCAGGATGATTTTGTCCCATAACAGTCTTTCTGTGATGCCAAATTGTGCCATAAAACACCTGCTAGTGAGAGGCTGGAGATCTCTTACCACTTCCTGATAATAAACAAATTGTAACTCTCAGAAGCCAAAGAAAAACACGGTTCTTTTATTTCCACAAGAAAATAAACCCAATTCAATGCTCTAGTGCATATGGGTAATTTTAAGAAGATGGTAAGTCCCACTGAAGTCACTGCAGCTTGAAGAAATGCTTCAGGTGAACTGAGGAATAGAAATGATGTGAAGCACTTGTTTAAGGCCATGATTCAGCAAAGCATTTAAACACTTTAAACAGTGCTTAAGTTTATGCACTTTTAACCTATTGACTCCATGTGCTTAAATTTAAGCATTTGTTTATGTGTCTTACCTGATCAGGGACTTCCGAAATACAGTTAGAAAGATACAGTGCTCTGAGAGAGGCATTAGAAATCATTATCTCATGGAACCTCATTAAAAATTAAGAGCCAAACTTTCAGTTGCCTAGCCACCACTTGAGTAGGCATCCCACCCCTTAGAAGTTAAAACATTTGTGAACATGCTTGAAAAAGTTGAATAAACGTGCAAACACCAGAACTGCTCAAGTTCACATGCATATATGTGTTCAGTTTAATGAACACACAGGTGGAGGCCAGAGGATGAAGATCATACCCTAAGTGCATCTCAGAGCAGTGAGGACAGATATACATAGTGCTTCTTTGGGATACGCATTCATTCCTGCCCATCCCACCTCACCCCAATGACAGCCAATTTCAGTACTTGAGATGTGTATAGAACAGTCTTTGGCCAGCATAATCAAACATTCACAGTGATTTGAGACCAGAACCAAATGCTCACTTAGAGTACAGGGGTGCAGCTCCACTGACTTAAGCAGAGTTGTGGCCATTTATGGCAGCTAAGGATTTAGCCCTTCACCGTTATACCTCCATTAATTACATATTGGGCATTTTTTTGTTTTTGTTTTTTAAGTGTCAATAGGTTTGCCATTGCAAGACTATCCACAGGAGGCCATCCTGCAGCATTCTAAAATTAGCATTGCCTCAAATAACAAAAGCAACAATTATTACTTCATTATTACTACACAGTAATAATAATTGTCCGGGTTTTCAGAAGTGCTGAGCACCCACAAGACCAAGTGAAGTCAATGAAGGGGCTCATTACCTTGACAATCAGAGCCAATAGCAACAATGGAAACATTCTGCATTTCTATAACACTTTATCCAATAACTTCAACACCCTTCATAGAGATTAACTAATTACTTTAAATCCTCTCTGCACTCCAGAGAGGCGGGTCATTGATAATGGATCATTACACCAACGTTTTGTTGATTTAACCATCATTTGTTTAACCTAAAATTCAAAACCTTTGGAAAGAAGCAAGTAACATCTGATATGCTTTTATATCACTACGTACCTGAAGACAATCTAAGTGCAAATTCTGTTGACGAGGGAAAGCCCTCAAATAAATTGGGTCACAAATTAACTCAACAGTATTTTCACTAGGATAAAATAAACTAGGGATATGGAAAATGAGACAAAACACAGCTACAATATATTTTATAAAACAATTTTTTACCTGTTTTCCACAAAAAGGTTTTCCTGGGAGCAAACTGACTGAAAAATAAAAAAGAAGGATTGAACCAGACGTTCTAGATACGCTCGATTGTTCCAATTTCTTGCTTGATTTTAGAATTATCTTCCCCGTTCAGGCTCAAGGGGATTTTAATTCATGCATCATTTGCATTTGTAGAAGACAAGAGGGGGGAAAAAGTCAAGAATAAGGTCACACCACTAAAATAATTCCCATGCATTACACTATGTTATTTGCAAAGTGTCTGAGTTTTGAAACAAACAGACTTCTCGGTCTTGGGATCAGAAGAGGCCAGAGGTATACAAAGTGCTGACATTTTGGAGGGAAACAAAGGCAGAAGGCTCCACTTGTATGCCTACCAATAAAGTGACACCATAACACACAGCTCCAGGGGAGGAGGACAAAGGGGAGGAAAGCATGCACAACTGGTACAGTTCTGCAAGGGAATGGAGATGCTGTAATACTTAGAAAACATTACGTGATTTAATTTCATGAACAGAGGAAACAAATGTACCTGATATTAAGAAATTAAAAGAAGCATTGTAAAAAGTTCTCTCTTGGAGTATTTAAATTTTAGCCAAGGTGAGGGAGTAGTAAGAAATAAGTCCTACTGGCACATATGCAGTTCTTTTAACAGTCCTTAATTTTTTATGTTGAGAAATGAAGCTGTGCTCAATTTCCCATGCATAATTCTCTCTCCCTTTGATTTTTTTCATTTCCCTCCTATTTCACGTTCATTACACCAAGTGCATAGTTGTGGCCATTGGATTATATCTCCGTGAGGTACTGAAAAAAAAAAAAAGACAGACAGTACTGCCACTGAATTTAAACAAAAGGAAAAGGAGTGGACAAAAAGGTAGGCCAGGTTTTGAAAAATTTGCTCAGGAGTGTTGCTGTTGTTTATGTCAGGAATACGGATAAATATGCGCCAAGGATTTACTTCCATAAAAATGGGACTCAGTTCATGGAATAATAGCATGCCATCATCAAGCATATCAAACTCTAATGCCATAGGAAGTGCACTTATTTAGTATGTTCCTATTTTCAACAGGACTGATTCATGACTTGCTGAAAGAACACTGGCAAAATGCCGATATGTCTCCATTCCTGGACTTCAAACACACAGGCCGAAAATCTCTGCTAGCATAAACTGGGGTTAGCGCTACTGAAGCACTGTGCCAAGTTATACAAGCAGAGAATTTGGCTCACAATTTATAACAATGCAGTTAGTGTAGTCCCATTGTTGTCAGAGTATATTGGGTGTGCTCTGTTTGGTGGCAAATGTATCCTACAGTTCTTATTGATTGTATCGCTTTAGTAGCATGGGCTTCCTGAGCAGGATTCCATGTAGGAGCCGAACTAAATGAGCAGGACTGGTGTGGTGGATTGGTGGTGAGTTCTTTTCTCTTTAAGGCAAAGCCTCAGCACATTAAGGATAAGATCCTAGCCCCACTGACTGAAGTCAATGACAAAACTCTCATTGACTTTAACAGGGCCAGGGTTTCACCCCAGGCTGAGAGCCTAAGTGGAATCACATGTCTTTTCGCTATGGATCACTGTGTTCCTTTATATAATTGCTGCACTCCCTCCTCTCCCATTCTTAAGATGCCCCTTCCCTAATATTAACAAACCTGTCAAACAGGTTGCCAAAAAATACATTTTCCTCTCTTTCTAATGAAAATGAAAAGCAAGAGGACACTTATTCCAACTCTTAACAAAAATGTTTTTTCCGTCTGGATAGTAGACAGGATGGGCCAAATTTTCAAAGTGGCCTCACTTTGTTCTCCTACTTGCGTACACAAGTTTTGTGCACTAAACCACTTGAATGTGCAAATGAGTTTTTGCATTATCAATCTGCTCATTTGTGCACACAAATGGTTGCCCGAGCAAAGTTGTACACACCCACAGAGCCCATGTTTTGAAAAATTTGCTCAGGAGCATTGTTACTGTTCATGTCAAGCATAAGGATAAATAAGTACTAAGGATTTACATTTTACTTTAAAAATTGAGAGATGTCTGTTACCTCTTCAGTATCTTGAAGGGTATCAGTGTAATCTGCATTACAGCTTTATGGGCAGATTCAATGATAATTCCATTCATCTTCCATGCTTCAGAAGCTGGCACAAGGCCATACAATTCCTGGAATATCCATTTTTCACGGCTGATGTGGGGCTCCATGGCACAGAAGACAGACACATTTTTATTACATTATCCTTATTATTAAAAATAAAAATGGCTAAAAAGCTTTGGGTAGCAATTTAGCTACTACGAGGTCAAGATTCACTCTTCTTTTCTGCAGTATCAATAACTCTCAATTTAAAGTACCAGGGAAAGCTAAAATAACCACAGCATATCTTTTAAATCACCTTGCTGTCAGCTACAGATTTAAGGGAAGTCAAAACAAATCTAGAAGAGGAAAAAGATAGCACAAGATTATTTCCTCACTGCCTCAGGGCTCTATTTTGCAGTCTCTACTCAAAACTTCCATCCAGGTTCTATGTGCAGTTGCTTGTCCTTCCTTCTGGAACAAATATTTTATCCATTCATTTGCAATCTTCTTTTTAGCAGACCCACAATGTTTTGACTCCAGTGAGACATATACATCAGCTCTGATAGCCTATTCTTGGATCTTGCCTTCACTACGAAAAACCTTATGTTTTTCCACCAAGTATTAGGTAACACCGGGTAACTAGCACTTAGTAATATCTTAGCATGGACAAGGCAGCTGGCAGTTTTCACATGTTAGCAAGCAAGCTAAGGTAAACCCTAGACTCCCTACTAGTGTTTACTTCATCTGTTAATATATGTGTAAACTATAGCCCCACTGTTCATACTAAAATTGCAGCATGTGCTATTTGGTAAAATAAACAATTCTTTTCCTAGTATGGACACACCCTAGGAGGATACTCCTTTGGTGGTGAAATGCAAAACTTTGTCCCTTTCACCAACAGAATTGGTTGCCTCTTTTTTTTCTTTAAATGGTTAAAAGTAACATAGGTGTCTTTCTGGGTAATACTTGCATTTATATAGGTAGAAAAAGCATTTATACCTATTCAATGAGTGAGCAATAATTAAGAGAGAATAAATTTACGAGTAACTGATGGTGCTAAAGTGACTCTGGCTCATGAGGTCATACATTGCATTAACCTCAAGGAATGAAATTTCCCTTAGGCAACTGTATTGGTACCCTTGAAAATCATCTGCATGCTTAAAAGCCAAACACATAACTGTACTATTTACCCATAAGACTGGGATTCTCAACTAAATCTACAATTTTTGTTTTCCACTGTAAAATCATCAGCAAGCATGCAAAATACAAAAGATGATTCTTAAACTTCAATATCTTGGCCAATTATTTTTCAAAACGCTAACAGCAATTAACATATAATTTGGATGAACAGATTCCCATATACAGGGCCCCATGTAGCCTGCAATTCTGCTGCAGTGCAATTCTGCTGTAGAATCCATCCAAAACTGAAACTAAGCTTTCATTTAAAAAAAAAGTATGTTTCTAGTCCCCATGGTTTGAAAATAGCCATGAAAATGTGAACCTAATGTAACTAATGAAATGTTTTATTGCTGGCAGCCTGAAAGGTTTCTAGAAGGTGGGAAGCTCTCCTATCTCAATGTGCTGTTGATCCTGAGAACTAATAATAGAGATAAAATGGCCACATTTTAACAGTTTCCTTACCACACATTTTATCAGAAACATCAAATGAATGTGCTTCTACAAGTCGAACTGCTCACTGTGCTTCCCCAAATGCCAAAAGATTCAATTGTCTGCTAACCAGTTGCCGAAACCTCCAGCTCCCCCGACAACACTGTTGATGCAGTTATGTTTCATCAATACAAAATGTGGGGAAAAGCATTTATTAAAGTGACATTAATATTGAAAGAGATATCATAAAGAATTTTGTACTGGTGGCATTAAACTTTCATATTTAATTCATTAAAACCTCCTATTTGAATTTAAAATGAAGCTGTGCATAATTTCCAGTATGATGGACGGGAGTGCTGCAGAATGAAGAGAATTTGATGCAGGCTTTATGTCCAGCCTGCTGCAAAGTAAGCAGTATCATATTCATCAATTATTTTTGAGTTTGAACAACAGATATAGCATCTGCAACACATCTAGAACTTTGTACTCATTTTTTTCCTCCTCAGTTTTGTTTAGCAAGTTCACTCTTGGATTGAAACCTCACACAAATGGTTTCAAATTGAAACAAATATTTACAATTTGGTGTTATGGCAATCATTTTAGACCACCACCCATTTGATCTGTGAGCTGCATTTTGGACACCCCTAATGTAAGGAAAGAAACGCCCTCTTCAGACATATTGTAATTAGAAGTGATGCATTTTTAATACATTGTCTAAGATTCACAATCGGGGTACTAACACAAACTTAACTACAATGATGCGAATAGCAAAGGGGTAATAAAACTGTACATTAGGCATGTCACTTCTAAATCTCACTTTCTCCATCTACAATTTGGGGGACAATAATGCTTAGGTACCTACCTCACAGATGTGTTGTAAAAACTGATTAATAATTGTTGCAGAGGGGGGTTAAAAATATAAAGTGCTATATGTAAGTGGTTATATATGGTAGGCAGTCAACAGTGGTCATTCCTAAAACTGAAAATAAAAAATATATTACATTGCCTACCACCACATATAAATATTTATATCATGCCAGAGAGGACCTCATCTGAGAGGCATGCTCCACTCTGCCGCTCAGCTAAGAAATACTTTATTACTACTACAGTTATTTGCATCATTAGTGTAGCCTGCTGAAATACGGGAATATGATTTATTGATGGCTCACTAATACCTGCAATAAGTAGAGAGAGAAAGCAAATGAGTGTATATGAGAGAGAGAGGGAGAGATATCTGCATTACTAACCTTTAAAAAAGGCAGTTTTTCACTGATATAACTCCTACCACGAGCCATGCTTCTACTCATGATAAAACCTGTTCTTGTCTAACCTGACAGATCACATCAACTTTCTAGTTATGGTACTTAAAATTCACACCACGTGCATTTGTCTTTCAAACTGAAGGTAAAACTAAGACTATAATAAACACAGCAGCCCATTTTGGGATGAATGCTTAATTACTCAGATTCACATCACATCTTTCATGATCACTTAGGGCCACATTCTCTGCTTATAGCTGCCCTTGTGATGTACAAACTGTGCCATTCTGGCAACACCTTTCCCTACCTCGTAACTTGTTGCCATGTTCCAAATCAGCTTCCTATCTTCTATGGTTATCCATTTTTAAGACATGCTCCTTTGTATGAATGAAGTCAAAAACAGTAACTCACTTAAAGCAGACAAACAAGGAAACAGTCAGTTCTACAGTTTATATTGCAGCTGTATTTACATTAGGCTGCCATACTGAAATGAAAATAAAAATTAAGAACCAGCTAATACTGGGATTGTCTCAGAGTCATAAGAACAGAGAACACTAGGCTGAATACCTGTGCATAATTTTCCCTCCCAAACTGCAGTTTATAATCAGGGGGCTACTCACTAACAAGAGAAGTTACTTATCGTAAGGGAAGTCACAAGTGAGACAATACACGCTCACATATTTACAGTATATTATGCTTAAAACAAAGACAATCAGAAGAAGCTGTAAGCACCAAGCTTCCAAAAAAAAAAAAAAAGTCATCTAAGAGCAACATGATTCCTTCTGGGGGTATGTGAACAGCTCTAATTTAAAAGGACACTGTCAAACACAATTTTGCATAGTTTGTTTTTTTGGCCAGAACTATTTGTACAAATTCAGGGCTGTTTCCATATTCCTTGAACTGGTGAAACTCCCACTGAGATGTGACATGAAACAGTGAAAGACGCAGGCATGTTCTCTTGGAAGACACCATTCTCAGAGCACCCTGTCAGAGCTGATCCATACATCCAACTGGAAAATTAAGGGGTAATATACTGAACCCAGAAAGTAGGGTAACTGGCTGCACGCAGGACTCAGTAAATTTATGGTATTTAACGAGAATGTTGTTGAAGGCATAGAAGTGTGAAATTCACATGTCTTTACCTAGTAATTTTACTTAATTTTATTTGGTAAACTTTGATTTTTCCCCCCAGTGAAGATGGGGTTATTTTGCCTCCCTTTGTTGTGCTCCCTTTATTGTCTTCCAACATCAATGTTTTTGACAGAAGAAACAGAGTTTCTTCATTAACCTATGTTCCCTTACTACTTAGTGGTCAGTTCAGCTAAATATTGAAATAACCAGTGAGGTGTGTTTGTCTTTAATGTCTTACTTCCAGAGTTGTTGAACTGACAAAGAGAAAAAACAAACAGACTGACTCTACAGGATACTTCTTGACAGATCTGAGCAAGTTTAAGTGACATCAAATCGGAGGATTAAATTAGTTGAGAGTGTCCATTTAAATCACTGCTCTTCTGCTGGCAAGCATTATAAGACTGAACAGAAGGAAACCTCCGCCACATTCACAAACATTTACAGAAATAGGAAAAGGCCATTTAGACAAACATGCCTGCCCTGTTTTGGTTGAGCTTCCTCCTACCTTCCTCCTTTCTCACTATAACTCTCAATCACCTCTTTCTCCAGAAACCAATCTAGGTATCTCTTAAACTCATTTATACCCTTTGGTTTAATCATCTTTCGCTACCATCTCCAGCTACACAGTGCAATCTTGCTGAAGTGTCAATGTCAAAGGGGGAGGATACTGTCTGACTACTGATAAAGATATGGCACCAAAGAGGCAATTAAAACAACTACTCACATCTTGTGCAAATATTCTCTCCCTCACTCTCTGATACTCCTCTTCTCTCTCTTCAATTGATTTACTTCGTCTGTCATCTCTAAATGGATGAATTCTGTTTTGCTGAGCAGAAAAAAAATCAGGAGGGTTATATAAGTTGAGCTGTTAAAATCTGCAGTTAAGAAACTGTCAGCTAAGAATAATGAATGTTCATGTTAAAAAAAATGTATGTAAATTATAGTTTTCAATTCTGAGGTGGAGTGTGAACCACTGTGTTATTCTGAGTACTCTAGGGTCTCAAGCTTGATACTGCTGAAGGGTTCCTAGATCAACTGGCTGAAATCAGGTTTTGTCCACAACTTTTGTGAGCATGCAGTCTTGAGTTAAGGCCTCCTCATCCCATGCCTTTTGCTTCTGACTGATCAGAAAAAGGCAGATTTCTCATCTTCCCTCCTGGCTGTGGGGAAGGAGGCGGCACAGAATAACTAGCCATCAATAAAGTCAAGCAAGAGAATAGGGACACTGAATGGTATGAACTGGTGATGAAACACTAAGAACCCTAAAAGATTATATCTATGATGATGATGATGATGATAAATTATGCTTTCCAGAGTATTTTTTGAACAAGAGTTTTAACCTTTCAGTACCAAGCCTATCCCTTAATTCAACTTAGTAGGGAAAAAGAGCCATTTAAGTCTGTAGATGATCTACAGCTAAGACAACAACAGAACATGAAAATGAAGGGGTTGGGGGGGGGGAGGGGGGAAAAGACAACCAGAATGAAACGCCTTGTTTGCAATTAAATTTTAACTGCAGCACTGCTCCTTCTCCCACACTGTGTTTTGTGTATATGATCACACTGCTTGCCTTTTGTATGTTCCCTCATTCATTACTCACTAAATCTTTTTTTCAAAGCCAACTGAGATGCACTGTAGCTTTGAAACTACTACATACAGCTGAAGGAAAAAAGAAAAATAGTCTCCTCTTAGAAGCAGGAAGCAGAGGCACTCATTGGCTTGGAGTGCTTTACTGGAATCTACCACAGTAATGATAACCTGAGTGACAAAACACACACTGTCTTACCTTTAGGAATTTTCTCAGAAATGCAATTCCAGTGTTACAACCCCTTATGATTTTTTTGTTTTGTCATGTATACATCTTGCACTGGATTTAAATGATTTTATTAACACAAAGCTTGCTTTTTAGCAGGGTTTTTTAAAATGCTGAATTCAGTGGTATGCAAATACACTGCTCCCTGACACTCTCCTACGTGCAACGCATCAGGTATGTCTAAGATAACACAGTATTATGTCACAAGCACCATACGGAAGGGAAAAGTTCTGCCACAGTACATGCAAAACAAGCAAATAAATCACATGGACAATAAAATGTGTCTGGGACAAGGAAGGGTTGGGAACTAAAAGATTAAACTTTTTTTTTTTGAGGGGGTGGGGCACGGAGAGGGAGGGAAGGGAAAAATAAGGAGTATCAAAACTTATTTTACGACGGTTTCAAAATCAACCTGGCCTCACCATGGCTTCGGTCCAAACTGTTCGCCAGATGTGTGTGTGCGTGCGTGCGTGCGCACGCGTGCATACGTGTACACAACTGAAGGATAAAGCTGTAGGGAGTGGAACAACTGCCATAGTCACACAGACATTTGGAAATGCGACTGACAATGCCTTTCAACAGCTTGGAACCTTTGACATTCCAGCCCGCTTTCAACATGCAGCAAGTCCTGTGCCAAGCAAACCACCCATGCAAACCCACACACTGCCACTGCTAAAGCAACCACACTAGGGCTTGATGCTCCCCACTGTATGCCAAGGAGGAGAAGTGGGGAGGGAGTGGGAAGAGGAAAGCAGAAGGGGGAGCAACAACAAAAGAACAACAATAACATCAGTCAGCCCACCTTTGAAACAGAACAAATTTCAGCAACTCTCGAAACGAGAACCAACCTGATTGTCTTCTTTATCAATACTAGAGTTATCTCGCTTCAAGATAAATCGCTTCTGGGATTCTTCACCTTTTTCATCTTTTAAATGTTCAGAAAACCTTTGCTCTGGTCTGCCAGCAAAGTAAAACATATCAATAAAAAAAATCTGTTTTGTTGGGTCTTTTGTTTGTTTTTTAATTCTCAGCGCTCTTTGTTTTTCACAGAGCCACTTAATGCAAAATTAGTTTACATTTGTTGTGGTTGGGAGATACTGACTACAGCTGTCTGATAAGGTTCTAATGCAACTAACTGTTATTGCTATAAATATCTTTTGTTGTTGTTATGTTGGAAGGAATGTGAATTCAAAGCATCCGTCATTAAGATAATCAGTCTCATCAACCCCTGCGACTGAAGGACAAGAAAACAAGTTAACACAGAATGTATCAATTTGCTCTTTCAGTTGTCCTGACCACCAGCTAAGCTGCAGCTGAGTACAGCTTACCCACATTTATAAGCAAGGAAAAACTGATAGAATTTTTTTTTAAAAGAACTTCACACTCCTAATAAATCAAACTGCTAATTGGGGGACACTGGGTGGTATTTGTTTAAAACAAATAATTATCTAGTGGTTCATAAACAGGGGGAAATATTTCAGAACAGTCAGATAGTATTGATTCACCAATGGATTTTAAACTCAGCCAGACTTCTAATTTTTTTAAAATAATGTCCAAATACTGCTGGCTAAGGGCTCAACATTTCTAAGTTTAATGGCTGGGAATAACTGCTCTGTATTCTTCTCTACTCTGTTTAAAAAGGAAACGCTAAGAAGTGTCTCATGTCCCGGAGCTAACAATTATCAGAATTTGTGGCTTTTAGTGACATTTCAATCTTCCTGATATACTTCATCGTTTGTTTGTTCTCAGTGTCCTGCTTTTGAGCTGTCTGCCAAGACTTTGCTATGCCATAAATTGGTTAACAAAACGGTAATACATTTTGTCATGTGATGACAGACTGCTAATTCAACAGCATCAGAATTTTGGGAATAAAAAACTTATCTAAATAAAGGCGCTCATCTACCCATCAATGCGCATGTGTTACTTCTGGTAGTGTTAACGGGAAATATATGTTTGTCAACTGAAGAACAAAGAGCCTAGGGATCATACACAGCACAATGATGCCTCCAAATTGTGTGCAACACTCCCATTGACATTAATGGATATACCATGAGGAAACAGAAGATAAGATCAGTTCTATCTTGTCTTTTCGAAAATCGTACTGTGAAATAATGCCAAAAAATCCTCACAATTTTAAATTCAAAATGTTTTTTTTAAATACAGACGTGCAATGCAACCAAAATTTGGCTAATGCACTGTTCCAATTAACACTCAGCTGACTATGTGGCACAGTGCTGCAGTGAGATCACAAAGTGAAAGGTAACACATATCTGTGCAACACAATCACAACCCATTACAGTTAATTACCAAATGTATCGGAAAAGCCTGTCATAAACTATGATAAATGCAAAACTCAGAAGGTGGTAAATTTCCTGATACCAATTTATTTATGTATTTATTTATGTGAATTTGGGAGGGCTCGGATTTCTTCTGCACACATCTTCACTTTGTGCAAAGACTG
The DNA here is from genome assembly GCA_007922155.1 of Mesoclemmys tuberculata. Classification (NCBI taxonomy): domain Eukaryota; kingdom Metazoa; phylum Chordata; order Testudines; family Chelidae; genus Mesoclemmys; species Mesoclemmys tuberculata. Next base: position 76,512,433 of record ML675603.1, on the reverse strand, counting down.
GTTTCTAAACCAAATGGCAGTGACCCCATTTCCAGAGATACTGGGCATCCAATAATTCCACAGACCTCAACAGGAGTGGTGGGTGATCAGCACCACTAGAAACCAGACCCATAATACAGGAAGTTTCAAATTAACCTGATGCCCCACTTTGCTCTTTTCTGAAAAGCTCTGGAAAGTGCAATGGTGTGTGCTCACTTGTACTGTTTTCTAACGTAATAGATAGTACAATGCAGTGATGCTGCTTGTAAAGAGAAAGCCTACAGATGTTAATGGGACATGACATGGTTTATTCTACCTTATTCTACCCATTAATGGGTAGTATGCTTAAATCATCAGGAAAAGATGAGACCCACAAAAATTCTGCTTTAAAACGAGCAAGTGAAGTTCAGAGGTTAGCAAAAAATTAACATATCTTCCATAAGTGACAGCACAACTAAAGGACAAATAGATCAAATCCATTGCATCAGAACTGGAGGGTCAGGTGTAAATCTATATTTTGAGTGTTTCAGTTTGCCTGGGGTTTATTGAACAAAGGGAAGAGAAAAAACAAATTAATTGTATTGAAGTCAAGAAAATAGACTTTTAATATCCCTTCGGTAAATATCCTGTATCACTATTGCCTTAGACATACATTTGTTATCCATAGATTCATACTTTAACATTCTTTTAATTCTATATTTTAATAAAATACCAAAAATGAAGAGACCACCATTATTATGAATTAATCCCTTGCTTATTCCATCTTCTCCCCACACACAGGTCATTTTTGGAAGCATGAGTACAAAATATTATCCCAAGCCAGTTCATTCATTCATTCAACATAAAGAAAATTCAAACAGATTATTTCCTAAATTAAACAAAAATACAAGGTTGAGCTATTGGGCCTTATTCTTGAAAGGGGAACTGTATGGGCAGATCCCTGTACACATGTTGCACTGCTGCAGAGTTCTGACCATATAATTCTCCTTACAACTGCTTGGATGCTAGGCCTTAGGTCAGAATGAAAATGCAGAGATAAGTTAGAAAATAAACACCATAACAAGAATTTCCATTACAAATGCTGAGGGATCGCCTTTATCTTCCAACAGAAAAACAACATAAAAAAAACTGTAAGATCATGTAAATATGCTGCTACCACTACAATTATATGTGCTTTGTTAATTGTAAAGCTAATGGGCCCAAAAGACCCTAACCCAAACCAACCTACAGGCATTTGCGTTCAGAAAATTAACATTCAGTTAAAAAAAAAAAAAGAAAAGAAAAATAAACTAATGACTATTTATAAAAAATACTGGAGTTTAGACATTTGTATATATTTTTGCTGCTTATTATAATTTTTGCAAAAAGTATAACCCTAAAAGGTAACATCATTTTTATACATTAGTTATTATTTGTATTCCTATAGCACTTAAAGGCCATTAGTCAGTAAATCAGGCACTGTACAAATATATCACAAAAAGACAACCCCTGCCCCAAAGGGCTCACAACCTAGGTACCAAAGGCCCAGCCTCGCAAGACATGGAATATGGGAATTCTGATGAAAATCAATGAGAGCCCTAGGTACAACGCTTGTAGGATAAGGCCCTTAATGATCATAAACTGTGATTATTTCATTTCACAATAGTTTTATCTACTCAACGGGATCTGGTACATTACTTTAAGAAGTTTTGAGTGAATTCATTGCTCATGAAAGGGAACGACAGATGACACCATTTTGAATCTGAGTGTGGGCAGCCATAACATTATTAGGTTCTGCCAAGTCATCTCATTTGGGACCAAAATTATAACAAACACTTTCCCCTCTCCTCTATGCTCTCTTAGTCCTGAGTATTTCTGAAGCACAGCCTTTAAAATATACCAAATTGTGGGGTGACTGTGGATGCCTTGGAATGAATTTTCAGTTGTGGTATAAGCCAAGATTTTAACTGAATTCAAAGGATGGCCTCAATGTGTGAATTCAGTTATGCATGTGCAGTTACTTGCACTATATGTTTTACATAATCCCAGCATCTGGAGTCAGGTGATTATGTAAAAACCTCAACTTTCATCAAAACAAATAAAAGAGGGTGAAACACTGACATTATTTAAATCAATGGGAGTTTTGCAATTTCGGGCTTCAGTGGAACCAAGATTTCACTCTATATATTTCCAGTCCTAAACAGTTGCAGAGAAAAGCTTGAAAACATGACACAAGCGCACCTTAAAGGCTTTAGAAATTATTAGACAAAGCAAAAAACCAAAATGTATTATTTAAAATAAATAAATATAATTATTTTAACCCAATCATGTTTTTTGGGGTCTGACTCATTGCTTGTGGTTTGCAGTATTGAAAAGTTGAAGTCAAAGAAGTGCACCTATACCCTGTACTCCTCCTAGAGGAAATTTGAAAGGTCATTTCTTATTCAGTATTATTTTTCTATCATTACTCTCTTCTGCAGCAAGACCAAATCAGGACAAGCTGAATCTGATGTACAAACAACTATGTACTAAACTGACTAAAATTCTCAAACAAGTTTCCTCTAAAACTATTGAATAATTATTTATCTGTTTCATAGAAGAGATTGCTTACTTTTAGCTGCTTGACCTTCAAGTCCACCCATAGTACAGTATGTAAACAAAAGAATCATTTCCATTCAAAGGGATAGGAAAGTCTAGCCAGATGAAGCAAAAAAGACTAGAAAGAAAAATGTCCTGCAGATAATTTTTCTTCATGGAAGGTCCAGCAGAAAGGGATAATACCTGTATAGTATATTTTGTTGTAGGTCTATATTTATTTATGAATTCAGTAATATCAGGGAATTTATACACAGATACATGGTGATTTTAATGTTTAAAGACCCAATATAGACAACAATGGAAAATGAAGTCCCCTATTGACTCACTTTATAAATAAAGCAGGGACAATGGAAGCACTAATTTCCCTAAACTACTCTGTTAATGTGTCTTGTGCCTGGCTTTAAAAGACCTATCTCACATTGTCAAAGGATAATTCTGCTTCCATAAGCATTTATACTTTGGCATCTATCAAAGAAATCAATGCCAACAAGACTATTAATTAAAGCCAGGTGCGACAGTGGACGCTCTGTGCAGTACTGTCCTTTCTATTTCTCAACAGCCTAAAGGGCCTGATCACCGCCACTGCTACAGGATATATTGAATTCTTTTCTCTAAGCTACAAGTTAAAAACATAACATTGATTGGGTACCTGAGCAACAGACCTGCTCTGAGAACTTTAAAACAAAATACAGTGGGTCATCAAAAACCCTCTTGCTTGATCAACCTTTTGATTTTTTTTCAGTGACTCATTTATACCTTCAATAAATGATGGTAGTACTTTAGCTATATTTCCAATGTCTAACAGTTAAAAGTAAATCACCACAAGAGAGACAGACAAATATACACCTGATTGTGAAAGTGTGAAAATGCTAGCCACTTTTTCTAACTACTTGCCTGGTTCTGCTATTTCCTTTTCAACAACTAGGCCTGAAATTAATTATGTGAAGTGTAGAATGTGAAATATGGCTTGGCAGACACCTATGTGCACTTGCATAAATTATAAAATACACAAACTTCCAAATTATTTTTGTAATTATGCTGACATATTATTTATCAAGTTTTAGTTTTATTCTAATTTTAAACTTTCTGTAAGTCCATTGTGAAAAATCAAGTAGGCCATTGCCGTTATACATAAAAAGACTGAAAAGAATTAAGCAAATGCCATTTACAAAGATTAACGATATAGTAAAATTTCTCTGAACTTGCTAAATGTTATGCAGGCTTGCACATGTGTTTCCTGGTTACCCTGCACACACATGTGGTTACATTCTTCTGTTAACATGCATATAAAAGAATCCAAAAGCTTTATTAGGAGACAGGAGGTGCGGAGTTTACTGCCTCGCAACATTCCTGTGCATTAATTCATTTGATGTTCTGGACAATTGTAGCAACTGTAGATTAAACATAAGGTTTTTCATTAGCCAATGGAACCTTTGATCAGGATGCTACAAATCTGCTCAGAAGTGTTTATGTATGATGTGTTTTCAGTTGTTTAATGATGAAACCTTGTAAGTTATTTTTGCAGTAGACCTCCTTCCTTTAGGAACTCAGAATATGAATACACTGTTTGTAAAGATAAATTTACTAGGCTGGATCCTCTGCTAGTGGAAATCATCAAAATCAATTTCTACCAGATGAGGATTTGGCCCAATGTTTGGACTTTTTGATTACTTTATTTTCTACAATCATTACTGATAGTAGCTACTCTTATAGGACCAGATTGCCCTATCCTGTGGTAAAACTTTAGGGAAGTGACAAGGACTGGCTGCACTAACACTTCATCATTACTGGGAAGTTCCCATCTCAGAGGTCTTCTAAATATTTCTGCCAGTGCAGCAAGCTTGCCTTCTAGCAGAAACCCCCAAACTTCATTGGCACATTTGCCCTCCCACAACTTTGCACAGTGTATCAGCACGGTGCCACAGCGCTCCCCTAGCTATCGCTGCCACCAGGACATCGTGATGCAGAAGGGGCCCCATGGAAAGTGTAATATGGTCTACTGTGATGCTCGAGACCACAGAAGCACAGCTTAGCATCAGGACTCAATTCCCACTTTACCACTAGACTGGACAGATACAGCTACAAAGGGGACCCAGAAGTGGAAGTCAGATGCTGGAGGACAGTAACAAGCTTCTTTCCTGAAGAGGGGAGCAGATACCGGAGGAGTGAATAGAAATTTGCCATGCTTCCTCAGACAACTTCTGACACGGCAGTAAAGAAGGGAAGGAGAAAATAGGAAGGAGTAAGGTCCATGGGAGTTACTCTCCCTCTCCCTTTCTGTAGATGGTCTTAGCTCAACTTTCCCAAACTTTTTTAAAATGAATATATTCATAGAGCCTCAGACCAGAGGGACCATTATGATCACCTAGTCTGACCTCTTACATTAAACAGACCACAGAACCTCAAAACTTCTGGTTGAGCAAGACCACTGTTTGAGAAAAATATCTTGCCTTATTTTAAAGATTTCAAATGATGGAGAATCCACCTCATCCCTAGAGATGAGTTGTTCCAATGGTTAATTACCCTCAGTGTTAAAAATATTCACCTTATTTCTAGTCTGAATTTGTCCCTCTTAAATTTGAACCATTTGATCTTATTATACCTTTTTCTGCTGTATTAAAGAGACATCTATTATCAGAAATATCTTCCCCATGTAGTTACTTTTAAATCATGGACAAGTTATCACCTAACCTTCTCTTGAATAAACTAAAGAAAATCAGCTTCTTCAGCCTCAAGTGCATAATCCAGACCTCAGGTTACTCTTGTAGCTTTTTTTCTGAACCCTTTACGATTTTTTAACATAGTTTTGGAAGTGTGGACACCAGAAATGGACAGAATATTTCAATAATGGTCTTGCTAAGGCTGTGTCTATGCTATATAGATTATACCAGCACAGCTATGTTGGTGTAACTATCCCAGCATAACCCCACGGTGTATGCAGCCTACATTGACAGAAGCATCATCTTTCCAAAGGATGTTAGCTAGTCTGATGGAAGTTTTCATCTACTGACATAGCTGTACCTACATGACAGTTAGGCAGGTGTAGCTATGTTGATCAGGGTGTGGTTTTTTCACACCTCTGACAAATGTAACTATACTAAACTAACTTTTCAGTGTAGACCAAGCCTGATTCTGTATATAGCGGTAATGCCAACTCCCTACTCTTACTGGGCATTCTCTTGCTTATACATCTAGTGATTATGTTAGCCTGCTTTAGCTATAGCGTTGCACTGGGAGCACAGGTTCAATTATTCAGTTTGAGATGCTGGGGAAGCTGAGGGGATTCCTATTTCTGTGCCCTTGGAGTGCTGAGAAATCTGCGTATCTCTATCTGGACACAGTAAATGCAGGGTCTGAACTGTAGTAACTGTATTTTGGAACCAGTCCTCTTCCTCCCCTATTTATTTACACACACACACAGCCCGGATGGCTACTGGAGAATGCTAGAAGGCTGATATATCAGTCCCAGGATCAGTAAGTCCCTCTTCCCCTGGTATCTGAGAAGAGGTTACTCCTAGTTAATTAATACACCTGGAGCCAATCAAGGCCCCACTCAGGACTTGTTAAAAGCCTCCCCTCCAGAGAAAGGGTGTGGCTGGAGTTGTGAGAGTGAGGTGAGCTACCAGAGTGTGAGAGCAGGCAAGACACTGTCAAAAGCCAGGAGGGTTTAGGAGAAGGAGCAGAACACTGGCAGGAGAGAACCCTGCAGGTACAAAGACTGGGGGGAGGGAAAAACCCTGACTGAAGAAGGCAAATGACCTTTTCCAGGCCTGGAAGACTAAGGGAAGAGACCCTGCCAGAAGGGAAATATAGAACTGGGCATTTGGTTTGGGCACTACCATGCACAGTGGGGCCATCAGAGGTCAAGAGCCGTCCCTGGCAAGGAGGCCAGGAAGGACCCCTGTCTGAGCAGGGTCCAGACATTAAGTCAAGGGGCACAGGGAAGTAACCCAGGGAAGCTAGCAGCTTTTCTGAAGCCACAGTGTGAGGCTGCTACTGGTAGAGTCCATGGGTTGAAGCATAGGGTTGAGGGTAGGACTGGGCCCCCCCACCGGCCATTCACTGGAGAGGCCAGAGCCCCAGTTGAAAGGCAAGGGCCTGTGAAAACCAGAGACAGGACTGGGAACCTGCAGGGAGCGGCCATCTTACAGAGGGTGAAGCAGTTCCTTGACCTACCGCTAGAAGGAAGCACTGAACCCACCAAAGTAGAGGAAGAGCTGTGTCACAATACATATATTATTATTTTGCAGTTCTCAAACCAAAGAATATAGAGTTCCTCATCATAATCATGAAACTGGCTACTGATATTTTCCCTGCACACCTCTGAGGTTACTTTGAACACGAGTCTGCAATCCTTAGACAAGACTATCATTGGAGGGAAGAGATGGTTTTGCCTGAGTAAATACTGCTTAATGAGGCTGTAAATTTAGAGACGGCAATTAAGCTCCTCCATGTGGGAGGAGAGAGACAAAACAGGATTTTGGTAGTATCTTCAAGCTCAGTTACACAACTTTTCTGTTGTAAACCGGCATCTGTTCTATAAACGAGTGTAACTTCCACCAGTGAATTGAGTAACAAGATTCGAACATTACTGTGCAATTAATTGCACAAACAACATAATACATAACAGATCAAGTTACCAACATTTAAGCTGGCTTTAATCTGGAGTAACTCCAGTCATTGCAATGGAGCTATTCTTGATTTACACCAGTAAAAAAAGAGAATTTGCCTCTAAGGATTACATTCTATTTTGGACCTATGCAGACAACTCCCATTGCTTAGAAATCTAGGTATATATTTTCCTACAAAACAAAGCACTCAGAACTATGTTAACCAAGTAGCCTATAATCAGATAGTCTTTTTAGCTACACAATTGCAGCTTTTGAATTCACTTTGTGAAAAAGTAACAATTATCAGGCTCGGTCTACCCTTACCTCTGCGATTCACCGGCAGTCAATGGGAGTTACACAAAGAACTTGCGTAACTCCCGTCGACTGCTGTGCTTCTCTTCTGCGTGCCGCCTTCACTGCGCCGACGGGAACACAGCACCACGCCACTTGCAGGGGTGGATTAATAACGTCAACTTCTGGATCGACTGAGCGGGTCTTCACTGACCGCTCAGTCAGTCCAGAAAAGTCGATCTGACGGCAGCAGCTTTGCCGCTGTCAATGTAGACATAGCTTTAATAAAACAGGTTTCTTTGTTAGATAGTCCATGTCTAGAAACGCCACAACACAATTTCATGAAAATCTATTCAGACATTCTTAATATTTGGGGTGAATTATTTAACTATTGAAATATTTATCAGTTTTGGTTTTCAAGTGCACATTGCACTTTTTTTAAAAAGTATGTTGGAAGATCCTAGTTAACACTGAAAAACAAAAAGATTGGTTAAGAAATTGAAATACAAACATTATACTGATAGGACAAATGAAAAAGACAACCATGAATTTTGGATGTTACGGCACTACAGACTAATGCTTTCTGCAAAGCGCACAAACCTTCTGGAATTCCAAAGTCTGACTGATGTAGATATTGTTTATTCATCTTATTACAAGGCATGTGTTTCCAACAGTACCGTGGTACACAGCTCATCACAAGCTGCCTTCCAAAGAAGCAACAAACCCACCCTATGTAGAAATATTAGTTTCTTATGTAGTTAAAATCTAAAATAGGCCAGAGTGCATAATGTATCACAGAAAATGCTGAAAGAAGAATGTGCTTGGAGAAGCCTTCACCCACAAAGAACTCTGCATTGTGTGAAACTTTTACAAAAGTTGCAAGTCAGCCTTACGTTTGCAACAGAATGTTAACATAAACGTCTTGGACGAGCTACAGCATGTTAATTCTCCTAAAGTTAATAAATAGGCAGCTAGAGCAATAGTACAAGGAGTGGGTGCAAGGATACACCAGTGGTTATGCAGGATCAACAGGCTACATGCAAATGGAGCAACTGGCAACATGGTGTTACCCAAATATACCAAGAGAAGGGTTAAAATATTAGGAGAGAAGTGCTATTACAGAAAGGATTCAAAGGAGTTGTGTAGATTTAGGGCACTGTTATTCAGGTGTCCACATGGTTTTATTGCATTTTTCCATTACTTGTACTTGTATTTAAATAAACCAACTGTTCAGTCCAACATCACATTGGCCTATATTTTGAAGACATGATGAGGCATAGTAGCACCCCTTACTTGCATTGTGAACATTTATTGTGTCTGCGACCATGCTTTATATTCATGCTGGGGGCCACTGTAAGTCTCTATATAACAGGAGTATTAAACTCATGAAAGTTTTACTGTATCTGTGCATTCCCTTTGAATCAAAACTCTAGTGTTGCCTCCAGATCAAGATTTTCAAATACAAAGGCATATAAGTATTTTGTGAATTAGATCATTTGGAGATGGTGAAATATTTATCAATGGCATAAGTCACAGCTGAATGATATAAGGCTAAATTCCAGTCCTAAATACGAGCAGTCATCTATTGTAATGGAAGCATGCAGTTGTTTAAAGGTCAATCTTCTAAAAACAGGAGCCTAAAATCAGGATCATGAATCCATATGTAGGCACCTGGGAGCTGTAGTTCAATTGATTTTGAAAGTCAGACAGGAGCCTAAATACGGAGTTAATCTTGTTTTTGAAAATCTTAGCTTTAATATCACATGGTGACCAACGAGAGATTTCTGTCCTCCTATAATGTAATTCATTTAATTAAGACTTAGCACACTATGCAGTTATACCACCACAACTTAACATGTCACAAAGCCACTTAAAAAGGTGTTTAAGTCTCTGAAGATCAATGTCACATTATTAGGCTATTCTTTTACAGTATGAGTCACTGCATTTCTACTATGGCGACACTTGTACAGCAGAAGCCATTAAAAACCAAAATGTTGCCAGACATTAGCACAGGGTTCCTGCTGATAGTTTCTGCTCTCTAGTACATAGAAAGACAGTCCCAGCGCTAACTTGTTAATTGTAAGGATTGTAATTTTTTACTCAGCATGCAACCAGAACTCCTCTCTCTTTAGACCTTCTTTATTTACCATAAAAATAATTAAGGTATGAATGCTAAACGTGTATTTCTGTATTTGGCTTTATCCCCTTTTAGTTTATAATGTGATCATTATTACAGATAAACAGGAGTGGGCTCTAAGAAATGGTGTTGATTTAGCCCAGATGAAAGCTACATGTCCCCAAGGTACTTCTTATGGAGATTTGTCCAAAATGGCTTCATTTGGAAGGTGGGCTATGCTCCCTCTACACCCCACCCAGTTTGCAGAGACAATATGCTCCACCCCATACACCAACTCTGTCCCATCCCCATGTGCTAATCCCCTAGGCCCATGACTCTATGGGCTCCAGGAAGGAAGGGAGATGCTGCATGATAGGGGTATTATTTGGTCATGGATAAGCAGGACACAATCAGGATTTCAGTTAATTAGCGTTCACTAAGTACAACTGGCCGTTATCCCATTCCCTTTTTTTAAACAACGGCAAAACTCGCCCCGGACTCCAGTGGAATCAGGATGGCACTCAATCCTTTCCTCACCAGTGAATTTCTCTCTAATACGACATGTTGCAGACATTCCCATACATTCAATAAGTTATGTTCTTTTAGAAAACCAGTTGGCCAAATTATTAGAGTACATCTGGTCTGACTTCCTGTATGTTACAGGCCATTACAGTTCATCCAGTTCACCTTGTATTGAGCCCAATAACTTGTGTTTGGCTAAAGCATAATTTGTATTTGGATAAGGCATATCTTTCAGAAAAGCCTCAAAGACATCAAGAGATGGAAAATATGTCACTTCCCCAGTGAAGGGAAGTTACTCAATGAGAGTTTTGCCTGACTAAAGACTTTAGGATTTGCCCCAATACAGATAGAGTAAAATGTTGACCTCAGGATCCAGTCTATGTGGGCTCCAGACACAGTGCAGTTTGTGCAGCTGTGCAAAAGAGGGGAAGGATTTCTAGATGATATGCAGGAGATTCATAGATTATAAGGCCAGAAGGGACCTGTGTGGTCATCCAATCTGACATCCTACATAACTATGACCATAGAGCTTCCCTGAATTTCCCATTTGAACTGTACCATCAATTTTAGAAAACATCCAAACTTGGTTTAACAACTGGCAGTGATGGAGAATCCACCACGAACCTTGGGAAATTGTCCCAAGGGTAATTACTCTCTCTGTAAAAAATTTGCACCATTTTTTACAGATTGAATTTGTCTAGCTTCAACTTTCAGCCACTGGACCTTGTTATACCTTTCTGCACTGGACTGAAGAACCATTATTAGATATTTGTTCCCCTATGTAGGTATACCTACAGACTGTGATCAAGCCACCCCTTAACCTTCTTTGTCACGCTAACTAGATTGACCTCCTTGAGTCTATCACTGTAAGACATTTTCTAGTCTCTTAATCATTCTCATGGCACTTGTCTGAACTCTCACCAATTTATCAATAACCGTCTTAAATTGCGAACACCAGAACTGGGCACAGCATTCCATCAACAGCTGCAGAGAGTGCCATACAGATGCAAGATATCTTCCCTACTCCTACTCAACATTCCCATTTATACGTTCAAGGATTTCCATTCATTCTTTTGGCCACAGCATCACATTGGGAGCTTATCCAGTTTGACCTCTACGTTTATTTCAGAGTCACACACTATGTGCCATGGAACTTAGTTCTGTGTCCCTGACAGCACACAGCAGGGAATGGCATTTGGCCAGGACAGGCTGAAGAGGAGAAGCAAAAATAGATATGCTGGTACACAGAGCCACTTGCCATTGGCCTGTGAATAACAAAATTTTAGTATAAGTGACTGCAAAGGGATTCTCCTGCCACTCTGACCAGGCACATTGAGAGGCAGGGAATGATTATTTCTGCACATGTAGAACACACCTTGCCCTCCCACCCCTCTGGATTGGATCTAGTACTTAATATTTACTATTTCTGCTGAATAGTACAATATTCTGTTGAACATTTTGTGCAGCTTCAACTTCGCTTCAGCTAATGGAGGCCTATATGTGATAACACATTACAAAATATATTCATATTCAATTGTAGGGATATATCACACCCTATACACCACTGAAGATTGGGATGTTGTATAAGCTGCAGATATATACTTCAAATTACATTTCTTATCTAATGTATTCAAGAATTAAAAAGGAGAGCAAGAAAAATGTATCAAATTTTCCTCCGGGGCGGATTGGCAGGGGCCACGGAGGTTTTTCGCCTTCCTCTGCAGCATGGGGCATGGGTCGCTTGCTGGTGGATTCCCTGCAGCTTGAGGTCTTCAAATCTCACTTTTGAGGATTTCAATAACTCAGTCATGGGTTCGGGGTTGTTATAAATGTGTATGGGTAGGGTTTTGTGGCCTGCCTTGTGCGGGAGGTCAGACTAGATGATCATATTGGTCCCTTCTGACCTATGAGTCTATGAGTCTATAAAGATCTGAAAGCCACAATAACAGCAGCATACTCCCCAAAAAGCTGACTGGCTATTGTGGAGACTGTTAGTTCTCTAGAAATACCCTGTACATGAAGATAAAAACAGTGTTACATAATACATTCGTGAGCTTAGTTCCATTTCAGGCAATGAATAATTCTGCCACCCCTGGTGCAGCAAGACAGGCATCAGAAGCCATTCCACGAATACCCGTTGGCTTGGATAGTGCAGCTACCGGTTAGTAATCTAGTAACTTCTATGTGACTACACTCCAAGTCTGCCATGTGAACCTAGGAGCACCGTTCCCCTTTGCCTATAGTACAGAAGTAATGATTGCTCAAAGGAAGAACTTTTCTTATTCCTGGTGTATCACACTGTAGAGATGCACTGCTCATTCAGACTTCAGACCTCCGGCACCAGAACAATGGGGGAATCCACTCACTAATGTAGGTACCCACTTCTGAAAATGGAGTCCTGCATTTAAGGAAATTATTCCACCCTTTGCTGAATTAGAACCACCTCTAAGTGGGAAATGAAGAGGCCATTTTGGACCTCCAGTTCTGTAGCACAGGGACATGAAAATGCAGCGGGATTTAAACTGGAAAAATGTCATGACCTGAGTTAGGATTTGGCTAACCACTACTTTTCCAGACACACCTAAAACCTCTACTTTTACCAAAAGTGCCACAATCTCTTTAGTGACCACAAACAGTAATCATCATAAGTCTGAGGAATTTGACTCATCTAAAAGGTAGCACTTCACAAGAAGAGGACCCCCTAGGGCATTGGTTAATTACTGATTCAGGGGAGAGTCACCAACTCCATTTCCCACAACACTGAGTTTTCCTTGGTAGTTTCCCGTCTCCCAAATTCGACCACGCAACCACATCCTTCTGAGTTTATGACAAAATTAAATGGTATGCCTGCAATGATTAACAAAAGACTAACATTGTAGGTGTCCTTTGATTAATGTTTAACTAATACTTCATTACAACATAGAACAGCTAACATGTCCACCTCAATTACAAACAAATTAGTTTAGATAAATTATATTAAACTGAAAATTAATATTGGAACCATTAGAAATGGTCCATTAACCCTAATGTCTCACTTACAGGCTAAATTCTGTCCACATAGCTCCCACTGACTAGAATAAAAGTCTCACTCTGTAGGGCCAAATTTAGCTCAACACAGTTTGACAAACCCTTTTTCTTTGTACAGCCTCCTGGCTAGAACAGGTGCAAGAATCAAATAAGACGCTCTGGTGTGAAAATCAATCCTTGTTCAAATATTAAGTTAATACAAATAAAAACAGTCAACAACAGTTTCAAGAAAAATAAAATTGACATAAGCAGTCTCTTCTCCTAAATTAGCAGCAGGTGTTTATTGTTTGGAGGGTTCGCATTACAGAATATAACAACATTCAGTCAAAAACAAGTAATGTAATAACTAAAGCTAATGACTATAATATAATACTTCGTGCAATGCTGAAATCCGTGACATGTTTATTAAGTTAATCTGTGCATTTTTTAAGGAACTGGCATCATGGGTTACTTGCCTCAGTCTCCCCATCTGTTAAATAAGAACAATGATGCTACTTCTCCTCTGTAACGTGCTACAAGCTTCTTGGATAAAGAGCGGTAAATATTTTTATTATTGCTCAGGAGTCCCCTACTGAGACAAATTATACTTCCAAGTCACTAATCATCATACTTTTCAGCAAGTCCCTGATTATTTTGTATTGGATGGAAAATGCCTATGAAATAAAATCCATTTGCTGCTTCAGAGTTACAGCATGGAGAAGATTCACTGTTGTAAACATGATATTTGCTGTCTATATTATTTTATTGTTTTTACCCTACTATTTTAAGGATCATAATACAAGTGCCATACGTATTAATAAATATTAAAATAAAACAGATGGTCTCAGTCAATGAGAGTGCAGGGAAGCTATTTTTCCTCAGTTATGTAATTTCCTTGCTCTCTAGTTGTGGATGTCTGACAGGCCTAATCACTGCACAAATATTTCTCAATACCAGTGCAGTATGTGAATCCCTGAGTTCTGACTGGGCAATGACTGTTGGAATGCAGGGATTTATTTTATCACAATATGATTATAACTCAGTAATAAAACAGCAGTCAAAGTATAGCAAAGACTAGAAAGAGAAACTCTTGCAATGGGAGACTTAGGTATGAAACTAAAATAAATTGGTTCATCGTTCCCTGAAGATATATATCTCGGCCTACAGAACCTCACTCACAAGAAAAGAGAGAGATGTTTGCGTGTATATCCTCCTAGATCATGTCATGTTACAGTGATACCTACTTCACAGATCACTGCCTTGATCATGTTCTACTTAAAATAGACTTTTTTTTAAAGGTATATGCAACAGAACAGTTTGCGGAGTTAACTGTGTTATGTTCCAACAGAATAACGTTAGTGTCTTTTCACTGCTATCACTGAGGTTTGTTCATAACAAACAAGAAATTAGCATTTGCTTACACAAATATAAGATTACAGACTAAATACATGGCTGAAAAGAGCTGCAAACATTTTTGTTTGTGTCAATATTCTTATCTCCCTCTTCCACCACATCCCCACCAAATGCATGCTTAAAGAAACAAAAAACAGTCGGGGAAAAAGCATATTTCAGTGTGTATCCTGGCAGTCAACTTGTGGATACTGAACATAATAATGTAACCAATCCCACCATTTAGGTACAAAACCAGTATCTATTAAAGCCCATTATGCTTGGCAGGCCTAGATGGGGGGAGGAGGTGGGAGGAAATCTCCATTAAAAGCCGATCCATGTGGTTGAAATTGCCTGCTTTCACAGAGGTCCATTTCATAGGGATATCTTAAAGATTCTATACGATTTGCAAGAGCCACATTACAATAAAGGTTTAAAAAAATAGCTCCATGTACCTATAAGTGCATGATGCTTTGCATGTTAGCAACACAAAGAACGCCTTTAAATACAAGACATACGTAAAAAGTGTACAGAGGACTTTTTTTGGGTGGGTCAGGAATGGGAAATGTCATGATTGTATTTGTGACTCAAGCCACCCAGACACAGACAAAACAGATTAAACATGGACAGAACATCCTATAATGCTTTTTAAACTATGACACATATAGTACATATTGTACAGAATGTATCAGTCTTCTGACACTGTTCTTAAAAGAAACTCATGAAATACATAGAGAAGGTGTTAATACTACTCCAAGTTTTGGATGTATACTAGAGACACAAAATGCCTTCCAATAGGGCTAGCGTTACATAGCATTTCTATAGCAGCAGAGTAGAGTAATGTAGAGTAGAACAAAATATCAATAGACTGTTTTACTACAAAGGTTAGAAGATATGCTACGCTATAAAAGATTTACAAAAATCACAATTGACAGGATGAATTTTTGTGTAAGTGTTAAGGCTCACTACATACGTGCCCTTTGGTAAGCTCTTCAAATGCAAGATACTTTATAAACAGAATCACTGTATTTGACAGGCACCCTCCATCCTGAATAATCCTGCTGTAGGTATGTATAGGTATATAGGCAAATAAGTACATGCATCTGTAAAAACATACTTTGCACCCACCATATGTAAGGATATCTATGTGGCAAATGGCAAAGCCAAACGAAAATCTGTATTTATCAAGCACCTTTAAACACCATGCCTGCATTCCCCCCACTTATATATCTCCACTGAGATAATCAGTCTGTATTTACAGAGATATGAAAATATACTGACAACAGCTGCAATACTCTCTAACGTATTTCTATTATTATTTTTTAAATGTGGCATATACAGATTAAAGAGGTGGCGCACAGTTTTTGCTGGCACTCATTTGAAATGTCCTGCGTACTACATTGCCTCCATCTCAAATGCATGTTTTTATCATACTGCACTGCCATGGGTTCCCTATACAATTCAGTATATCTTTAGATAGATGCTAGACAGACACAGATGACAGACAAATATACATACAGTGGAGTCACAATACTGATTTCATAGTTGAGAGAATAAGAGAGATATTTTCCATTCTTAAGCAGCATTTTTACCACCTCCATATAACTTTTGGAAAAACTTCTGTTCTACCTACCATTTCTCACATGTCCAGAAGTTTTTAGGTTTTAATTGGATGGGCCATTTTTAAATTACAAGAGAAAGAAATAGTTGTGTTTTCTCACTTTTTGAAAACTGTTCTTGCCTTTTTTTTTAATCCAGTCATAATTCAGAGCATTAATGTAGAATATTAAAAACTTTTAATCCAATACTCCTTTATCTGAACTAGTTCACAAGACTAGTTTTATCAAGTTTGGGTTCAAGAGCAGTTAGTTATAAGAACTGATCTCTCCATGCACATTATAATTTCAATGAGAAATTTGGCTAACTAATCAAAGCCCTTCTTTTTTTAAAATAAGGAAATGTATGTCCTTCCGCATTTCATAGATAGCCTTCAGAATGTCAGATAATAACAAGGATCCAAACCTGCATTATGGCCACTAGTTTGGACTTCAATGGAATGCTGTAGATGCTCAGGAATACACCGCAGAGAATTCAAATCCCAAAGAAAATCGGGTGCTAGGAATGCGTATTTGTCACTATAACTTTTTTCTAAAAAAAGCTCAGGTTATGTAACACAATTTAACAAATCACTTTTCTCCTGAACTAAAGCTTTTGTAACTGCATTTCCCATCACCCCCCACTCAACCCCCCCCCCAAAAACTAGCCTCCAGAGCTCCTCATATTCTTGTCCCTGAAGCAGATAACCCTCCATACCCCCTCCGACCCTTCCAGTTGATTACAGAAATTTAATTCCCAATCCACTTCTGTCACATCCTGTTCTCAGTTCTGACAGACTCCCTTCGTATGTGCAGGATCACTGGAACACTGGAAAAACAAAAGGATTCCCTTTTGAGGTTGTTGTGTTGTTTTTTTTTGTTTTTGTTTTTTTGCAGGAGAGGATATTTACTGCAATCACTCATACACATGGAGGATAAGGGTGGCTCTGGGGGAATAGAAGCAAAGTAACATTGACCTCAAGTCACCTGCACAGGGAAAACAGTTCTCTTAGCCTGCATGCTCCTGGGTCTGAGATGCCCTTTCTTAGAACTAGCATCACAAGAAAATAGGAACAATGGAACATAAACTAGGCCATATGTTCCATTGTTTCTAGATCATCAATCCTTTGATCCAACTTGTCCAGTCTCCTGTTTCTGCCTGAGACCAGTACAAGATGCTTCAGAGGAAGGTAGAAAAACCGAGAGTGTATAAGTATGGAACAACCTGCCCAAAAGGAGAGTTTCTTCTTAACTCTAAGTAATAGGTGGATGGTTTATGTCCTAAAGCATGAGAGTTTCTATCCCACTAAATCTGAACTGGTCTACTAAGAGGAACAAGAGAAAGGATGCTATCATACATCTCTTCCAGTATCAGAATCTTTACCCCATTGCTACATGATGATAGACTCCTCATTCCCCTTTAGTGGGAGTCAGACAGCGACAGAATAGTCACACAAACCGTCACTCAGCAAAATGAGTAAACAGTAGCACCTTCGCCCACAGCAGTGACTTTTCATCAAGGCCTCCATCTACCTTCCTCCCCCACACACAAACAAAAAAATCAGAGGGCTGAAGCAAAAGCTTTTTTTGAAACGGTAATAGAATCTGTGAATTCTGAAAGTGCTTATGACAAATTTTCTTCCCTATTCATTGTGTCAGGCTGCAGGTAAGTACAACACAATATTGGAAAAATCCTGGATTCTGCAGAATTTATTACTGCTGTGACCATTGGTAGGTTATGTTGATGGAGCTTATGACTTCGCTGAAGCCTGGAATATGGAGCTTATGGCAGCTACAAACTTTGAAGACAATGTTTGTAAAGTTTATAATTTGGGTCAGTGGAAATCCTCAAGGGTCAAATGTCTAGGCATCCAGGGGGTTTTACCAGCTGTAAATTACTTCTCCCCTGTACTGACTCAGCTGCTCTGGCCTGTGAAAAGAGGGGACAGTAAAGGCTCTATCCAGTCCTCACCATCTTCCCACCCACTTACTCTGGGAAGGGAGTAAGTGGACAGGTAGTCTTAAGGTCCTCTAAGGTCTAAGTAGCTCATGGAAGAGTTCCTGGGGTGTTCTTACTCTCCATTGCTTGTTGAATATGGAGCCCATGCCACAATCTAACTCCAAGGACTTGATCCTGCTTCCATGAAAATCCTGAGACATTTACAACTGATAATGGCGATGTAGATGGCCAATAGGGACTTCCAATATCTATTAATTTATATCTTATAATACAGATTATTAAAAGATCATTTAACCGATTCAAAACCATCTAGCTGTTCACGTAGCTAATCTGCATAACTGCTTTTTGTGTCACTTTGTTTTAATGTCATTCTAAATTTTTAGTTTTTCTGTTTAAAATAGTTGTGAGAATACTGTTCCTCTAAAATAACAAAAAGTTTCGTTTCGGGTGATATGGGTTATATAAAGATCCCCCACCTTATTATATTTTTAAATCCGACATGGTATAATTCCTTCCTTCCTACACCACACAAACAAATCATTTGTCCTGTTTCTCCAAATAATAAAATCCCAGACTCTGGCAGAAAAAGAAATTTTAGAAGCCTCTTGTATCTGGGAAATTAAAAAAACTAAACAAAACCAAGATATTTGCAAAGCCTTATTTTAGATCTAAAAAATATTATAAAATAGCATTCAGAATGCTGCATGGTAGAATAATGTGTCCTTAGTGTTAGGCTATCCTAAAGGACCTGGGGTAACGGTGGATAAGAAGCTGAATATCAGTCAGCAGTGTGCCCTGGTTGCTAAGAAGGGTAATAGCATATTGGGCTGCATTAGTAAAAGCATTGCCAGCAGATCACGGGAAGTGATTATTCCCCTCCATTCGGCATTGGGGAGGCCACATTTGGAGTACTGTGTCCAGTTTTGGGCCCCCCAACTACAAAAAGGATGTGGAAAAGTTGGAGAGAGTCCAGCGGAGGGCAACAAAAATGATTAGGGGGCTGGAGCAGAAGACTTATGAGGAGAGACTGAGGGACCTAGGCTTGTTTAGTCTGCAGAAGAGAAGAACGAGGGGGGATTTGATAGCAGCCTTTAACTACCTGAAAAGGGGTTCCAGAGAGGATGGAGT
This sequence comes from Mesoclemmys tuberculata, assembly GCA_007922155.1. Classification (NCBI taxonomy): domain Eukaryota; kingdom Metazoa; phylum Chordata; order Testudines; family Chelidae; genus Mesoclemmys; species Mesoclemmys tuberculata. Next base: position 76,493,260 of record ML675603.1, on the reverse strand, counting down.
TAGGCAGTTATCAGTGGTGGCAGATGACGGAACAAGAAGCAAATGTCTCAAGTTGCAGTGGGGGAGGTCTAGGTTGGACATTAGGAAAAAGTTTTTCACTAGGAGGGTGGTGAAGCACTGGAATGGGTTACCTAGGTAGGTGGTGGAATTTCCATCTTTAGAGGTTTTTAAGCTGAGGCTTGACAAAGCCCTGGATGGGATGATTTAGCTGAGGTTAGTCCTTCTTTGAGCAGGGGGTTGGACTAGATGACCTCCTGAGGTCCCTTCTAGCTTTAATATTCTATCTCTCCTTAAATAACCATTTAAAAGAACAAAAACCAAAGAAAAACCAAGAAACCATTCAGTTTTATTTAGTGCTCTCGAAAGAAACTAGATTGACAATGTGGAAGGCGGTAATTTCTGTTAATCTGTTGGACAAAGTACACTACGAACAGTGGCAGGACAGATTTTCCCACATGGTTCTACGCACATGCCTTAATTATGACCTGCAGGGAGCACCTCCAGAGCTGAGAGGGTCATTCAGTCTGAAAGTGCATTCACTCGTTGGCCTCTCTGCTGAGCCTGCCGACAAAGGTGCCAACAAGTGCCAGTTTTGACGCTGGCTTTGCAAACAATTTAAATGATTCTCCTTGTCTCTCCCACCAGGCTATGAACCACAGCATCCCATGTGAAATCACTCAGCCTTCTCACCTATATCCTCCTGTAAACTTTGGACCACTGGTTGGAATTTAATTCCTGTTGAGAGTGTATTTTGCAGAGTGATCTAAAGCAGTCATAGTTATAGTGCCACTAGTCTGCAAGGGGCATGTCAAGGCAACCAATCGAGCCCAGAGCACAAAACCACTGTCAGTGCTTGCCAGAAAGAGAACCGAGCTGTGAGTGAGCATCTACTGCTCTTGTTGCACAGTGGAGATGGTGCTTATGTGAGGAGAAAAGGACAACTGGAAACATATAGGAATGAATAAAACAAATGAAAATGTAGGGTTTTTTAGGGGATGCTCCAACTTTTTCTTAACTGAATGACAATAGCGGTATACTGGATGGTTCTCTCCTTCGATTCCCTTACACACACATAAACATATCTCCTCCCCCCATGTACGCACACATACAAGTGTGCACACACAAATGCAAGT